>CM067347.1:63801444-63986444 GCA_034190875.2 Urechis unicinctus | reverse complement strand
GGGTCCGGACGGAAAACACCGCCCCGTTCAGACCAGGCGTTCCTGTCACGTCTACAGAGCTAGTCACGTTCCCTCCTGAAGTGGACAGCTTGTTCATGTCAGTGTTCTCTCCATTAGAGCTAATCCAGTTCATTACAGGCGGCCAGTCGATGGAGGTGCTGTTGTAGGCGACCTCACACGTGTAGGTAATCGTCTCACCTTCCTCTACAACGCCATCTGCCTTGATCGTGTCACTGCAGTCTGGAGCGGTTTCTGTAAATGAAGTTGCCTTCAAGCTCAAACTTCCAGAAAAAAATATGAGGGACATGTATTATATAAGTATTATGGGTAAATTTAACTTACGCAGCACCGTGATGTGAGAACGACCAAATAAACTTTGATCTGGCTGATTGCATTCATATCTACCGCCGCTCAAAAACGCGAGTTCAATATTAAGGTGATATTGAGCCACAGACGAGTCGCCCGTGATGTTGTAGAGCTGGGAGTTGGGTGCGTTGGGATACACATCTTCGTTAAATGCAATAGATGTAGAACCTGCAGTTGATATGTATTCATTCCAAAAAATTCCTGGTTTAGGATCATCAACAGATCCTTGGCACTGAAGTACTACAGATGAACCAACAACACCTGCTGTATTCTCTGGTGCTTTCCTCAGCTGGCCTGAAGCACCTGAAACAATTAGATATATCACCATTCTCTTCCTGACAACATTGTTAAGCTCTGGCTTTACTTTCTTTATAGCTCTGTACAGTCTCGTAATCGATCTTTTGGCATATCCAAGTGCCCATATTACTGTTAGACAAAGAAGTGAGGAAGATGGCCGTCTTGCGTACCCTGTCTACTGCAAGTTATGACAGGTGAACGTGATTGCTAGTTGCGACAAAAAAAGCTTTCAAACATATTAGAAGTCGATGAACAAGATATTTCTACCTTAAACTCATTAAAAATAATATCTAACATGCCTGAAATAAGATCTAACAATCTTCTGCAGAAACGTGAGCAACTACTCTGCGCTAACTGACCAGGGTACTGCATATCCTACGAGAACTGGGATAGCGAGCTAAAAAAATCGTAAGTGAATCAATGAAACATCAACAAATTAGTTCTATCCTGACCTCTGAGCGCAACACAACACCCTCCAGAGCTACATCTAAAATTCAAGTATCACAGCCAGCAATAAAATCAAGTTTCTTCTAAAACTTACCTCGGGTGTTCGCAGCTTACTTCACCATCACAAGTGCCTATTACATTAACAGTTTATGATACGCAATCAAGGCAATCACAGGCAATCATCTGGGCCAAACATCTTCAACACATAGGAATTCTGAATTTGATGAACACATTTACAGCTTCTACATCAAAACAAAGATCTAAATTTGTAGATACCAGCTGCGGGAGATCGAAATCCCACAGATCGGATATCAATCTGAGTTGTTACTTTTTGTGTCTCCGGTCGACACCATGCAAAGATAATGACGCATACAAAACAGACGACATTTACCGACCCGTATGAGAGCCGAGCCCAGGAAAAGTGTAGAGACAACAGGTTGTCATTTGGACAAGAATAGCATATTGTGCGAGATCGAAGCTCAGACCCAAGAAATTTCATAGGCTCTATAACTCATATGACAACGGGATTCATGAGCGTGTTTCTCAACGTATCGGTCGGCGAATAAAATTGAACCCAACAATTACAGACCCTTAGCCATATTTTCGATGTTTACCTGATCAAGCAAGACTTCATTTAGACGGAGTGTGCCTGGAGTACCTTAATCAATCAGAAATTATTTTTCAAGTAATAAATGTAATAAAATGTTAACATTGGATAATTTGGGATGAACTAGTCAACTGGGGTCAATGTAGGGGATACCCTCAAAACGTTGTTTGCATATTTCTATGAAATCACCTATGCCTCCTAACCAACCAATTGGTACCTCACCTATAATTATATGACATAAGTTGACCAATTAATTGGCATTTCGAACCTAATGATTTGTGCAATATAATGCCTCTGAACTACAAAAGGCAACATTTTAAATTTACTTTCGCTTTATCAACTATTAGATTAGTTCTATTTCAGCACTTTATGTTGGAGCAGTGTAGCTGCGATTCACTTCCAGTTTGTTCGCATAGCCTCCAAGAATCGCAGAGACAGTCGTTATGAAAGTTTCACATGCGGAACAAGTCGGGTTAGAGTGATTAATCATATTATATAAGCATACTTCAATTGATTCCAATTGTGATACTGATATTTTCTAAAGTTTGTTCCTGTATGCCACTGCAATCTTAACGTTAATGTTATCTACTTAACTAAATTAAGTAATGATGCAAGATTCTACAGATACTAGCGACTTAACCGACGAAGATAGCCTCCACCTTCCTCGCTTTCCTTAATCTGGAACACCAAATATTGAGCAATCATTCCTGCATGAAACCCCATAGCTAGGGTTAATAGTAGAATAGGAAATGAACACCAAATGTAGGGTAAACAGTTGTGTAGCAACCTCGCCACCGCGTGAACACTGCATCCAGGAAAGTTACAGCTTATGTTTCCAGAAGTGTCAATCATTTTGTTCTTAAGTTGGGTGCCTACATCCCACGGCACACCTCTCTTATGCGGAATTTCCCCTCGGCTGCTCCCCCTGTTAGGTGAATATGCCGCAGAGTTGCTAACGCTAAATTTTCACCGGGATGCTATTTAGGCTGGGTGCACATATCCTACGGCACAGAAAATGGAACGTTTGATTCTTTACTACCACTGTTTACAGTGCACAAGTGCTCGTATCAACATAAACGGTTGAATTGAGACCGATTAAAGTGGGGAGGGGGCACGGATGGGGGGTTGAGTGGGAGGTAGTGAACGTGAGCTGGAGGGGGCAATTTAGGCCCGGTGAAAGCTCTGATGGGGGATTCCCCTATGCGTTCCACCCTATACTACCAGGCCCGATACAAATCACGCACTGAAGGCCCTAGCTATGTGCAGAAACATGATCTTCTAAATGAATACCTACAAGAAATAAAAAGCCTTGCTCATGATCTGCAACAACACCTACCTATTAATCCAGAAGTCAATACCATAACTTTGAGCATGATCGTTATTAATTGCGTGGTATCCATCTCGCCCAGCGCAGTTCTACGTTCAGGCTTCTCTCTGTTGTTGACAACACAGCGTCAAAGTTCAAGCGCAACTCGGGTCACGAGATGACAGGTGAATTCGCACTACTTCCTTGACAACCAGTAGCTTTTAAGCCAGCGATCATATATCCACACCGACAGCACGACACCTAGCAAGCTTGATGTTCAGTACACAATATGAGTGTCACATGCCTGGGTAAGACAGAGACAGCGAATGGTATCGCCCATGACTCATGTTAGCCGGGCGAGGCCTGCACTCATCGATTGGTTGCCTTTAGCACGCGGTGCACACGTTAACGGCTCTTCCGGAGACACTCATCATGGATATCGCATTTGTTCGGCATCGAGTTATTCGTAGGTCCAAACTATCGTTGTTATATCCATCTACCTTGTTACGAAAGGTGGTACTATGAGTGCTAGGTCAACCACGTTGCAAGCTTGTAGATAATTATGGCAATCAGGAACGTAGCCAGGCTTGAAGGAATGTTACGCACAGACGGGGGAGAAATCTACAGTTCCAGAAAACCTCCTTTAGCGTTTGACTTTGATGCCATTTTTGGCCATATTTATTTTTTCACTTTTCAAATTGATGTTACGCACGTGCGTAAGTGCATATCACTGGCTACGTCCCTGGTAATAAACTTCCAGATATGTTATTCATGTCGCAATCATTAAACCTCTGATCATTTAAGTTGGGATGGAATACTGCCATACATATTCGTCACCATCAAACCAACAGTAAAATCCACATCTATTCTTTACCTGCACGGTTGCCATTTAGTTTAACCGCTGCCCCGGCTCTCAAACAAACGTGTTTGGATAGTGAATATCCTGCTACGAAATAAGGTCTGTGAACGCATCAGTATAGTAAAATCAGACAAGCCACACAATCCTTAGATGCAGTATCATTATCAGTACAGTAATCGCCAGCTGGGAGCTTGATATCATTAACTTCTAGCTTTCATTCCGTTGATGGAAGAACAATTTATAAGCACGAAAATATAAGATGATACACTGCATATCATGTGTCGAGTGTCCATCAGAAAGAACATGTTTATTAAATTACTTGTGTGAGGGGTAGGGATGGATGTGTTTGTGGATGTGTATGTTTGGGTGGGTGTGTGCGTAGGGGGGGGTTGGGGAGTAAGCCTTTTTTTGGAATACTGTATTATAGAATAAGCTGCTGGTGACAACGCATTAAACAGAAAACGTGATAAACCAAAAGTAGTTTCCAACCATGTTGGCTTAGACAGCGCATATAATTGATTGAGGCTCTCTGACATTACATGGTTTGTCATGTTGGTTGGTATACGTCTTTACTTCCTGGTTCTGTCGCTGGCCGTATGCCAGCGCTATTCGGACTTTAACCAGCGGCTCTAGTACCCTATGGATAAGGGGTGGGGGTGTTGTACAAATACCTGCTTCTTCTTCAAGTGCCACCACCTTTATAATCAGCGTACATGGTATAGAACACTACCGCGACTGAATACCAAATGCCACAGATAAAATATTGACATTACTTTTCACAGAGCTTGTCGTAGAGTAAACCATCAGCTGTTAGCGTCTCAGTTCTGAACTTACCACTTACCATGTAGTGTTAGCATTGTTGGATAGGCAAACACTCAGTTTTTTACTATTTACTCCGAATTGGCCAACACTCGTCATTCGACGATTTGCTTCTACCAGGAACTAGATGTAAGCAGGCAAACATAATTTCTTTAGGACAGTTCGTCGCACCTGTATTGTGCGTGTATTATTAGTTGCGTCGTAATTCGCATCGCGCGACAAGGCTTGTCAACTCTTCCCAAATGCTTTACCCAAACAGTGGTGAAATTTTTGCCCGACTGGTTTGGACAATCGAAGGAACCATAACAGTCCCCACAGAGGTACAGACCAGGGGCCGTATTCATAAAGAATCTTAGACAAAGACGTATCAACTTGAGTCTGCGATCTCAGCGGAGTACGCGATCCCAGGCCGTATTCATAAAACAACAACTTGGCGTTCTCAGCCTAGTCCGTCAGCTCTATATGACGGCAAGTAGCCAAAAAGATTACTGGCTATAATTTCACGCATATACCCTCTTCAGGACAGTAAAATACGTGATTAAATGATCATTAGATAGAAAATTAAAGAAAATAGCGAAGACTAAGATTTAGACGAATGATTCAAGAGTAGTCCCTAGTTAACGACGTTTTTTTTATAATAGTCAACCATCGTTATAGTTTGTCAAAATAAAAGGGAATAGCATTGAACACGGTAGTTCATGAATATATCACTCAGACTGTACAATATATAGGCTTGCCTTAATTCTATTATATGAAATATGAATCCTAGCGCCGTTATTTTAAGTTTGAAATTTAAGAAATGTATCTGTAACATGACTCATCGTGCATTATTTGAATAATTTTGAAACTCCCGCCGTCTCTGATCCTCCCACATGCCTCTCCTTATTCGGATCTAGACTACTGCAAGCTTCCTCGCTTTCTTGGAAACAATAGGCTTTTCAACGCGATCCGATCGGTGTTGAAGAATTGCCCGCTTGGATTTTGTGACAATTAATGTAAATTTTACTATAACAAACTCATATATAACGAACGACTGATTGTTTTTTGGTTCACTTCAAGAACATGCATGTTCTTGTTCGTATCTAAGCAAGCAGGCATAAATTACTGTTGAACAACCATTTTAAAGTTTGAACTTGCGAACTAAATCAGCTCCCTAGATTTGAGTTGACTCAACTACCTTTTTTATGAGTACGGTTGAGACGGCCAACTCAGTTAGCCGCCTCAGAAAGCTTGCGGACTAATGATTCTTTATGGAAACGGCCCCTGCTGTAAACTCTTCTCCTCCCACCATCCAATTATGCAAATATACTCTTTTTTTTTAAAGTTTTTAATTGAGTTGAACGAATATAGTGTTTATGTCATACATGAGTACGGACTGCGAATACAACGTAAACGGCTATCTAGAATTATAACAGTAAGACGCACTGCTCACAAACTGGACGTAGGGTTATCGGTAATATTTGCCTACAATACAACCTTATTCAAAAACAGCATCTACGTTTTCCCCAAGCACAGTCTCCCTCTGTTGTCAACATTGTTAGAAACATTATTATAAGTTCGTCACAATGGTTTCGTCCTCAAGTTGTCAAATCGATATTTGATGGTTTATACATGCCAAAAGTCAAAGCAATATGTTTACATATCTTACAGCATAAGACAGTGCCCCCTCCAAATTTTATATTTTACTTCAGGTTGAAGGGGTGTGGCGAAAATATGCGTACTGATCCAGGTTGACCTAACGCTTTTATGGTTGTGCGAGCCTGTACGCTTTCATAACATCCTGGTTTATGGCACACATTGAAACAGGGACAACGAAAACAAAGAATTGGTACGCATTATCACACATTCAGGTAGAGAATACATAAACAAGTGCGGCCAAGTCAGCCAAGTCTATGTAGAAGGAAGGAAGTATCTTGTGCCTAGTTTAATTTCCTGGTCGGTCTTACCTGTATAGCCTCATCAAATGGTTGGTCTTACCTGTATAGCCTCATCTAATGGTTGGTCTTACCTGTATAGCCTCATCTAATGATTGGTCTTACCTGTTTAGCCTCACTTAATGGTTGGTCTTACCTGTAAACCAAATCGTTTTTCGTTTTGACATACGGAAATCGAGCGGCGCTGCAGTCGCTGCGTTTTACTTAATGCAAGAGGCTGGATAATTTCTGCCCCACTCGAAAAATATCTACCCAATTCGACACCATGCCGAATATTTTGGGCACAAAATTCATATGGCATTTAAGTCACCCATGCCATGGCTGTAGATGGTTTCTCCAGCAAGGTAGTCACCTGGTGCTGTATGCCCGTGAAACACAATCTGCTAATATATGGCAATGTTGATGTTATAATACTGTGGAGAATGCTATGATTCTATTTATATTTTGTGACCAGGTGAAAGAAACTTAGCTGGGATTCGAACCCAGAACCCTCTGCTGACCGTGCAGATGCTCTACCACTGATATACTGAGACCTGTATTCGATCCCAGCAGACACCTACACCAACCCTGTATAATTGAGGGTCTTACAATATTTATCGGTAAGAGTTATAAATATTTACCAGTATTGCATTGTTATGCTACTAACAGTACAATGATACAGGAGTAATTACAATCTACCTTAAAATGTAGGTTCATCACCCATTATATCTCTTTCTCTAGAACTCAATCAATGATGCATTATTTCAGCTCTGTAGTACTGGAGTATGGTATGTGTGAACATGTACGTGTTGATCATGGCACGGAATTCTGCTTATCCTTGCACATTCAAGAGAAGAATGCTGACCTGCTTGGTTCCTGACACCGACAACCATACATTCAAACCGAGTCCAAAAGGGTACCAAACCGTATGTATTTATGTGTTCCTAACCCATGAAAATTCAGACGCCGATGAGCCATTAACAATGGTACCACACTAGATGCTGCACCAAGATGTTAGAAAGATCTCCACCCCATCTCTCACAAAAGTGATTGGAGTGATTGCTATATTTAACAAATACATTGAACTACTACTCATTTATATCTTAATAGTAGTGTTGCAAATACAAGATAGACAATGATTAATGTGTTCTAGTCTGAAATAGGTAAAAGAATTCCAAATAAACTAAGGTTGACCAGCTTGACTTCTCCAGTGACTGCAACACAGTTTCCTTGTACTGAGGAGGCAGCAGTGATGTACAACTGCGTTTTGGGAACAACTCTGACAGCCAAGCCATCATTTGGAAGAGATCCATTCACATGTGAACAACAGAGGATAGAGTGTGCCACAAAAGTAGAAGATGTATGCCCAGATATGAACTATCTGCTGAACTCTGCTGTCAATGGATACTTTGCTCCACTTCAAACTGCTCTCACCAAGATAGTTGAGATAACAAAAACATTTTGCACGCACATGAACAGACTATTCACTGTTGAGACCATATATATTGAGACAAAACCAATGTGTTTCAAACAGTTTAACTTTGAACTCATTTGTATTGTTCCTGCATTTGTATTTCATTGTGTCTTTGTTCACTAATTGTCTGTTGAGATTAAAATTTAAATGTTAGGATACTACTGGGTATTGATTAATTCCGGTCATGATTTGTCTCATTCAATGTAAGCACTTTATAGGTTGCATCCAATTGGACAAACCTAAAAAACTGATTTTCAGAATCTGATTTTGTATTTGTAAGACAATAACACACTAACAAAAACAGCTACATAAAGTAGTATGGTCTTGGGAAAAAACAGGATATAGTGAGGTTAGTCATGAGATAACTAACTAAACTGCAACTAATCTCAACACCATTACGGCATCGACAAGACCATTGAATTTAACATTGTTGTCTTTCGTGTCAGTCGCTCTGCACTAAGGACACAAAAATATACTTCCCTTGTACCACTCATCTAGGCAGCTTTTGTACGCCAACAATGTCTAACGGCACGGGAAAAATATGGGTCCTCCAATATATCTGTCACACAATTACAGCAGCTCATCAAAAGTTATCCATCAAGAAGCTTTGTTAATGCAACATATTTTGCTTAAGCGATTGTAGCATACCTCTGCATATGATGCATGTAAATGCCTCATTGGTTTGTGCCGCTCCTCCAGCGACACTTTAATGAGAACATCAGCTAAGGTGGCTTTAATAAGGGTGTCAAGATCTTTCTTCAAATCCTCTGTTTTAGCCACCATTAGCTCCATAGAAAACATGGCATCTGATTCCCTTGCAGTTCTCGCAGTGCTACTGCTCTCCTTTCGCCTTTAACATAGTAAAATAAGGACACATTAAATTGGATGGATGAGCACATTTTAAGCAAAAAGAGTTGCAAGTTCCTTCAGGCGTCAAAACCCTGATAAGCTTGACATCAGTTACCCTTGATAACACTCTTTAGTCAATTGCTATCACCTGATATAGGTTACATTGGACTCATTCATCAGTTTCAGAAGTCTTATCCTTCTTGTCAAGCAGACATTTATAAACTCCACTTGACTAAGAAAAAGCAGTATATCACAGTGACTTTGAATGATTTGGTATTTATCTAAGATATTGAACTGTTAGCTATATGACCTCACCTAAATAACCAAACATATGGACGACTAAGAAAGACAGAGACGATGTTTTTATACAATACCGAATTTTCTTCTGTCTTCCTCACAGATACTCTCGACGAGAGTCCATCCTGGATTTTTTGGCCTCTTCAGTCGATGAGAACCACTGAGACCTCCGAATCCAGTTGCTCTTGAACCTTCCCAGCTACAGCATGGACATTGGCCTCGCACTCACTGAGCCGAAGATAAACAGTTTCAAGCGTGTTAAATGTATTCCCCGAGGCTTCGACCAAATGGACACATCTATTAACCGCATAAACTAAGTTTTACTCGTGTGCATTGAGACAATATTTTTATACATAATTATTAACATCAGCATATGTATCTCTGAAATGTTATACCCTTGCAACAATGCTGGGCGCTGGGTAAAAGCGGACCGTGCACGGGTCTGATGACCATAATGAGGGACAGTTTAAGGCGGTCTCTCAGCTGGTCCAGAGGCTGCTGATCCTCTGGTTTCTCCGAAGACCTCATAATGTCCTCCAGACACTAATTCATCAGGCTTGAATACTCAAACAGGTTCCGGCAGGCAGATTCATCCTGTCGCAATCGACCTCTGCAGGTCGTTTTCATATTTTAACACCGTCCGACCGAGGCTAGCCAAAATCACGATGATGTATAGCTGAATTACACAGAGTCATTTCATCTTCTCTGATGTTGACCTTATTGTCCTAACCGTACAGAATGTAAGTCAGTGTTGTGGTTTCCGCGCGGCGATTGAGAGGAGTGATTTTAATGTCGCCAAGAAAGGTGGCGGGAGTATCAACAACCGCTTGCATCAATAAAATCCTGGAAACAGGCGCTATTAAAATCCATAATATGGTATGATATGTTATTTATCATTTAATCACACTGTTCCGCCAATCCCAACAGAAGATACCAGGACCAGTATAGAGGGAGCAACGCAGTTAGGAGGCCAATTGACAGGCATGTTATAAGGGATGCTGATAAGTAGAACCACCTGGGAAAGATTACTTTTCTTTGATGGCCAGTGGTAACAGAAGAAAAAGTCAACCCGTAGACGTATAAAGAAGCATCCTAAAGAACTTATTGGATCATGGTCACTGCTGCTGTAATGATTCTGCTCAATGGCGCCGTATTTTCCTGTCTGGTTAGAATGCTCTTCACAGTAAGAAAGGCCTATCTTTTACTTGAGGAGTAGTAGGCTATGGATGAGCAAATGCTATGGGATGTTAAGATTTAATTATTTTTCTAGAGCCTGTTCTCATACTGCCATGTAGTTATTATCAACAATCAAAATGTACCACACCTTCAAAGGGAAGAAGTGGTGCCATTTCGTAGCCATATTGACAACACCGCGAGTGATCTATTATTGTGGAAGATCGAAAAAAATACTTTGTACATGAAATCTGACTTGCTTGTCATAAGCGATCTAAGCCAGTATTACTCCAGTATTACCCCCAACCGACATGTCTTCATCTTATATGGAATGTTTTACGACTTTCCCCAGAGAAAAAAGGCAAATACGTCTAGTTAGTTCCAAATATCATATCTTGTTAATTTGATATAGATGTTATGGTTTGTATCTCATGCATGTTGTTTGAGACTAACGAACAAAATAGACGTTATTTACCAAATGAGAATGCAGCTTGGTTCGATAGAGATAACAAATTTATCTTCTGATCACAGTCGTCAGTAATAATAGTTGGACGGGGCTTGCATCCTTAATACTGCCCATAACAAGCTGCAACATTCACGCGATTGATTGTGCGCATTTGAAAATAAAAAAAAATCATTGCCTCGTGTTGTTTGTACCAAGATTTGTTTCCAAAGGCGGGCTATCACCCATGTTGCTGTACTTGTAGTCGGTTATGCAAGTCGACAACATTCTCAGTATCAACGCGGCGACAGGAAATGGGCAATAATGCAAAAGTAAGAGAGTGATGAGGGGTCTGTTAAATGGTGCGGGATCAGCAGAAATGGAGGGGTTTCTAGATTAAAATATGGAAGTACATTTGAACCGCGACACCCGCTGTGGGTGCCCTTATTTACATTATCGATGTGTAACAGTAAGTAAGGGTGTATTATTAGACAATTACCAGTAGCAGAACAACCCACAACTTAAGCAACGGGTCAGGAGCATCCCCCACACCTCCCCGCACATATTGCACCGTAACCCGTCTACCCCTACCCCAACTTACGTTGAACAGCCACTTATTTATATACCTAATAGTAAACGACTCAATATTTATTTCGTACGTTAAGTGTCAATACCTTTTATGAACTCCGTGAAGCTGACTAGTTAGAAGTTGGTAGGTTACTGGTAAGTGGCTGTGTGAGAAGCCATGAACTGCCCCCCTCTCCTCCGCTTCTTCCTAGTATCTCCCGTATTCTTCACTCCCGTAAAGGAGACTTGCCGGATGAAGATGGTATCGGCGGCAACTTGGTCTTCACTACTATGAAGGAGACGTGGAGCAGAGCTGGAGTACTCTCTCGGAGGCGGAGTGGAGACGAGGGAAGGTAGGACAGCTTTCCATTAATCTGGCCGTTTCGGGTTCTGCATCCCTTTTTATACTGTCTTCTCTGCCCCGTAGGCTGTCAGCCTCAGGGCGAGTACATTAAATCTACTGGAGAGGTGCTTAACGTTCTACACAACTATGCTAAAACTAGTCATTCTGGTATCAAATCACCCCTGTCCTTAATCACTGGCCTAGAAGGGCGAGTTCATTGGCTGTGCCTGCTAAGACACAGGGAGGGGCAGGATGACCACATTTCCCTTTAAAAGGGAGATAACTCTCTGGTCTTTGTAGCTTCAATGATGATGCACACTCAAGATCGGTTTTGGGGAACCCGCTGAATCTGAGGAGATTCCAAATTCCTACATAGTATATCGGGCACATATCGCAAGGGTGGTGTCCAAATCAAACTGTCAACCCAACAAAACATGTAGAACGCGTTTATTTTGCATCATCTACATTTGTGCAAATAGACAGTTTTGATAGATCGACGGATGGATCACCTAAATTTATGGGCGGCATATATACAATTGCGCGTCTCTGACTTTCTAAATTCATTCTCCATATATCAGGAACCCATAAGTAATTTAAGAATAAACATATTTCAATTGGCTTCAAAAGCCTTGACTGAGCAACCCTGCCTGGGGATTTTCTGCTGCTGGTTAGTATAAGGATGTCAACCGTCTTACAGAGATCACTGTTTAGTAATAGCAATATTTCACTGTCATATATGATACGGCGTTCCAACAATAAATATGCAACTCACCTATCCAATATTAGTCTGTAATGTGACTTGATTTCTCATGCATCATTTGATACATGTTTGGTATCCAGAAAATTCTTGCAAATGTTTGAAACCAAGTTGACTTATTGCAGCCTCGAAGCAAACACAAAAAGCAACACAAATTGAGCATACATGTCAGACTCGTATTACTAATGAGTGTTTGTATCTGTTGTCGTTAATGCAGAAATTGTAACCTGGTTCGGTTCGATGATAAGTTAATGTCATCAACCTACACCTATGTCTAATGACGCGCTTTAATCAGCTTCTTGACGTCCTCGTCATAAACTTAGTTTTAAGCTGTTTGACCAACATTAACGAAATTTCGCGCGTTTGATATGACGATTATTGTAATTGTGCAACTGAATATCCTGCTTTGATGTCGGGACGACACAGAGTCAATTGCACACAAAGAATAAATCGTTATCAAACGCGATCTCAATTACAGGGTACACAAGATCCATTAGACTGCTGTCGTTATGAAAGTAAAGCAACACATATGGCATTTTTAAAAACTACTACGCAATCCAATGCTGGTGTCGGTATCAAGTGGGGTTGGAATGGCGATGGGGGCAGACATTTTACCGCACCAAATGCACACCGAATACTTTAAGCTATGTAAAAGAGAGTTCTGTGTATTCAGACGGCTGCCCTCTCATAACACAGGGATTAGGGGTCTCGTAGACTCCATGGCTGCTGTTTGAATATGCAGGTTGATGTTGATTCGACATTTGCTTGCATTTCTGAAAAAAAACAATTCATTTGTTTACATATCTTTCCATTGTGATAAATTACCGTGTATATTGTGTTGATATTTTATCATAAATAAGTGGTTTAAATGTTTAATCGTCATATTGTGATGAGATATTGTTATTTATAAGATGGTGAATTGTTTGTGGACCAGCATCCCAACATTGCTGCTACCATTAACTTGCCTCACAAGGAGAATTACGCATTCTCCACAGAAGCAAACCAGACACAACCAGTGTCCCGAGGAAGAAGATGACAGCAATCGCTATACCAGCGACGACACCTGGCGACGGGTTACTACCTGGTACGGGAAGAGAGATATGTGTGCCAGAGTTACTTTTTCCTTTTGCTGGATCGCATGGCTCATAATATGATCCTTTACATACACAATTCAAGCGAGTATCGGATTTGTGCAAAGTGTTTATAACAAGTTGTTTAGTCATGCTTACATATGCAGGGAATGAGTGTTTCTGTAGTAGTCGGCTTGCTAGCTGCTTAAATCGACACAAAGTTCACTTGACAAGCAGTTTGATAAATGAACAACATGTATAAATGACTCTATCTCTCGTGTGTAAATTATAACTACCCCATCATTCAAGCATCCTGTTTTTCTATTTTGAAACCCCAGTTAGCGTTAAAGTATCCATCATAGGTTAAATATATTTAGCTACAGCTATTGTGCTGCTGTAAATTGTTTGTAACTGAATTATGAGCTGCACGTAACAAAAGCACCTTTCAACCACTTTTAATGCTTTTCTTCCCAAGGGTATATTTGTGTGGTTTTATTTCACTGCATAGAAGAAATAAAGCTAGGATACCAACGCCACAAAGTATATGTTGATATATAGGGCAGTATACAATAGGCAACAAGCTTACTTGGACATACTGTAGGTTGCGTGGTGTCGGTTTCTGAAGTAGATCTAGTGGTAGAGGTTATGGCTGCATCATAGATCATCAATAGCTATCAAACACTAGTTCGAGGGGAGCAAGAAAGTGATGACAAATATGCAGTAAGCTATCCATCTATTCACAGTAAGCAAGTATAATGCCGGCCTAATAATCATAAAAGCTGTGTAAGTGTTTATATTTAGCTGAGTGACGTAATGAAAGCGCTAGTAGCTAAAATGAAGCAGATTACGCGAGATGAATTATGCGACGCTAACCTGGCTTATGCATCTATCAGGTAGGAATGTTATCTTGGGTGTTGACAATGAAGAGACATTTATTCAATTGAATCAATCGTATTAAAGACTGCGTTTGAATTAACTGGTGCTTACTATCGCAAACCAATGCCCTGCCGAACTCGTAAACTCAAGAAAATATTGCAAGGCCCTTTGCATCATGATACAAGTTAGAGAGGTGCAATTTGATGCGCGGACCGGGAAAATGCTGTGTGTGAAACATAGGCTTTAGTAAATAAAATTGAATGAGAAGAGCACATCAATGTTATATAACCCTGTCATATGTATCTCACCCTTATTGACATTCAGCGTAATTTCCTTGCTCAGAGGGTGTTTTGTTCCCCGGATGGTGTTATACGCCTCACAGCCACATATGAGTCCATCCATCTCCTCTCTTATAGTTAGCTCAGCTCCATAATCCAGTGTGCTGTTGTCAGTGCTGTTGTACCATTTATAAAACACAGTCGGGTTGCCTACGGCGTTACAGGTCAATTGGTCACCAGGATTATATATGCTTCCATGAGGTAGGAATGCAATGTCCCTGGGCGAATCTGTCAATCATTAGGTCAATGCAACACTAGACGACATAATGTCATACTCCACACAGTCATGTAATACTAATAAGCACATGCCTTCACGGCACCAATGGGCAAATCGTTTTGCACTAATTAATGCAATATTGTACAATTGGGGTTTTCACTGAACATATTGCTGAAGAGCTCTAAAGCCTGAAGTAATGCGTGATGCTTAAGAAAATGGCATAAAGATTGTACCATATTATGTTCTTATCGCTCAATCATAATTTTTCTCCATAAGATTTTTCAAATATATTGCATGGTGGCTATTTGCATGAGAAGAGCAAACCTGCCAAGACAATAAGGTAGGAGGGCAATACTTACAGTGCACTTCAAGTGCGTTAAATCTGTGTAAATGGCTGTATGTCGGTGGACGAGTAGCATGGAAAGGAGGTAGTGATCCTCCATAAGGTTCAAAATGGGTCCGGACGGAATACACCGCCCCGTTCAGACCAGGCGTTCCTGTCACGTCTACAGATCCAGTCACCGTTTTTCCGGAAGTGGACAGCTTGTTCACGTCAGTGTTCGCAGCATTAGAGCTCGTCCAGTTCATCACAGGCGGCCAGTCGATGGAGGTGCTGTTGTAGGCGACCTCACACGTGTAGGTAATCGTCTCACCTTCCTCTACAACGCCATCTGCCTTGATCGTGTCACTGCAGTCTGGAGCGGTTTCTGTAAATGAAGTTGCCTTCAAGCTCAAACTTCCAGAAAAAAATATGAGGGACATGTATTATATAAGTATTATGGGTAAATTTAACTTACTCAGCACCGTGATGTGAGAACGACCAAATAAACTACGATCTGGCTGATTGCATTCATATCTACCGCCGCTCAAAAACGCGAGTTCAATATTAAGGTGATATTGAGCCACAGACGAGTCGCCCGTGATGTTGTAGAGCTGGGAGTTGGGTGCGTTGGGATACACATTTTCGTTAAACGCAATAGATGTAGAACCTGCAGTTGATATGTATTCATTCCAAACAATTCCTGGTTTAGGATCATCAACAGATCCTTGGCACTGAAGTACTACAGATGAACCAACAACACCTGCTGTATTCTCTGGTGTCATCCTCAGCTGCTGGCCTGACGCACCTGAAACCAATTGCAACTAAAATAGATCCGCATATTCGAGTTGAATGCGAATGCCTTGTAAATACATACTAGAGCTGCAAGCACCAACTCTAATTCCTTCTGCAATGTCATTTCATTTATCTCAGCATCCAAAACCCGTGCGTTTTATCGTAGAATATGGGCGTAAACGTTACAGATATTTGCTTTTATTAAATATAATCGATAACTTTGCTACGAAAATGTAATCGTATATTCCGTCGTGAGGTTACGCATTCATATTTTGACAGAATCAGATGCATTGGGACAAACGGTTCAGAGGTGTATGCAAGTGTGCGTATGTGTGTTTGATAGTGTGTATGCGTTTGCGAATCTGTGTGTATGCGTATATGTGTGTGTGTGATAGTGTGTGTGTGCGTTTGTGTATGTGTGTGTGTGTGCGTGCGTTGTGTGTGTGTGTGTGTGTGTGTGTGTGTGTGTGTGTGTGTGTGTGTGTGTGTGTGTGTGTGTGTGTGTGTGTGTGTGTGTGTGTGTGTGTGTGTGTGTGTGTGTGTGTGTCTGTGTCTGTGTCTGTTGGCGTACTTCCACTCACCACGGGGAATCAATGTCCTTCTTTATGAAAGCCAATAGATGACAGGAATGCTGAACATATCGGAATTAACAAGAGGACATGAGCTGCATGGTTAGCAAGCAAATAAGTATAGACATGTAAATAAAAGGTTCTACAAACAGTTACTTACCATGTTGATACATAGTGCTAAGAAAAGCCAGAAGACGAAATACCCAAATACCGGTGGCCATGTTGGTTTGAATATGTCAACTTCCCGGTTCAGAATCCCTCCGCTTGACAGCGCCAATCACGTCGGCCCATATCTGGCATACAGCTCAACACTGAATCACGTTAAGGCGGTTGTGGCGCGGCGGTGGGGTATATCGTCTCCAAGTGCTGTCTCCGTTGTGGTGTCTTACCAATGCAATATAATAAACCTAGCTGCCCTGTGTTACATACCCCTTTTGCATGTGAGTTGATTCGAATCCGATACATATGTTATGACCTCCTTCAATGGTCCCTAGAAACTCGGTGGCAAGAAATTTGATAAACACTCTCTTTCAGAAAACGACTAGATATATGACATGATATAGAACAGCACCTCATTCACGAATACGCTTGCTATTACCTAGCGGTGCGTGCGATTCTCAGCACAAACCCTTAAATGTTATTTCTTTAAGCTGCTAAACACAAAGGGTACTTAAGCCATTGCTTAAGGTGTTCTAAGTCACCAACATGTGTTTATCAACCAAACGAATAAACACAGGCACGTTTGGCTCTATATTGCAAAATATATAATACAAATAATAACCAGATACCTGATATGCCGACAAATAATGCTGTATAAGGTGAAAAGTTCTTCTATCAAAATAATGGCCCCCATGGCGGCTAGAATTCATTTACTTCCTGGTTTCTATTCCGCCTGTATGAGTGCGCGATACTTATCGAGACGCCTTTAACAGCAGTTGTGGGGCTCAATAGGGTCTTCAGTAAACCACGGCGGAGTAGCTAGAGCTAGATACAAAGAGCTGATGTTTTGTCTCTAAGCGATGCCACTTTTGTGATCAGCGACAATGGGACAAACTACACATGTTTAGCAACATTCAACCATCAACCAAGTTAAAGAGAAAATCACATTATATAGGCGTCTCATATCTATTTCGTGAATTTATTCGCGCGACCGGATGCCCCTTTCAGAGTTTTGTCATAACGCTTGAATAAGCCACTACTTCTGGTCCATACAAGCATACGATGCGACTATTTATAACCGATACAAATAATAACTGTTGATGCTGTTACTTAGTCGTGTTGTGGGGGCCTGTATGAAAACTTTGTCCATTAGTGCCTTCCCGAAATATTTGTGCAACTTCACACGTTTGGATCAGACGACCGGCGAATACTTACCAAATCGTGGACCTTAAGATAGTATATGGGATATAAACTTAAGACCTAACAAGATGCACACACACACACACCCACACACGCACACACACACACCCACACACACACACACACACGCACACACACACGCGCGCGCGCACACACACTCATGCGCACACACACACGCACACACGCACACACACACATGCACATGCCGCACACACGCACATACTCACACACGCGCGCGCACACACACACGCGCACACACCACGCACACACACATGCACACGCCTCACGCACACACACACCCACACGCACACACACACGCACACACATACACATGCACACGCACACACGCACACGCACACACACACCATACACTCACACACACCTGGTTGAAGGATCATATATGGTCGTACAGATCTGCCATTACACATGCGCGCCGTATGTTTATTCAGCTTTTTCGTGGGGTGTTGGGAGAAGATTAAGAGATTCAACTGTGTACCCAAACGTTGTAAATGTGGGAGTCGCCGTCGAAAGTTGCCGCAAAACCCAAGGTAATAAGTCGTATTATATGCATCTATTCTTTTTTAAATAAAGTTTTGTTTTGAAAAAACAAATATTGGTTATATTTATATTGTGTAGTATTTATTTATTATAAGTAATATGAATCCGGGTTATTTTAAATTAGAACGTTAAAGGTTCCATATATAAATACATACATAGAACTTTTCAAGGTTCAAAACCTGAACCCAAACATAGATACAAAAAGAACCTTTGAAGGTTCTTTATGCTTGTGGGTGAATAGACACTAAGAAGGTTTAAAATAAAGAACCTTTGAAAAGGGTTCATTTATGGAACCTCATGGTAAGGTTCCAAAGTAAACCTTTAGAGGTTCCTGTTCTTTACCGGGGACATAGAACATTACAAGGTTCTTTGTAGAACCTTCGGTGTTTAGATTGTAGTTGCTGGTATCAAAAAGGTCACTTACCCTGTTTTATGTCTGCGTACACGTCCGTTGTGCGGATATCCACAAGCAGCGATTCCGCGTCTGTGTATAGCAAGCCGAGGTTGCTACCATATCTGGACGTCATTGTGTTATGATAAAGGTCGTACATCATGTGCTTGGAGAGGCCAAGAATGAACTAACCTACATGCACGGGGCGGTTCAGCGCTATGCAAGTCTAAGTACATATGCAGGGCAGCCAGGTCATCATCAAATACTTGGTGACGAGCATAAATGGGACTGGCCATAAGCTTGCACAATCTTAACGTCGAGTTTCTATTGTCTTACCAAGCCAGAGCTGTTCATCACCTTGTAGAGGTCCTTCTTAAAGTCGCTAGTGGCAGATTTGCGTTCATGCGAATGTAGGGCTCCATCTAGGGGCTCTGATATGACCGCACGGTGTTACTTGGTTAGCCGCATTCCCAGATTTTTCTGGCAGTCTGACAACCATTTATTTTGCACAGACATTCGCTCTGGCGCTAGTGGATAATCATCGTATCATTTGATCTTGAGGATGGCCTTAGTCCGAACCAAAGAAAATATATTGTGTCTGACAGCTGTTTGGGAACCCTGCTTCTGTAGTGCTTCATGTTCTTGGGCCCCTTCAAAGTTACCATCAAGAAGATACGGTGGATTTTTGCTAGTTTTGAACAAATCTGCGTGAATGAATACAACCTTTCACATGAGCTATGCCTGCATGGAATTTGCTAATGGCCTCAGGGATTTATGTAAGTGGCAGTAGTGCTGTAGGAGCACTGTACATGTTCAGCCATGTTAAAATCTCAATAATATCTATGTCAAGATTCCATCTCATTCAGAGAAGCTATCTTGTTCCAGCTGTCAGACGAATATGGCGGAGACAGCAAACCTTACTGACAACTACCATGGTACACCATTTTCTTTTGGAGGGGATGCCAGATGTTGTTCTCCTGACCACACTTCTAAGTATGGCAGTTACATCCTGATGGACCTAAAGACTTCGAAGGCTCTATGCATGCAACTTGTTCAGGTATAAAAATAACGATTTATGACCGGTTTATGATGGATCCAATGTTTATTGTACTATCAATCGCTTGTTAATTTGTTTTAGAGCAACGAAGTTAAAAATTCTAATGCTCCAAAATCCCTGTCCGAGAATGGTTTGTCCGTTCAATCCATCAATACTGACAGACATTTGGGGGTGAAAAGTCCATGAGAAAAGATCAACCTACAGGCCAACACTTGTTTGATGTGTGGCATGTTGCCAAAGGTGTCACTTAAGCTAACACAACGCTATTGTATCGTTTGCAGATCTGATCTTTCCTTGATAAATATCTGATATATTCGTACCAACCATTACCCAAGGCTGGATTATCGTTTAATCCCTGACACTGTAGCACTACTCTAGTCCTGACAACTGCTTCAACATATTCAGGGGTCTTCCGCAGCTGGCCTGATACACCTGCAGGACGATGACATAACGTATGCTGATTCATTACAGAAAAATTCTTACCAACCAACGCGCTCCCTTACTGGCTAACCTGTCGATAACTCACTCAACATCAACTACTTTAAGAGTGATATCTACAGTTCCTTCTTGAATGCATTTGCTTGCGTTGATAATTGCGCATCGCTGATCAATATTGACAATGGATGCCTTTTACATAAGTGTAAAGGATCCGATTTGCGGCTGGTAGAAATTAAATTACAATAACCCTGTTCAGGTACTTGGTCCACGTCTTCAAATTATGACAACACGGAGGTTAAAATGCACAATCCTTGACTGAATGGGAAAGCTTACGAACAGTTGATAGCTCTACCGAACCAAGCTGCATTCACATCACCATGGTTACAGTAGCAACCACACAACCTATGACTTGGACACACTAGAACTCAAAATAATCAGGAATAGCCACAGTAACCCTGAGCGATTTATTGATATCCGTCACAATGACAGAACCGTGAGAGTGTTGCTTACATGGATGACTACCATGATGCCGAGGAAGTCAGCGCGTCATCGGCGTGTATTGACGAACCAACTTTACACCCCAAACCACACGATTCACTCATCCCTACACAGAGCATACATACCTTAAATGTTTTCCTGTTTCTAAATCAGGCACTAATTCATGACGTATTCACGAAGAGTAGCTTGACGAATTCAGTTATCTGGTTTGTGACAAAAAGTACTTAGGCAAGAACTGATTTCAGACAGACCCTTGTCCTAACCAGACTCATTTGTCGTTGTTCAACTACTGTGATATCTTGTTACCATACACAATCTAATGGACATGCTCCAAATACAATACCTTGTAACATTCATAGGGAGAATTTACAGATTTTTTAGTTACAAACATTCTGGCCCCAGAATTCTAACTCTTATTGAGCCGTGAGGTGCTCGCGCATTGACTGGTAGAATAGGAGCACACCAACTTTCGCCGTCTCTCACATCAAATGTGAGGCAGACCAATAATCTGCACCATATAAAATATTTTCATTAAAATGATGAACCTTACTCCATACATATTATAGTGTCAGTGAGCTTTCGCACAAACTCATATCGGGTTAAATATTTGAATCAGTGCGCGTTGATGGCTGCGGCAGATATTAATCTAAGTGACGTTGTAAAAGCGTGGTCGGGTGATTCATTATACCACCTTTAGCTGTCGCTCTGTCAACTTTTCTTATCAACAAGATATTTCATCGCGGTTTGATATGTATTCGGCTTACTTGTTGACAGTCACAACCTCTTTCATCGGTGGAAGTTTGGCCGATACCGCATGAAATGTCATTGTCATCATTGGGGAAACTCATGGCAATTAATAGCTGAAGTTATGTTAATATATAAGTACACCATATCTAAAATAGTGTGGAATATAGTCGATATATAAGCCATCAGCGAGTCCTGACGAAGGAAATTGTATCAATTGTCGGAGCTCAAAAGTCATGTGTTCTGCTGACAGCTCCTGCAATAAGTAATGCAAAAGTGAAAGTGGACTCACACTCGGCTTTATACTTCCATAATGATATTAACAAAATGGTTTAGACTTACTTTCTGCCAAGAAAATATACTGAGTATAGTTATCGTCAAAACCTGTGTGTCCAGCATACTGAGAGCCTTTCATGACAATGCAGCTACGGGACAAAATCTAAGGTGAAATATCCCAGCGATATTACTGGAGAGTCATGAAGATCGATGTACATGAATGCATGAAGGCATGTCAGAGAGTTTCATCAGTAATCCCAGACTTTTCAATGAAGCTTTATCACTCAACTCCGTGCCTGTACAAGCCAAGATTTTATTGGGATCAGCATCTTCGACCTTCTACAAGAAACAAGAAGTGATAACAAGTACATCGTCGCCATAACGGACCATCTCTCCGAGTAGTCTGAAGCGTCCGCTATCCCTGACGAGAGCGCGTGGTCGTGAATTTGTGAATAAACTTATTTACATCCTTATCGACTCTTTCCAAACTGATCATCGTATAGCCAGTCAAACGATCAAAAGGAACGTGACAACAGGACACTCAAAACTACACGGAATTAGCTCGTCAGCGATCAAACCGATGATTGAGATCAGTTCATTCAAGGCGTTTTGTTTGCATATCATTCATATATCCATGCATCAACCAAGTGCACGCCCTTCCTAGCGATGTACGGCCGCATTGCCAAGCTGACCATAGACCTTAAGCCTACTGACGAGAGCGCAGCAACACTTCCAGCCTCGGCCAGTGCTAAAAACACGCCAGAAACCTCAAGATTTGCACAGATGCCACATCATCATCAGATGTTCCCCAGGACCTAGAGCTCCATGTCATTGACTCCATTACTGACCGCCCCTATGTAACAGCCTCTGGAATTTCATGGGATGGTGTATAGTCGACTGAGGTCATGGCTACAGCCAGTTTAATAGGATGTGACATTACAGTTTATACCACGGTTGGCCGGTCAATGCATTGGCTAACATATTCCGCCAATTTTAACTTTCAAAGCTTCACAGATTACGCATTATACCTTGAGAATATGTCGGAGCACTTCAATGTTGTAATCAATGTTCAGATATGTGTACAGGTTTCAGAGATATTACATATTATTTATCTAATTTTTTTCAGGTGATGACATCATAACATTTGATCAGTTTACATTTGAACAATTGAAATGATAAATTGTGTGTGTCGAGGAGTGTGAGGGGGGGGGGGGGGGGTATAATCTGGTCTAGGGGGTTATAGTTTGGCCTAGGTTAGAATATGTCACGGGGTACAATGTGTCCTAGGCCAGAATATACCCGGTATAATCTGATCTAGGCCACTTTAACCCCGGATGTAGTCTGGGCAGGAGGTATATCTTGGCCTGTTACGTCAGCATCTTGTGACTTCGCTAGATGAATTCGTCACTGACAGGTCCGTAAATAATGGCGAATGTTGAAGTTTCGGAGAGTAATGTATTTGAGTTGGACGAATTGGCAATTGAGATTTGAGAGAAAGAGTCTCATACGCATGAGAATTCTTATTCAGAGAAAGAAAATGGTTTTGTGCCGCATTGATTCAAACCATATCTTAGCGTTATCAGTTTCGATCAGTTTGGGCAATTCTTAGCAATCTTACTAAATTAAGCCCTTTTGGCCTCGCACGTTTAATCCCAGGCAAAGAGACGGCATCAGATCATCAAAACACCACGGCGAGTGCTTTGCCTAGTTTTATCCAATTTACTTATGTACTCCGTACATCTTAGTCTTAGACAGATCGATTTTATAGGTTTTGATACCCTGTGTCGTGTGTGATGTTGACGACTTCTTTTAGTAAAACTCGATCACAGAGATGAGGCCGAAATATAATATTTTATTGGTAAACTATTAAGTAATTTTGAGATCCAAAAGTATGGAGAAGAGATGTCTTAGTGATGTTTTTATTCGAAGCGCCTGCCCTGGACTGCCTTGCTAGGCAGGTTTTGGAGGGAGCCCACATCGTCGTCGTTTGCTATTATCCATATTTTACTCCAACAGATTTATTCAATATCACGGGGAGCAACCCCTTCTAAAATATCCAACAGATTTATTCAATATCACGGGGAGCAACCCCTTCTAAAATAATAGATCATGTACATATTTCTTTTATTTTAGAAGGGGTTGCTCCCCGTGATATTGAATAAATCTGTTGGAGTAAAATATGGATAAAATAGTTTACGACACCCTGCTTTCAGGTGCCAATGTGGAGACATGCCAACTGTCAGGCGCTTCTGCTGTGTAATGCAGGTAAAAGGATGGTAAAAATAGAAATACTACCAGAAATTCAATGTGTGACACATCATCCGAATGTTAATGCTGTAAGTCTGAATGAAGATGTGTTGGAGACGGCATACTATGCCTACAAGTAAGAACTAACAGACAACATAAATCAAGTTGTTAATTTATTTAAAATATCTTCAAAACCACAGAAACAACAAGGTACATTACTGGGTCATTATTACTCCAATTCATGACATTTTCAATTCAAACTGAATTATCAATACATAGAATCGATGACAATCCCTGTCTAAGCATGAATGAGGAGATAACTTAGAGTGCTGTTGCAGGTGAACGACACAATGTGCATGAGCATGGTATTGGGGAATAACTCTTTTTATTAACGCTCCCGGAGGTCTGCCCGATTCTGATCGCTTGAATAACTGATGACCAGATCATATTTAGGAGTTTACAGATTCGCTACGAGTGGTTACTTCCACCTGAGAAAATATGTGAAGAGGCCACATTTGAAACACGTTTTTCATTGTCATGACGTATCTTAAAACCACGTAGTGATTTGGCTGCGTAATGGCTCTTCAAAAAAAAGAGGTTTTTCCGACTCTCATTAATCGCAGTGACGTCAGCCCATTATTGCAATGCGCTTTTGCTTATCTCATGGTAGCACCATCTTAGGATGGCAGTGTTTTACAATCATCCTTAATTAAGTGATCAACGCAGAGTCACTCGAAGCAAACCTTCGTGGCGTAACTGTATGGCTGATCACATAGGATATCATTATTCATTTGGATGTCAAAGAGAAATTTACACATCCCTGAACGGCCATAATCGAAACTCAAAGAACCTTTAATTTTCCACAACAAATGTGTTTTTATTTCGTTCTTTATTGTGCAGTGTAATAACTTGTGACTTTATTGCTATTTAATCATTCATATTGTAATCTATGTTCAGAAAATACCCTTAGTAACTGTTTTGATATGGGGGCGTCAATGCCTATCAGCCGACATTGTAATGCAAGCATATTGGAACAAATATAATCAATATCCAGGGAGAGAATACGTCGATATCTCAGAAGCAAAAAGTCAAAGCTATGATGATCAGAAGGAAGTATGGACAATAATAATTCGAGTGTCCTTTTTTAATTTTTATTCCGGTATAAAACCTCCCATAAACGCAAAACTGGTACTTAAGCTATGTGCATATAAATGCTAGCAAACACAATAGACAGGTGCCGAATGGTCTACTCAATCATACGTGATAAGGGCAAAAAGAAGGCACTGAAGGTGTATTGTTACACCCGAGTTGGCATTCCTCGCATTTTAGCCTTAACATCACAGGTGGTCGATATTTGGATCCACATATCAAACAATGGTACATATCTTACGATCACGATCTCTCTCAGGGCGAGGTCTGAAAGCTAGAGGCTCTTTGTAACATTTTGCCACCAAGAGGTTCCTGCTTGCTGATCGGCGCCACCGACAAGTGTTTTGTAAACTCCTCCCATGCTCAGTCATTACGCATCCCCTGGTTGTATAGCTCGAGTTTGGAACTCCTTCATTCAGTAACTAACTTTGATAGTTGCATCCTGTTTACTTGATGACTTTTGTAAGTAACTATGCTTATGTAATCTCGTTCCATTGCTGTCTAGTTTTGGTTAGTAAAGCCAGCGTTTTGTGCCGCGTTTGTAAGTTGTTGTTTTATCGCATGTAAGGTGAGGCTGAGTTGTAGGTCTTTCATTAGTGAACATAATGTGATTACCAAATGGTAACCCATATGTGTGTTTTATACATACACACTTGAAAGCTGAACGGAACTTTGGCCTTTAGGAAGCACATAAGAAATCGATCGCATACGAAGTTGTGGTCACACACATTGAGGGCCGTACAGGGCTATGGCCTGTAGGAAGCGATTTAGAAATCATCCATCGTACGAATTTGTAATCCCATCTTATACCAGTGGTCTACGGGCGTTCTAAGCGTTATCAAATATAACGAGTTCTATTGAGAATAAGTCGACCGATAAAGTGCGCCACTTCCTGACCACTCGATGAGGAAGGGGTTTACTAGAGCCGATATCAATATGTTGTACAGCGCTGTGTGTAGTCATATACTCCCGGAGCGTGAAATTCGTACACACACATCCACAATGCACTTCTATAACTACACGGATAATAATATATTCTGCAATAGGGTATGCTATAGCACGGGGCTGATTTCGTTTCAATGCTTAAACATTCTTTAAATCGTTGGCCGCCCATCGACGCTAGTTACAAACAGGCATCCTATGAGTAAAATAACGCACGTGCCATTCTTACAAGGAGATACAGGTGACGAGCACATAAATCACTTACTAACATGTAACCTAGGAAGCGAAAAGCGTAATTCATGCATGCCCTTAAGGGGGAGTTACCCTCAGAAGTATTTGTATTGGGTTAACAAGGTAGAATTGAACATTTGGAGAGTATATGGAAAACATGAACTCATATCATAGGAGTTATTATGCACCATTTCAAGTTTTGCCTTCATCCGGGACATACAAAGCAGAATGTCCTAAAATAGTTCGCTCTCAACCAAGATTTGCGAAGCTGCAGTAAATTTGTAGATAGCTGCCGGACTGTTCATGCAAGGGACGATTATTCAGTGATTTATTAAGGCATGAGGAGAGGCCCTAAACGGACCTCTAGTTCGCAAGTTGTTGCTCCAGCAACAGTGAGAACCTGTGGATAATGTTTGCATGATCATACGATCATACGATAGAGGGCGTTAGTTTTGTTTATGGAAGTTTGTTTACATGAACAGTTGTGCAATGCTGTTAAGCACCTATAGCTTTGATGTCTCTATTACAAAGAAATTTATTAGAGTGGGTCAAGTTTCACAGCCGCGCTGTATTGGAATGTCGCTTCAATGGGTTTGTTTGCCAGCATATTCTTATCAGTCCATACCTGCCATATAATGCACACGCCTTAGTCCATCGGTATTGGATATATATATATATAAAAAACCACCTGCTCTGTGATTGACAGCTGCTACATCCATTCGTTGGACAAATACGGGAGTTTAGTGAGTGAGGAGAAAAATTGTGTAAAGCAAATGCTGCCGAAGAAAGACTATGCATAAATAGTGAATACCGTTACAACGAAAAAATAGGCGATGGGCCACTGCCTGGTACGGGAAGAGAGATGTGCGTGTCAGAGTTACTTAAAGAGTGAAAACATGATAGCATGGCTTATAGTATTTTTCCCACATGCATAATTCACAATCAGGTTCAAAAAAATAGTTGTTTTGTGCACATTTGTCTAGAAGAGGTGATTGAGTCATACGTAATTTTGCAGGTGGTGGCTGTTTCTGCAGTAGACGGTTCGGTACTGTTGAAGTCAACACAAAGTTTACATGCGAGCACTTTAATAAGTAAAAAACATTGACATAGGATGATCTGATCTCTGATGAGTTGTTTACCCATAAAGCATTTAAGCACCCTGTATAAATTAACTAGATTTAGATAAAGTTTGGTCAATAGTGTAGATTGTATAAAACCGAATTATGAGCAACATGTAAAATATAAGCACCTTTCACCCAGATATCATGTTTGTACTTATCATCATCATCCAAAGTATATATGTTTCATCGGTTGGTTTTTGTGGCATAGAAGTAACCGCCGCAAGTTGGTTGATGAGATTGGGTAGCGTACAATAGGAACCTGGTAACATGAACCTTATGTAGGGTTAGAATATTTGTTATATGTTGGGAAACATAAATTCTGCTTATTGAACAATACGCAAATTGCATCACCAATGTCAAGACGGTAAGTTGATAAGCCAATACCTTAAACAGTGAGGTATCCATCGTACACTATCTCACTCATGTTATCGATGCGAACTTAAAGTGCAAGTAACGTCCTTTTTCAACTCCGTAATCAATATTTTATTAGGTGTTTATCGGTCTGTGAACGACGTTTCCGACCAAATTTTCGTCCATTTATGTTATTTTGTAAGTTTTTTTTAACATTTTTCTCGAGTTTTCGGACCATTTTGGCATATGTGCAAAAAACGACGGCCATTGGCTTCTGAGTTTGTGCGGTCAGGGCTGAGCACTGGGTATCGCCCGATGATTGTCTAGGATAAGTTCTAGCTACTGTCAGACAAGCATACATCTACATATGACAGCCTGACGAGACAAATCTATATGTTATCTGTGGAACAGTCTTATATAAATTGAACTGCCCCACACTGATCACTACCGGCCATGTTAATTTTGTCAATGGGTAAGGGCAAATTCTGAGCACTTTCGAACATGCGTTAGATAGAGTTTCAATACTGGAGAGAGCTTTTCTTAGTCTACCGATATATAAATGACTTCTTTGCGAGGGAGGATTATAGTTTAAAACCCTTTTTCCATATATTCCACTACAGATGAAACGTCTCAAAAGGCAGAACTCCACTGCTGCTGCGACAATTTTCACATTTTGTTTTTAAAATCAGCACAGAAACATAACAAATGAATCGTAACTCGACTTTTATACGGCAAATGTAAGGATGAGTAAACTTACAGATTCGCAAGAAACCATGGACAAAAAAACGTTGATGAGTGTCTGTGAATAGCGATAAATTAGTACGACAGCTAGTTCGCAAATAGAAAAGACGTCCGTGGCAATATCGTCTGGTGACATATCGGGTCACATCGCCTTTATTCATCGTTGGTGTGTGGTCGAGAAGTTCTGGAATGTGTTGTTTGTTTTTGCTTATTATGTCTTCTGACTGTTTTCGTCAGAATTTTTTTTTTTCTCCAGCCTAGGTTTTCGGGCTTTTCTCGGGAATGGTTGGACATATCACCATGAAATTTTGGGGAATGATGAATCAAGTTGGGACACAAGTACCTATTCAATTTGAATATGAATATGAATTATATGGTCGTAACACGCAATTATCGTAGCTTTCACATTTTGTACTTTGTATAATGACATGTATTTTAGAGTACCTATCGCGATTTTTGCTAAGAGTTCTCTCTCTGAAACGGCTGTATTTACGCACATGAAATTTTGTCAGTATTTATAACTTAGCATCGTAAAAATTATTGTAACAGTATTTTTAGCATTCACAGTAACAAAAAACAATAAAAAGGACGATTAGTTTGAATGCAGCTTAGCGAGTAGGCTTTCTGCATGCTCTGTCTAAGTAGGCCAAAACCTTATGTAATCGACCAGAGGCATTTATCGCTTACATTGGCCGGTTTTGCATTGACTCGACTAAGGGGTCGCGTCATAAAAGGCCAAACCTTACGTAATCGACCAGTGGCAATTATCGCTTTCGTCGGCTCTGTATTGACTTGGATAAGATGTCATGTCAAAACATTTAAGCGGCATCAGCTTGTGACATCTATCCTATCATAGTGCGCGTTACCAGCTCTTCTCGGTCCGTGTATATACCGTCTTTTCGTCTCAGCGACAGTGTGCACCGGATGTACCCGTGCAATCAAAGCAGGTTTATATACGCAAACACACATACACGCTCATATATATAGATATATATATATATATATATATATATATATATATATATATATATATATATAGATATATATATATATATATATATATATATATATATATATATATATATATATATATATATATATATATATATATATATATATATATATATATGTATACACACAGGCGCTCGGTTTTTGATGCCAAGCTACCGTGCGCCGTTCCGCTATCTATAAATAGCAGTCATTTACAGTAGTGGCTTAAGAGCTTGGCAACGACTGTATATATATGTGTATATAAGTGTGAGTGTTTATATATAGAGAGATAGAGAGAGATATATATAGAGAGAGAGATAGAGATTAGATAGAGATGAGAGATAGAGAGAGAGGGATAGAGAGAGATCAGAGAGAGAGAGATAGGGGAGAGATATGAGAGGGACAGAGAGATATATAGAGAGGAGACATCCCTAGAGACATGGCAGAGAGAGAGACAGAGAGAGACATATATACATACAGAGAGACACACACATATAGAGATCGAAAATACATACATACATATAAATATATATATATATTGTCTATATATATATATATGTATATATATATATATATATATATATATATATATATCTCTATATATATATATATCTCTATATCTATATATATATATATATATATATATATATATATTTTCTTGTTTACTTCGTGTCGGATCGAAAAATAACTGCAATTTATTGATAAGCAAATCGCGTTCTATATGATCCTGATTCATATTTTACCCATTACTTGCCCTTAAAAAACTTAAGCGTTAACTGACCCATGCGATGCAATTATATAAGCACTAAATCTTCATGATTACACGATTGACATAGCTCAGGATGTTTGTGCATATTTCGACGCGATATTATTTCGATATTATAAGACGCGCGGAATTTACCTGTCCACCTGCCTTATCTGAATAATTTATTATCATGCATCAAGGTTAGATATCTTTATTTCCCAAATAATCCGAATAATGTTGATAGAGTGTCTTCGCCTTATTGCCCTTAACAATTTCGTTGGTAGAATCAGAATGCGGGATATATCGACGTTTCTTAAAGAAGTTATCTCCATTTTCCGTCACTAAGTTTGTAAAGCTTGTGATGGTACTAAATACGCCATGACCACTTCTAATCGACAAATGCATTTTTCTTTGATTATATTGAGTACATACTTTACATAATAAACTGTTTTGTTGTTGTCGATCGTAAACACATGGGCATGACCGTGAAGCGACCCTTTATTAGCAAATTGTGTCTTTTGTGTGAACCAGACTGTGGAAAGCGACCGCATTAAAGATGAGTTGCTGTTATATAACCTAATTGGGTATTGGTGAGTAAACACATATTCGTGCGGCAGCTGAGATAAGCTGTTACTCTCTTACAAGTTTGTAATACGAGCCATGGTACTAAAATACACAATGGCCCCTTCCAAATTATCCGAATAATATTGAAAGGGACCCCCGCCTTATAACCTTAAAATTTTCGCGGGATAATTCAAAATGCCGGATATATTGACAGGATCTCGAAGCGTAACATGGCCAATTATTACTATATATCAAGCTAAAAATATTAAAAAAAAAATTCCCATTCAGCTGTGTTACCGTGTTTTGCAGACAAGGAAAGCATATGCAGAGACAGCGCTTACGCCCGTATCTCTGGTTCACTTCGTATCTTCTTTTTACGCGCTGACTTGCAAGATTTTCATTGCTGATGTTGCATTTATAATACATCATTCTTTAAGCAGTTATTTAAAGCATACTTTTCAACCTTTATACGTCGGCCGCCTTTAACATTAGCAGCAAACAAGCTTCTGAATACACAATAGCGTGCATGTGATAATTTCAGTTTTAGGCTTCTTCCCCAAATCTATGGTTCATTCATTGAATACAGTTATGAAAACAGAGATAGAGCTCTTCTAAACCTTATGATATCGACCTTTGCATTGGCCGCCTTATGAATTACTCCAATGAATTGTCGCTTCTAGAATCAGAATCGTCCGGGTATCGACCTTTCGGCTCTGAGTTGGATAAGAAGTCATCTCCATTTTCCGTCACTAAGTTTGTAAAGCTTTTGATGGTACTAAACACACATACACGCCATGACCACTTCTAATCGACAATGCATTTTTCTTTGATTATATTGAGTACATACTTTACATAATAAACTGTTTTGTTGTTGTCGATCGTGAAAACAAATTACTCGAAACGACATAAGCCCACACGTAACACCGCTACCGTGAAGCGACCCTTTATTAGCAAATTGTGTCTTTTGTGTGAACCAGACTGTGGAAAGCGACTCGCATTAAAGATGAGTTGCTGTTATATAACCTAATTGGGTATTGGTGAGTAAACACATATTCGTGCGGCAGCTGAGATAAGCTGTTTTACCTCTTACAAGTTTGGTAATCTCGAGCCTGAGTAAACTAAAATATCTCAGCTATACTCAATGGCCCCTTCCAAATTATCCGAATAATATTGAAAGGACCCCCGCCTTATAACCTTAAAATTTTCGCGGGATAATTCAAAATGCCGGATATATTGACAGGATCTCAGCTCCACTAGATAGGGCGTGTCCCAAATAATCCGAATAATGTTGCTAAACATACGATAGCGTAAACATTTTCTATTACAATTACTCTATTCTCAAGCTAAAAATATAAAAAAAAAAATTCCCATTCAGCTGTGTTACCGTTTTTTGCAGACAAGGAAAGCATATGCAGAGACAGCGCTTTTACGCCCGTATCCAAGCATTAAAAGAAGATTGCCTGTTCATAACCTAATTGGGTATTCGGTGAGTAAACTTTTTATATCGCTGATCTTGCCAAGTATTTATATTGCTGATGTTGCTTTATACACATTGGTGAGTAAACACATATATCGTGCTGCAGTTGCATTTATAATACATCATTCTTTAAGCGCCATGGTACTAAAATAGCCATTTCGGCCCCAACATCCCAACATTATATCTTTTAAGCCTTACTTTTCAACCTTTATACGATATCGGCCGCCTTTAACATTAGCAGCAAAACAGCTTCTGATATACACAATAGCGTGCATGTGATAATTTACAGTTGTATGAAGGCTTCTATCCAATCTAAGGTCTATGTCGGTCGGCCGCCTTTTCAATTAGGCAGCAAACATTCATATGATTACATATAGCGTGCATGTCATACGTGTATCTCCAATCTAAGGTCTTGGAACATTGTCCATTATGAAACAGGTGGCGTAAAACAGAGCGTAGTGGTCGACTTTAAAGAGATTGATATCAAGATGGAATAACTTTGCAACCCAGTGGCCGCCACATTGTATTGTGAAATTGTCATTCCAATATCTCAGTCGCCTCCACCAAGTTCTCAGCGCTAGGTCGCTTCAAGGGGTTTGTTTGCCAGCATTTTCTCATCAGTCCATACCTGCACACAACGCAATCACCTCAATCAATCACCAACGTATAAAACACTTGGCCGCAGGTATAACGGCAGCAATATGGTGCACTTCTGATATATTTACTCATTCAACAAACACGGGTGTTGAGTGTGTGAAGATAAGATCTGTGTCAAGCTAATGCGGTTTAAGAAAGACATAATAGAAGACGCTAGAACGAAACACTAAACATACATTGCTCGGTTGCATCCGATCGGTTCTCGGGAATTATTCCAGAAGACATCTCTTGCACACGTCTGTTATCAGGTTTCGTAGCGTATGGTATTTCACCTGGAAAAATGAAAACCCAGGCTTTTATTTTCCGTGACATAATAAGATGCTGAATTCTGGGTCAGGTTCAAGATATTGATTGCGTGAGACAACTTGTGTACCGTTTGAGGCTACTTCCCAGAGCAGCATCCCAAACCCCCAAACATCTGATGCTCTTGTGTGTTCTTGTCTGTTGAGGATTTCGGGAGCAAGCCATCGCATTGACAATATCTTCTGCTAAACAAATGGATAACTACTGTTTGTATCTTGATAAACATAACAACTCTTACTGTCTTTGCCAGTATTATTGATACTTGCCTTCTTCCTTTCAAGTTCTCGTCTCTCCTGAATTCGCGCTGCCGAGGCAAACCCTATGAGTTTAGCAATAAGCTGAGTGCCCTGTTGAGCCAGGATCACGTGATCAGCTGACATCTTGTACATCAGCAGCTCCACCTGTGGGGAGCGAAAGTGCTGGCTATCAAGAAACGGTCGGTTCACATTCTAATGAATGGTGTCATTATTGTGTTCTTTTAATTTTTCGCTTGACATCAAAAGAGGACTACCTTGGCCGAGTGAAGGCAGACCAGGCCTCTAGCGACATGAACGACAAACATCCAGGGTGTCTTTGAAATCCACGGATCAACATTTTCATAGAGTTAAGTATCCGGAGAAATGTTAATTAGTGTAGCGTTGTGGTCAGTCCTTCACACGTGGTCAAGGCAGATGTATAAAACGAAGCGTCATTCTTTACCTCGAGACACACTCACCCACTGACCTATCGAACAAAGCAGCTGCGACTCTACAAAGACAATAACGAACTTGGGTGTTGACAGCGACATATACATAGTTGAATTTATCTTAATAAAGCCTGCGTCTGAATCAACTGCTGACTGCTTACTATCGCCTGCCAAGGATTACCAAAGCCCTGACGACTCTGTACACTGAAGAAAATATTGTAAGGCCTTCTGCATAATGATACAAACAAGAGAGGTGCATCTTTAAAAACTGATGCGCGGACAGGTAAAATGCTGTCTGTGAAATGCACTGACTTAAGTTAATAAAATTGAATGAGAAGAGCACATCAATGTTATATAACCCTGTCGTATGTAACTCACCCTTGGTAACAGTCAGCGTGATTTCCTTGTTCACAGAGTGTCTTGTACCCCGGATGGTGTTATAAACCTCACAGCCACACGTGAGTCCATCCATCTCCTCTCTTATAGTTAGCTCAGCTCCATCAGCCAGTGTCCTGCTGTCAGTTCTGTTGTACCATTTATAACTAACACTCGGGCTGCGCAAAGCGCTACAGGTCAATCGGTCACCAGGATGAAACGTGTTTCCATCAGGGTGGAATGCTGCGTCTCTGGGCGAGTCTATAAAGTCAATATACAACGCTTCAACTACTGATAATATACCGCATGGAGGTACAAATCTCTGCAAAAGCACGCGAAAGCAAAAGGCTGACCTTTATCCCTACAGAGGATGCATTTCGTGATAATTTTGAATTGATGGTATGCAATAACTCCCTAGGTGATTACAAGACAGCTACAAAATGTTTAAAATACTACATTAATGTAACACGTACAGTGCACTTGAAGTGTATTAATGATTATGTATGGCTGTAGGTCGGTACATTAGTAGCATGGTCAGCAGGTAGTGATCCTCCATAAGCTTCAAAATGGGTCCGGACGGAACACACCGCCCCGTTCAGACCAGGTGCTCCTGTCACGTCTACAGAACTAGTCACCGTCCCTCCTGAAGTGGACAGTTTGATGACGTCAGTGATCGTTCCGTCAGGTCCAGTCCAGGTCATCACGGGCGGCCAGTCGATGGAGGTGCTGTTGTAGGCGACCTCACACGTGTAGGTAATCGTCTCACCTTCCTCCACAACGCCATCTGCCTGGATCGTGTCGCTGCAGACTGGAGCAGATTCTGTGTCGAAGCAAAACACAACCACATTATAGGTTAAATAAAGAACAAAGCATTTTACAAAAGCGTAGAACTTGTGATTATAGAGATCAAAATATCAGAATTAGACTTACGTAGGACGGTTATATGACCAAATGCTTGATTTGGCCCACGTGTCTCGAAGCATTCATATCTACCGCCGCTTACAATTGCCAGGTTGGTGTTGAGGTGATACTGAGCTTTAGCAGGGTCACCACTGATGGAATAGAGGTCGTAGTTGGGTATTCCACCAATAATTGTACCTTTGTCAGATATTGTTAATTTCCTCGATTCGTCTTGGATATACTCATACCAAACAATGGTTAAATCAGGATCATTGGTTGGTCCCTGGCACTGTAACACCACATCAGTTCCGACAACAGCCGCAACATTTTCTGATTTCATTTGCAGCTCACCTAATACAGCTGCAACACAATAATAGTTGCTTGTATCACCTGATTACTCTGAAGCTATCCCCCACAACATTTGTATCTACCGCCGCTCAAAAACGCGAGAGTATTACGTTGTTATTGAGCAAAAGACGAGTTGCCAGTGATGCCATAGAGTTGGGAGTTGGGTGCCGCTGGTAAAATGTCTCCATTATAGGCTATGCTGATGTTTGCCCTGGATGTTATGTATTCATGCCGGATAGTACCACCACAAAGATCATTATCAGACCATTGACCATGAAGCACGACGGACTGAAGGACCCACAATTCCCGCAGATGTTCAGGTGTCATCCTCAGCTGGGCTGATGCACTGGTGGAATGGATCTCATACCACCAATTGTACAAGGGCACACCCGAATAAGCTCCTTGATATTAAAAACTTTCACGAGATCAGAATGCATCAACAGTCAACACTTATGCTATTTCTTATGAATCATCTGATCAACTGCCCTCCATCATACAAGATAATGGCGATAGTAAAAACAAATCTAGCTTGGCCCCCCGTATATACACCACTCTCTCTGTTCATGGAAGAACCTAGTAGATATGGGGCTCCTTCCCCGGCACTTAAGAAGCTATTCCCATTTGATGTTCACCCTCATTAGCTTGCGCGACCTGTAACATTGAGACGTGCGCTGTTAAATCAGCACGAGCCACTGGATTGAAAGGTCGTGTTACTATGATTCCGTTTTCAGAGTATTGCAATCACTCACGCTTTAATTCCATCTTCACAAAGGGCTTATATTCAGTAACGCATACCTGTTTTCCTTGCCGCCATGCTAATATTATTTTGAACATTATTTGGTTCTTAACTGCTAGAGGCAACTAAGGTCGAGTTGCAAAGGACGCTTTGTCTCGTTATTCTGTACCGACAGTGCGTAATGCAACGTTATAAAGACGCTCGGATAGAACGTGTTCGAACCTAACACACACACACACACACACACACACACACACACACACACACACACACACACACACACACACACACACACACACACACACACACACACACACACATACACACACACACACACACACACACACACACACACACACACACACACACACACACACACACACACACACACACACACACACACACACACACACACACACACACACACGACGGACAATCAATAAATGATAGGACATATCAACGGACGAATCTTAAACACAGGGATTTAGGGGAACGTTGACAACCATATCGACAGTTTGGGAACCGCTCTTATTCAGTCGCTCATTAGCTTTTTTACTCACTCACTCTCTCAATCACTCACACCCTCTATCGCTCACTTGCCCACTAATATACTTGGGCTGAGATAAATACGCTCATGTACTCACCATATCTTGAAAGGATACACAGAGCGACAACAAGACTCCAGTCACTGATCGCCATATTTGTTAGCAAATCAAATCACTTCCTTATTCAAGTAATCAGTTTATGTGCTGAATATAGAAAAGTGTTAAAGTCCGTTATACCGCCTACAGAGGAGGGCGTTATGATTGACGAACGTTAGCGCTGCATGACTTCCCACGGATGAATGATTTATTCACATGGTGGGCGTTGGACAACTTGCGATGGTATGAGTCATGTTTTCGCCTGTAGAGTACCAAGTTGCTGCTATATATTTGAATAATCGATAATGTAAAAGGGACGTTGGTAATCGTTGGTTCGTAGAAGATAATGATGAACAAAACTTTGATGATGATGCAGAATTTGAAATATCTGATGGCTCAATTACATTGTTTAGCCGACATATGATGACAACACTGTTGAAGGGGTCAGAAGACTTATTTGGTTCAGGGTAGGATTATTATTGGAGCGGTTGACTGCCCTACACGTCTATACACGTCTAATACCCCATGAATCAGACACCGATGGGAAACAGACTACAGGCCATGGCGTCGAGTCAGAAACGAGCTTCATAGAGCTCCACAGTACCATAGCGGACAAAGGGACACAACAGAGTTAAAGGTGCATTTCATCTAAATCACTCGATTTTAAAACGATCAATAGAGTTGTTAACAGCAAGAGTATCTGAATTGGTGCTGATATCCGGATTCGAAAGTTGGAATGACCATATATATTTCTTGTTGTTCTTAATTAAACTTTGAATTCGTTATTTTTCACGTCCCGTCAAAAATAACCCTTATTTGAAAGCTCATAAATAGTTCATTTCGAAAGCGCAGAAACGCCGTCACTCAGTGCCGGTCGCCGCCGGCGTATGTTTAGTTTTTACTATTTTTATTACGATAATGGACAACCAAAGCAAGAAACGAAGAAAAAGGCGGAGGGAGAAAGAAGCTATTAACAGAATCAAAAACCAAGAGAAGGAGGCGTGAGCGAGACCAGCTGCGGTCTAACACGAGGGTCTCTTTAGAGGCCCAGTTTGCCAGATTTGAAGCGTTCGGGGAAGTGAGGAGTCTGACCAATAACGAAGCTGCGAAGTTTTTGATGGACATATAACAGTAAGTAATTTCGTTGTATATTAGGAATGATCCTGCTGTTTAATCGGCTCCTCAAAATAGACTTTGTGTAAATGTCACCGATTGAATAGAATGTTGGGGCTTATTTTGCGTAGAACGACCCGTACACAGGTGAACGGATTTTTATTGGTAGGGTGGTAAATCAAAATTTCAAAATGCTTTTATCAAATATGCCATTGGTTCATTTCAAAGGTCTCACTTTGGGCACCTCAAGCCTGTTGTTATTTTTTTTATATCTGTCAGTTAGAACGTTGTTGCGATTGTTATAATCCACAAATGGCACATAATTTGGAGGAGCACTTGAAAAACTCCCTGTTTCTCATATGAGGCAGGATTGGTTTGCCATTATATTACATCATTATTGAGTAATGTTGCATATTTAATAGCATGTAAGGGGACGCCTAAGATAACTTACAAGCACGTACTTCTATGGTTAAATTTATCTTAGGTTTTACAGACAAATGGTTTTTTCTGATTATAGGGTCCTATCACTGGCAGCCCCATAGTAGCATGGGAGCCTTCTATGGGGAATGTAGACACATCATCAGATTGTAAATTATTTTATTGACTTACTTTAACCGATATTGATACCATCCAGGCAGGACAATAACACGAGCAACACGAGTGAACTTTCTGTTCCACCACTTTTTCAGCAAGTCATACTTACACCCCAAAACTGTTGTTGTCCACACCGAAGTACTCTGCTGCCGCAAGGTAGATATATATATATATATTTATATCTAAACGGAAAGTGGCCAAGACTTGTGCCTATATACTTGATATGATGGAGGAAATCTTTAGGCACAAGCAATGTGACAGCATTCATCGGCAACACCCACAACGCTCTGCTGATGACCCCCACAACATCACTCGGAACAGCCAAGCCCGTCTTCCACAGAAATAGTTGAGTTACAAGTGTCTCGTTATGTTTAAAGATAAATTTAGAATTTTGGGGGGGGGGGGGGGGGGGTGAAATGTAAATATCTGTTATCAATCACATTCATATGTGTGCAAATCCTAACCGTAATAGAACTCATGGAATTGGCGAATTTTAATGTCACTTCTTTTTTCACCAGGTCTGGAATTATGGCCATAAAAATCAAATATAAAGATATCGTGTCATGACTTATTGACAGTGGTAAACCTGGGTAATTAACTTGTGCATCATATATTGTTATGTGTTTGTGAGACAAACAAATTCTAATTTATGAATGCTCATTACATAATACTAAAAAAAATAGACATAAAAATGTGTAGTACAAATAATACCACACGTTTTGTGAGACTAGGGAATTTCAATACATGGACAACAATCCACACAACAATAACAAGCAGAAGAATGAGATATTTGTTTATTTAAATTACACATTAAAACATTACCCAAATCTATTTTGTTTAAAGCCAGTAGAGGGTAGAGGTCTCTTATATTCCGGACACCACAGGAGAGATAACCCCTCCTGTTGCCCTCCCCCAAAAAGCCAGGAATCCAGAGACAAAATTGCCGATAGTCACCATATCCAAGCATTTTATTTTGGTCCTGAACAACCACATCTAGCTCCCCTTGCAAGTACGCCCGATACCAGTTATTTACCGCGATGACCATCGGGTTGAGCACAACATTCTCCGTCTTAGGTAATGCAAATATGCAAAAGGCTGGTCTGCTATTGCGACATTGCCACTCCACAGGGGTAATTATCTCCTAACATTGAAGGCAGATGCACCATTCCGCAAATCGCTCTCTATGACCAAAATTGCATTAAGGTTTTTTGAGCAACTAGAGATTGCTGACTGCTGAGTAGTACATTACCTCCATTTTCCTTTTGCGTGACAGCTCTACAGATTCAGCAGCCACTCTACTCTGCTGTAGTGCCTGGTAAGTTCTTGGTGCTTTGCCAAGGAAGCCTCTGCAAACCGGATTCGGCCTGTCAAGGTCTACAAACCGATGCAAATCAGTAGAAATATAGCCCAACATGGGACCCCCTATTCACTGAAAAGTCAGAGATTCAATTAGGCAACGCAAGCCCAATAGTTCCTTGTTTGATGAAGGTGAGGATCCTCTACCTCGTCTTCAGACTGGTCTGCAACCTCCACATCTTTCTTGCGTCTCGGACACCTGTCATGAAGAGCCATTTCAAAGCATTAGGCACATCCTTCCCATTCCTAACGGATGTACTGAGTTCAATTAAATACTCGTGATATCAATCCAATTTAAATGATAAAGGAACCCACCTCAGTTCCACACAGGTTTTCAGACTCTGTGCCATGACCTCTTACACGGCCTCTTCTTGTACGTGATCCCCATCTTGGCGTTTGGTTTTCCTTTAAATTTGAAAGTGAGTTGGCTCAATTTAATTAATGAATGCACATGACATCAATAGTTCAATCAATAATGTTATAATTATTCGTGTTTGAGTCAAAAGCCTAAAAAAACTGATAATTGACAGACTCGGCCAAAACAATTTGTAAATTATACAGATTTGAGGTCATCTCAGACATCTGTCACACCAATTATACCACATTGATTCCAGCTATCCGAGGCTTCTACAACACCAACATGGTTTTAAAGTGGACAATTACGGACACACATTCCAAATCATACGCAAAAGTCTCATCGAAGTGGGTTGCAACAAACTTAAAATGCCATAGATCATAACAAAAACCTCCCTAAACTCCTAGTGCGGATGTTATTCATTATAACTTAGCCGTCCTAAGGGCTACCCCAACCCCTTGATTTATAATACAATTTAAGAGTTGGTTCAGGAATATTCAACTGGTTTGCCGTGAAAAAGCACCGATAATTGCATATGAAAAAATCAAACTCCGAACAAGTGTAATCCGCTTTATATTCCCCTTTAAATTTCAAAACATGGTAGACTAGGCAAAAACCAGGCCTACAAGACGTATATGCGGTATATACTTATATTACCGTTCATGCGGAGCTAGGCATGAACATGGGCAGGGTTTGTCCACAGCTATTTATTGTGAAATTTATGGTGATCCATTGTAACAAAGGTGTTAACTATATTCAGGCGGGTTTTTCTTTATACAACATACGAACAATCACCCACTTCTATCAAAGAAGTCTCATCGAGAAATATAGGAATCAAAAGACTCACCATTTCGGCTGCTCACGTTTTCGCCTTTTGTCGAATCCGAACTGCTCAGGATGTCATGGCTATGCGTTGTAAACAAATGACCCTTCAAAACGCATGCGTCATTTCCTTATTGACATGTGCTCATGTTTGTAAACACGGGTGTGACCAACACATTTCGATACGGAGTTATCGACGATATAGCGTTTAACCAGTCCGCAGAATGGTTTATATGGGTTCCATAAGAGTTGTTCTATTTAATGGATAAGTAAAAACGCATAACATTTTTTTTCCCCCAAAAATGTTTTACTATTAACTTTACCCGGGGGCTCTTCGCACACTTACGGGGCTTGACAAGGCGATGAAGATATTATGAGATCAAGTCATCAACAACTATGGTGGAGTGCATGAGATAACGACCACATTAGCAGTGAACACCATATGCTAAAAGAGCTTACAGATTGTAACATACAGACGTTTCTACTCGGGTATGATTTAATAACCCGATTTTATTAATATGCGCGCATGCGCATTGGGGAAGCGTGCGAGGGACTTCCGCCCAAGCTGGGTCTTGAAGTGTGCTTCTGTAATTTGGACTGAATAAAGTCTAGTTTTCTACCAATATCAGAGTTTGGTACATATTACTCAGATTAAGCAAAGTTCGAGCGAGCGGGAAAGTTACAACACAACAATCTGGAAGCTCCACACGAAGTAAGACAAGTGAGACTAGGGGCCGCGTGTACAGACCGTGCACAGCTGCATTCGCAACTTGAACGAATCTGATGAACAATCAGTTGGTTACTCAATGAGGTCACAACACTGGCTGAGTGTATTCACGCTCCATGAGGTGGTTGATTGGAGTCCTCTTGAAATCCGTCGGGGCTGCATGTGACATCTCCTCTGCTTCCATAGATGTACGACATAAGAACTTGATGAACAGACCTTCAAAATCTACTACCGCGCAGCCACCATCAACGTCTACCAACAGTCAGTCTCTAAGCTGACAGTCAGAAGCCCCGGACAAAAACACGGCCACAGCGGCCTCTCTAACGCAAATGACTTTAACACAATAGACATAGTCAGCGTTGACATGAGGGCGATGACACAATCAGTGGGCATGAATTTGGGGTAATGCGAATTAGATGAAAACAGTTGGGAATGTTAAATTATGATTTGCTTATTATACTCCATAAAGATAGAGCGTTCATACATTCTAAGAATCATTTCATGAGCAGGTGCACTGTGTGATGATGGATAGGCCTAATGTCTTAGAAGGTTAAAAGATCCAGATGGTATCGACGGTAGGACAGAATTGCTAAAATGTAAATTTAACAAAAATAGGTGTTGATGAGTATATCTAGTCAGGAATCAGGATGCATCTACCAAATGGAACGGAAACAATGTAATTAATCTCTTGACTAAATGACACATGGGTCTGGATGGGTAACGCTCTGGCTTGATATTGCTTGTTGTCAACCTCTTAGCGGTGGCAAACACAAAGTTGTTGTCAATTTGATAAAAAGGACAATAACGCCCGTGGTACACTTAGCAACAATTAGCCCAGCATCAATAATATACACACTAATGAGCTGCAGGACGCTGTGAAGTTCAAATTCTTCAAACGTTGTTACCATAGCTTCATTAATTGCTATTTCCATAATGACACAAACAACCAGTCAAGAAAATATATGTCAACATGTAGTCGTATTTTCACATAAACACAACTATTTGCGTTTACTAGAAGAAAAAGAAATTTCTGACTCTCCTTGGCATCACAAACACAATACTGCTGACAATACCTGTTGCGTTCTCTGGTTTCTGTCGCAGATCCCCAGCTACACCTGGTTAAATATGAATAAACAATACAAAGCCTGAAATCGGTACTTCAAGTATTAAAGTGAATCACATTGTACCCGTTCTATTATCTATGCTTTCAGTGCGACGGTATAATATTGTGTGCTTTAAGCTGCTCATATATCAACCCATGTCGACGTTTATTGTCCATGATGTTGTAGACATTAAAGTTCTCGGGGGGAAAAAACATCCGCAAGGAGAACATGTTTTTATTTAAGATATGAAAACCCGACAGGCTACATCAAATCACCAAACCACTCGACTGTATCCAAAATGCAGTAACTTTGTAGAATAGGCGATACACTTAATAAAGTTGATATCAGTCGTTGTCGTATATTGTAAAGGCTAATTGATATCAAGTACGAGTTTGTTAAGCGATATCCAGACGACTGCAAAGGCGCAGTTTTTCATACAGCTACGCTCTCAAACGCTCCTGATGGGAAGAAGTCGCACGGATCAAGAACTGATTCATGGGAAACGTCTTATTTTCGTTGTGTAGAATCGCAATATTGGCAAAGTCGTGGTATTGGCTTGTACTTTGGTAGTGCAGTATAATTTTCTGTAAAAGCGCATTCTTTTTTTAACAAGGATCGTGAATATTTACAGAACAGAGCAAGATAAGTATTAACACTGCATTTCATATCATCAACCAGATGATATTTACAGAACAGAGCAAGTTAAGTATTAACACTGCATTTCATATCATCAACCAGCTGACCAGGTGGTAAGGGATGAGGGGGTAAACTTAATTTCCATAGTCTGGACCGAATACCTACTGTTGCGTTATGCTTTTGTACTTCATTCACCGCAAAGAATTTGGCAAGTATTTTGTCAACAGAGCGCGGGCCATCAGGAGTGATGAAATGAAAGCCATTGTAAATTTTCAGTTTTTCAAGCTCCAGTCAATTGGCCTATTGATAATTTGAATGAAGAATTAGGTATAACTTGTATAGAGGTACACTGCCATTCGTGGTCAGCACGCAACCGTCAATAAATTGATCAAACCATATATATGCATATATATATATTTAGAAATACATATATAAAAATACATACATATACATATACAATTATATAAAATATATAGATAAATATGTAAATATATATATATATATATATATATATATATACATATATATATATTTATATATATTTACATAAATATATGTATGTATATATACATATATGTATATATATATATACATATATATATATATATATATATATATATATCTATATATATATATATCTCTATATATATATATGTATATATATATATATGTATATATATTTACTTTATATATATATATATATATACATACATATAAATCTCGGGAATACAACATGCCTGTGAAAAAAAAGTCGTCACAGCGCACCAAGAGCTAACCCCAGATCAATGCTATACTTTAAGAAATGCCATCTTTATATCATTTCCGAAAAATCGCGCTGCGATGACCGCCATTTTGGAAAATATTGGGTCGCGTGATTTCCCGCCGCCTCATCCACATTGTCGCCCTGCTTAGCTTGTGAAGCATGTTGGAGCACTTTGTTTACAATCTGCTGTGTCTTTTCATATCGTTGTTTATTTGACAAGGCGCATTATCTGAGAAATATAATGTGTCTAGCCATTTTTTTTCTACCCAAAGACATTCCACAAATTTTTAAAACAATTCTTTGAGGTATGAATCAAAAATGACAACATTTAGGAATTTCAAGAACTATATATATACATTCATTTTAAATATCTTAATCAGAAAAGCAATTGAGAGTACAATGTTCCTCATTTAAAGAAATAAACATATTGTTGTAAGATATCTTTTCCATCACCGAGTATTTAATTTGTTTCGATCCAAAGAAAAATTACATTAGGTGATATATTGTTACAGCATTTTCAACATTATGATCTCATTTATGTTAATTAGGGTGGACAATAAATATTTTCGAGGCTGTCCATCTTTGAAAAATACTACAGGATACCACAGGAAAGCTCTCTTTGTTAGCATTTTAAAACTGTATCCACCCATAGTTCCCCCCTGAATATTAAGATGTGTCAATCATATTAATACACACATATGTCACCTCCTTGAATATTGAGTGGAGTCAACCATTTGAATACTCACAACTGTCAACCCACTGTTTGTCATGATCGGTCAACCCATTTAGTACCGACACTGAATATAAATTGAGATAAGTCCATCCATCAAGATACCGGGCGGTTTCAACGAACCGAATATTGAAGTAAGCAAGCCCTCTAAATATCAGTTGTAAACCCAATGCTCAACCAAACAAATTATTTCAACCACCACAGTCAACCCATCTCTACCCTAGATGCATACCATCAACCTTGATACCTAACCAATAGGTCCACCCGAGTTTCATAAATCATCAACCAACCAAATACATACAGTATGCCAACATAATCTTATGCATTGTCAACCCATGTTAACCAATAGTCAATATATATATATATATATATATATATATATATATATATATATATATATATATATATATATATAATATATATATATATATATATATATATATATATATATATATATATATATATATATATTTATATATATATATAAATATATATATATATATATATATATGTATATATATATACATTTATGTAAAAAATATATATATATATATATATATATCTATATAGATTTTTATGTATACATACAAATATATATAAGTCTATACATAAATAAGTATATATAAATCTGTATATCCCTATCTCTATATATATATAAATATGTGTATATATATCTCTTGTGTGTATCCCCCTGTCTCTATATATATCTTTTATATGATCTCTCCCTACATCTCTCTCTATCTTTCTCTCTCTCTCTCCCTCTCTATCTCCTCTATCTCTCTCTATCTTTCTCTCTCTCTTTCTCTCTCTATATATCTATCTATCTCTCTCTCTATATCTCTCTATATCTCTCTATATATATCTCTCTATCTATATATCTCTATATCTATATATATATATATATATTATGTATATATACATACAAAAGTGTAGGAAATGACCCTCGCCGTCCTGCACAAACCCATCTGTCTGGATAGTGTCATTAAATGCAGTTTGAAGCGGATTCTGTTTTGACACATGTATGTATGTATGTATGTATGTATGTATGTATGTATGTATGTATGTATGTATGTATGTATGTATGTATGTATGTATGTATGTATGTATGTATGTATGTATGTATGTATGTATGTATGTATGTATGTATGTATGTATGTATGTATGTATGTATGTATGTCTGTATGTATGTATGTATGTATGTATGTATGTATGTATGTATGTATGTATGTATGTATGTCCTGTCTGTATGTATGTATGTATGTATGTATGTATGTATGTATGCATGCATGTATGTATGTATGTATGTATATATATATGTATGTATGTATGTATGTATGTATGTATGTATGTATGTATGTATGTATGTATGTATGTATGTATGTATGTATGTATGTATGTATGTCTGTATGTATGTATGTATGTATGTATGCATGTATGTATGTATGTATGTATGTATGTATGTATGTATGTATGTATGTATGTATGTATGTATGTATGTATGTATGTATGTATGTATGTATGTATGTATGTATGTATGTATGTATGTATGTATGTATGTATGTATGTATGTATGTATGTGTATGTATGTATGTATGTATGTATGTATGTATGTATGTATGTATGTATGTATGTCTGTATGTATGTCTGTATGTATGTATGTATGTCTGTATGTATGTATGTATGTATGTATGTATGTCTGTATGTCTGTGATGTATGTATGTATGTATGTATGTATGTATGTATGTATGTTATACTACCAGTGCAGATATTTCATGCAGAATTCACCACGCCCGCATTAAGTTCGCACTTAGGATTCTTTCTGTTATTGACTGCTGAGCGGCTTAGTTTAAGGGTTGCTCATGTCATTAGATGAGAGCTGAATTTACAATGTATTTGACTCTACTTCCCTTGTACTGGAAGCCTAATTCACCATGGTAGCAGCAACCACATTGAAAGTGCGAAAACACACAAACCTGATTAGGGAAGTCAGCTCCGGGAACGAAATGGCACAGCGATATAAATTACGTAACTGGCACCTTTGATGCATTATCATTTTCAGCAAAATACAAGGGAATCTCTATTTACTCATCAGTTACACGTGAACCTCAAAAATCATGTAAGACTGACACCGCCCATCCAACAAATGTTTCGAATGAATATTTCCAACAATAATAAATTCCATGATGAAAAATGTTGTGTCCTAAAATCGTGAGCCGTCATGTTCCACGTCCTTTATGCACTGCCACCCTCACCCCCCCCCCCCCCGCACCCCCCCCTCCCAAACCCATCGCCTTGATTTTGATCAAGATGAACGGCCATAATGGGAGTTTGCCAAAGTGACAATCACTGGTCGCCATGCTTGCTAAGATATTTCCTAACATCCTGGTTCATAAAGTGAACTCACAGATAATAATATTGATATACACACCCGACGGTTTGCTTTAGAGGCTCAACATTTAAAGAGCATATATCTAGTGAATATCAATGAGCATGATGAGAAGTGCAACTATTTGCTAAATGTGAAAATGATATTGCCTTGACGATAAATATGGCCTCATGTTTGATTAATGCCCCAAAGCATTGGTCATACTCAAATGCTTTGCTGTTTACTACAACGCATTGGATATAGCGGAATTTTGTTGTACTTGAATATCATTCTAGGCAAGATTTACGCGATAAATATGACCGCTCTCTTGATTTATTACTTGCCGCCATTCTAACAAATCGTCAAGAAAGATGTGACACATGACTCTCTTTGTCTGTGGTGTTTTGATACATTATTCATCAGCCAAGAGTTGCATGAACAGGCTTCATAACGGTTACAACATCGATGTTACGTCGCAGCATATTTGTCATAAGGCGTTTTAAAAAAAAAAAATGTTAATAACAAAAATAATAACAACAATAATCTTTTATTCGGTCATATAAATTGCACAATACATTTTGATTAACTGAAAAAAGAAAAGAATAATACAAACACATTATGATATAAAAATGGTACAAAACTTAAACGATTAAATTTATGGACATTAACTAATAAAATACTCATGTGCCACTCAATTCATGAGTGAAAAGCGCGCATTTCATCTCTATTCCATAAAGTCGCCTGACAGATAACCTTGGACTTTTGGCCTAGGAGAGGGGTTCATAACCACACGTTGGACACTGGGATGTTTAAAATTGGCGCTGGAACGTAAGGACTGCTGACGAAATATGATTTTCATCACAATTGCTATTTCACCTAGCGGTTAAAAGGTGGTTGTACCACTTATGTAATAGTTGGTTAACTAATTGGTTGGTTCGTTTTATTTTCCAGACTTCTTCTTGTCTTACCGTGCAAGCAAACAGCCGCACTCTTGTAGAGAGAACTGCTATCACTATTAGGTGAAAAATAAAACTGCCAAATGTTTTATGTTTAAGTTATCACTTTTGTCGTTGAAAATAAAATGACTATTTTTGCTTTGCCTATTGCTCATATTGTGTTTACTGGAAATCGGTGAGGGTCTAGGGGTCTGTCTTGCAACTATCCCAATTTCTTTGCCCTCAATTCTGTTTGCAGCAACAAACAAACTATTCAGGGAGAAGTGCCTACCTGTGTTTACCCCGACCCATCACCTTGTAAAAGAGTCAGGGCGAGTCAGGGCCTAGACATACCTCAGCTCCTCACAGTGTAGTTGGTGTGGTGGTCAGACCTACTAGTAACCGCTGGATCGTCATTTGGAACCAGGCATGCGCCATGACCAGGCTCAACTTAGAGGCGTTCTCGGGCTGGCTTGCCCACCGTTTACTACCGTGGGGTTATCCGCCTTGGCGATCAGTGCCAGCCACCTCCATTTATATGGATCGGTTCTTTGAACAATTGATCCCTACATTCTTGTGCACAACAGTAGCCATAAAGGACCGTTAAAGGGCGCACAAGTTGCGTTCCTTGACGAAAGACATCTGTTAATTTTACCATTTGGCAGAGCTCCAAGCCATCTGTTCTACTGGCATATCCTACAATAGCCACAATAAAGGTGGAAAGTGCAATCGCAGTTGTTTTAAAATTTTAAATGATACCATTCTTTTTCATTTCAATAATGACTTAAACAACCTGACCGAAAATTATTTCCTGTCTAGCAAATATATATCAAAATACCGAAACATCGAGCTGGGTTATAATAGCATAAACATGCTAAACAGGGCAAGGCGACGAGGAACTGAACATGGTTCATATAACATTAATCATAGCACATGTGAATCATCGAACGGAGATAATGGTTTTGGAACACCTCCTTTCTTGCAGTTATAACATGCCATGGCCGTATAGGTAATGCTCACATTTATATAAACTCACGAATCCCTCGTAGGTTAGTAATATGAAAATGAACAATAAGGATTACTAGTTTACATGCCTGAAATCAGTGATACAAATTGATTATTTACGAATATATATCCATAATCATCACCTAGAGCCTAGGGTTAATTTTCTGAAGTTGTGTGTGTTGAGTGCCAAATTGATAACAAACCCACCCTTCATCATAGCTGTAGTAACGATGACGTCATCAACGCTTACCCTGATTTGGCTACCATCAACACCTCACAGGACCCTCCTGTATGCCCAGTTACTACCAGGTCGGCGACAAATAAACAACCTACGAAAGACAGCAGTGCTACGCCGGCTCCCGATCCCAAAACACCGAAGGATCAAGCAGATCAGCAACTGGAACAAGCGTACAAGAATCCCAGGGCATAAAGCTCAAAGACGCAACGTACACTCAGCCATAAAAGCTATTGACGTAACAGTTGATGTTATCCGCACCGAGCAAGGAAATTGTTCATTCTGCACCAACATGATGCGATGGCTACAAGATGATATCCTTCCAAATTCGAGCAAGGAAGCAAAGAAAGTTCTACTGAGAGAAAACGACTATATTATAGAGGACGGCCTCCTTCACCATTTTTTCAGACCCGTAGCATCTAATCCAGGAGACTTCTCGTTATCGCATGCCTGAGACCCTCATTGAATATGTTGATAGCTGTCCTCAGTTTATAGGTACCAAGCGTTCTCACCGACGCGAGAAACCTGAAATGACCCTGTTTGACCCCGTGGCAGCCCCCTGGCAGAGAATTTCGATGGACCATGTAGGACCGCTACCTCGTAGTAATCATGGCAACAACTACATTACAATGGTAGTAGACCACTATTCTCATGTGATTGCTTGGCCCGCAAAAAACATAGACGCCCCGACCCTAGCAAGAAATTTCTTTGAGAAAATCATATGCAGCCATGGAATGCCTCTAGAAATTCTTACAGACAAAGGGTCCGACTTGACAAGTTCGCTTTTCAAGGAACATACACTTCCAAGGGACAAATAAGTTCACATCAGCCTACAAACCATCTACCAATGGAATGACGGAGAGAGCTAATAATACAATCACGAACCTCCTCCGAACCCTATGGCAAGACAAACCCCATCAATGGGACAACTACCTGTGTTCAACTGTGTACGCAGTCAATTCCACGGTGAACCGAACCATAAATATGTCACCCTTTGAACTCCTGTATTGCAGAGCACCTCGGTTTCCCCCGGACGCGATGTTAAGATCAGCCGAGAACAACATACAAAGTCGCGGGGATCACCTACAAGACATGTTGCACTTGCAATTAGCAGGCCGGGACATAGCTCTTAAAGCAGCCTAGGCTAACGAGGCCAAAATGAAAGCCATTTGGGACAAAACGGCCCGATACGACCGAATTACCACTGGCACCATCGTCTACCTCCATAGCCCGGATCTTTCGGCAACAGGAACCGGAAGTCAGAAGTTCGCCACCAGATACAATGGACCTTACATTGTGGGCAAGTCTAAGGAGCACACTGCCCAGTTGAAGGACCTTAACACCGCCTGGAATGATCACTTTTAACCGTTTAAAAGTTGTCAAATCGCGCGAACGGTTTCAATAAATCTATTTCAAAACAAATACAGTGAATAACTAACGCATAATGCAACTATAGTGTGTTTAATCAGTACACCCACACTCCCGCCACTGTGGCAAGGTCAGCTCCTGCTGCTTGCTCCATGAGGTTCACACACACCACCATCATCTGTGGCAAGGTGAGCTGAGGCTGCTTGCTCCATGAGGTTCACACACCACCAGCCCCTGCGGTCAGATTCTGCTGCAAAGAATCATCATTTTGTTTAAATTCAAACCCCTTTCGTTAAGTTTAGTGCCCCGGGTATTAAGGTGTGAATTCCAAACAACCGCTCAGACACCGTGTCGACGCATGCCGCGCTGATTTCGATATTTAGATATAGGGTCTAGAGGTTTCCCCTCAATGGTTGATCCATACAACCCCCATATTAGGGATATAGTGCGTCTCATTCAAATACCCACTTTATTTAAATTTCATGATGTGCTTTAATGGATAGTGATCATAGAATTGAACAGTTAACATTGGTTTAAGAAATCTAATTCGTCTGTTAGAAAGTCTGTGTGATTTAGGTTTTATTAACGTGAAGCTCGAATGGTGGCCATAACCACGGATCATAGATCTGACGAGATCAGTAAGTATCATGGTCAACATTTCAGGTAGCAGGTAACCTGCAGGAGATTGTCCCAGACGTATAAGGATGAACGGCCTACTGATTGATATAATGAGTTTAGAACCAATTCCGTCCCAGATCACAGTTAAGCCTAGGCTGAGCTTAAGCTGTCTGTAAAATGTTGTCAGCCAATCAGAGACACCCTCCACGTACTACAGGCGTGCGCCAGGAGGCGACGTGGGGACATAGCATCTGCCTTGTACAACACGCGCCACACCCCCTCTCTCTTGGGCCATTAGTTTATCCTCAGGAACGCGTTAGGTTAGTGGCTCAAGTTGATGTCCCTGAGGGCCGACAGTTCACGCCACGAGGTTGTCGAAGGAATAGACAAATAACGGCATGCCCTGTCGATTTTCCGTTGAGTTCTGCTTCGGGTTATAAGCAGATTACGCATCACCAGTCATGAGTACTTGGTGTTGTTTAGTTATTATAGTAGTTTATTTATGATCAGTGTGGTTGTCATGCCGTGCTCTGTTCACAGTATTTAAGAGTTTGTACTTGTTCAGTAGCGTGTTTGGTCAAAGGGGACAGATCACATTCAGCCAGATGAGGCGTTGACGCGCGAGTCCTGTCTACGACATGATCTACCGGCCGAGGATCTTCAAGTATCACGTCGCTGCCTGGATCGAATGGAACCACCAGTTCGGAAAGCTCACGTCAATAATAATTCTTATTGTGTAAATGATTGAATCGCAGTTAGTTTTTCTTTACGTAAATTTTTCAGCTTAAATGCAAGCAGTGGGCATACGCAAGTGAAACGACCATGACTTGTTATCCATCAGCCCTGCTTTGCTAGTTTAGATGCAAGTAAAACGACCATGACTTGCTCAGGCTATATTTATACTTTCTCCTCCTTTAGAAAAGTCAGGTTTACTGTTTACTGTCTAATCTTGCTTCCCTCCCTTTTTCCACATAAAATCCAACGCCAGGTGGGCCCCCAATGTTAATTAGTTTTAGCGTTGAGGTGCACAGAGAGGCCAACTCGCTGCTTGGCTCGGATTTTTAAGGGTAAGGAGTGTCGCATGATACTTCTGCTGGCGCTATCGATGCTCCGGCATCAATGGTGCCAGTTTCCGAGTACAGCCGGGGTATCTATGATTATTTTAGATACCCCAGATATTGCACCATGTCCCCAATGAAATTAAAATATGGTTGGATTTCAACCTCTAAAACATAGGCCAGTCGACACGACATGTACCAACAACTCACATGTTCAACAATAAGTAACTGTATAACAATGTAATAATAGTACCTTAAATACTTTGACTTTGCTGTTGAATAATTAATCAGACCAGAATAATTTTAAATAACTCTGGTATAATGTACACTGGAATGTGTATTCCACTTATCGACTCAGTACACAGTCATTTCCTTACCAATCAACCCTTAGTTTCGAATATCCCCATGGTATTTTTTTTCACCCATAAAGGGACCTAGTTTCTTTTGTGGATATTCATCCACTTAAAAGGAGAGGGATATGTTGAGTGCCAAATTGATAACAACCCACCCTTCATCATAACGTACCCTCTCAGTCATCAGTTGATGGAGTAACCCCCTACAGCTTAGATTAATAATAAACCCCAGTTTCTCAGATCCACAAGTGACCTACATGTCACCTGCCACTTCCCCCCTCTCCTCATACATACCCCATATTCCAGAGCCACATGACCTTCCTGCCCAGGCAACGCCCGATAACCCAAACCCTCACAGACCTGACTACCGCATGTCCCATGAGAATTGGGATGGCGTGCCTTAGTCGTTGGGGAAGCCATCTCTCTCTTAAATTTTGGCTAAGTAGCATCGGAAATTCGAAAGTTGACAACAGTTAAATAAAGTTAAAATTGTAATAAACCCTACACCTGGAGTTCGAGTCTACATTATTACAAGTGCGTATCTTGTGCATCTCAACACCACAGATCACGTTATGACATGTGGTGATCAATCAGAAAAGAGATGTGTAAACTGACAAAGCACAACAAGGGGGTAAATATAACCTGGTACATTGTCAGCATGTTCTACAGGCAAAGTTCCAGTATAACTTTTAAAATAAGGTCTCCCTGAGTAAATGACTATTCCGTCCGTGCTCTGGTTTATTGGATCAAGGTCACCAAGTCCAGTCCATGACATCACAGCAGACCGGTTAATGGTGCCACTGCTGTGAGTGCCTTAACAAGTGTAGGTCACTACATCATACACAGTAGCGTTCTCCTGCATGGTGGAAATGTTGCTGGGTGCAAAATCCGAATCACACTTTACGGCAGAATTAAATTAACGATGGTCTATGCAAACTAAAAACTAAACAAATGATAGCAAAGTTAACTAACCGAGTACAGTAACATAAGACTGAGCTGAAGGCGCAGGATTTCCAAACTGCCAGTATTATATGTACCTCGCTGCAACTACTAACTGGAGATTGATACCCAAGTTGTACTCTTTAATGTTGGCATTTCTAGATGTGCGGTGTAAATCCTCATTTGATGAGGAACCAATCGTGCCATCTCCAGCTATATTCATTAGACCTACGCCTGAGGAATAATGCTGCCAAGCAGTAAGTTGTTACGAATCTGACGCTCCTTGACATCGCAACATAGCACTGCTGCCAGCGATTTCTGCTGCGTTCTCTAGCTTCTTGCGTAGATTCCCAACGGCACCTGCAAAGCCTTAAATGTCGTATTAAAGGGAACCAAGAATAAAAGACTGAGACTGAATAAAACAGTGTTGCTCATAACTTCATCAAACTCGACGTGTTTTGTCCATGACGTAATAAATTTTCACGTGCTCTGAACAAATATCGACTCGGAGAACGCTTCGGTAAGGAAATGACATTTAACTTCCTGACTTGTTGTTTTATATTATAGGTCCGGCCACCTTGCAGGCTACATTGAATCCGCAAAACCCATTGGCTGAATGCATAATACAGGAACTCTGGAAAACGGGCGAACAACTTTAAAAATTGATCAATTGACTCTGTTTCAGTGGGACTGTCCATTTCTCCATTTTCAGCGATATCCGGCTTATTTACACATTCAACTAGTATTTCGATCTTCAGATAATGTGTCTCTGAATCGACGCAATTTCTAAAAAGCTACGCTCCCAAAAACGCACCGCGAGGAAGCAACGATAACAATCGTGATAATCTCCTTGGCATGATGCCTTTTTTTTACATCGCTTGAAACATCACGCATCTGATGATGACGTAGGATGCTTCCGCCTCTTCCGATTATTCAATAACCGCGCCAGTATGTGACAAGACTATCCAGAGAGAACCTACGAAAACGAATAGTGGTAACTGACCGAAACGAATACCATACCAATCAAAACATCAACCAAGCGGTTTGTCGAGAGAAATTGATTCAGGCTTCATCCAAATTGTGAATGACGTTCAGTATGCTATGATACTTAATCCTGTATCAATTAACACTGGTATATATATAAGGCATTGGACTGTTAAGAATGCACGAAATACGCTAGAAATTATATATAGATATTATATATATATATATATATTTGTATATATATATATATATATATATATATATATATATATATATACATATATATATTTGTATATATATATATAATTATGTATATATATATTCATACATATTTATACACATATATATTTATGTATAGACATATAAATATATATATATATATATTATGTTTATATATATATTCATATATATACAGATATATCTATATATATATATATATATATATATATATATATATATGTATATTTGTATATATATATATATATTATTGTATATATATATAGATATTCATACACATTTATACACATATATATTTATGTATATACATATGAATATATATATATATTATGTATATATATATGTACATATGTATATATATATATTCATGTATATACAGATATATATATATCTCTATATAGTATATATATATATATATATATATATATATATATCTATATCTATATATATATATATATATATATATATATATATATATATATATATATATATATATATATATATATATTTGCAGATTTGCTAGCGGGACTTCAGAGCGCCCCTCTTCACTTATTTCCCCCTACTCCTCCTCCTGCTCGCCAACACATTCCCCCCCCCCCACCCCCCACCTCCCAGGCCTTACCCCCTGGGTCACTGGAGTGCTTTTCGGCTGCTATGGAATGCGGCTTTAAGTTCTCCTTCTACATTTTTAATGTAAATAAAAGCAGCATTCGGTTTGACAACGTGTCGTACGAAACCTTGCACGCATCTTGCATGGTTATTTTTAACCAGTTCTAGCTATAGTAAAACATTTCCTCATTGTTATTTCGCATATTTCCCACAACAAAGAAGTTTATCAATTGACAATAACACTGATATACAATAACAATGTATACATTATATAAAATGTCGTTGTGTCGCTGATATAGCGTCTCCTGTAAAATAGCACCCATATTAGCTCCGAAATACGTAAAATCATTACAGAGAGTGTGTGTGCACTTTCCAAAAAGTGGGTTTTTATCAACCAAAGCATTTTTTTTATACCATCTGTATATGATTGCATGTGATTGGCTATCCTAACTTACCCTGTTAGTGACATTGCTGCTTGTAACAGGTGGTACAGCCAGTGTTTCATATTCAGAGGGAGCCACTCTCATCTCCCTCGCATCAGGTTTCTCATATTCACTTTCGTAGCTATTCACCTTTTCATATTGAGGTCTGTTCGACTCCTGTTCGCATCGCTGAAATACATTAACTAAATATTGAACAAGCCATATGGAAACACCATGTGAGTCATATTAAGTTTATATCAGAGCATGGGCTTCATGCCCCAAATGAAGTATGGATAACTTGACTGGCATGCATAAAGACTTCTTTGATGGTGTCTAACTCACCCCGGTAGCACCACTGTTATAAGTAACAGGCGGTAGCGAGAGTGATTCATACTCAGAGGGAGCCACTTTCGTATCCCTTACATCAGGTGATTCCGTGAGAACACTGCTCACATTTGTAGATTGCAGTTGAGTCGAAGCCAGGTTGAATTGCTGAAAATACATTTGTAGCAAGGGCGCGGTAAATATTTCGAAATTGCGCTGCATCATGTTATACCATTCGAATACGCGCAATGACATATTCGGTGACAGAAGAGAAGGGCTGTCCGTAAAATCTGCCCAACTCAGTAGGAACCTTCCGCATACTCAGCAGCAGAGCAACAAGAGAGACGAGCAGGATGCCCAGGAGAAGGATGGCTGCAATCGCTATACCAGCGACGACACCTGGCGACATGCCACTGCCTGGCATGGAGAGGAAGAAGATCACAACACTTGTGCGGTTATAGTTGTGAGGTTGTGTTTCTTTTGTGAATATTTGGGGTATGTTTCCATAGTGGCATGAGCAAGAATTCCTCGTACCAGATTTATTTATTAATTATACGTCTCAGATCCTGGGAGTGAGCTCCTATAACTTCCATGTATACTCAATATCCCATAACTCCTCGCGAGACCAGTCTTTTACTTCGAACTTGCCGATTACAACGAGACCAATATGTTATGTAACTGTGCATTACCTTCAACATCCTCAGATTAAAAAATACACTGGATAAATCATCGAATACTTACTTCAAATAACAGAATGAATGCAATACGGCAACGACTTGGTTACATAAGACGATTTACGCCCACCTGTATTGCTGGCTGACTGCGTGACTGTGTTTTTTACGGCAACGACTTGGACACACAAGACTATATACACATACCTGCATTGCTGGTTGGATTCGTGACTGTGTTTGTCGTAACCGCCTGTGTAGCTGACGCAGAACGCCATGTAAGAGATTTAAAACTCAGTAATCCAACCCCATACTACGCAACTATTATCCATCAAATTGTAGTCTTAGATATCAATCAACAATTACGTAATCACTTGCACTATCAAATGGCAAAGTTTACATCTAGCAATAAAACCACCAGTTACCTATTACTACTAAGAAGGTTAACAGCGACAACCACTTATGACAAACCATATCTCTTAAAAACATCCCGGTTATATTAGAATGGTTAGGCCTAAAGTGGGGCTTACATTTTCCTCTCGCCGATGTGCGAGGGTTTAGTGTTGTCGATACTGCCGAATGGCTACCTGCAACACGGCAAACGAATCGTTTTTAACCTCAAGGTGGTAGGTTCTGTGTGTGCAAAGTTCTGGTATGTGAACATAAGTGATCGGGGACTAGGAAATGGCTTTTTGCATTGCTCTGAGGAACGTTTTAAAGCAACACCACAGTTCTAGAAACACTCACAGTCGGGTTCCCGACAGCGCTACAGGTCAACTGGTCACCGTGATTAAAAGTGTTGACACCAGGTTGGAATGCCATGTCTCTGGCCGAATCTGTGAATCATTACTGCAATCCAACGCTAAAAAATATTATTCCATACTGTTGCCAGTCACATTATACAGATAAGCACAGGCTTTCGTGGCATCAATGTGCCAGTCGTGTTAAACTAATTAATGAAGCTTTTGCTAAATTAGGGGTTTTTGTCGAGCGTATTGTTGAATGGTCCGTAAAGTTATACATTGGGCTTCGAAATATAGCAATACAACAACATGGATAACTATATCTCATTCATTCTTTGACTTATGCCCAAATCAACGATCCTATAATGTAAGAATGATTGCATGATCCTAAAGCAGTTATGGCAATTGCATACGATGGCCTGCTGAAATGGCTAGGTGGAATGATGACTGGTTACCACCCGGACGCCTCTATGCCGCTCGTATTTTCACTGATGCCACATGGACCGCAGCAAAAAGCTCCCTGGTGTAACACCAAGTCAATGACATTCCTGAGTGCCCCACGACCTTAGCTAACCGTAAGTGCATGTTAAATGAGACCGATATGCAGTGTTCAGTCCACCAACTGTATTGTTATCTGACTTCTGAGCTGACAAATGGTACCCTAGCTTCTGCAGGGTATAAACGGATCCATTACAAGCGGTGTTTTACCCAGGCAGATAGCCTCTGTTTTCAAAATTGGTAGAATTAACATGTCGATGTGCAAAGGTGGCACATACACCAAATCTGCGCCAAACTATACGCACTCGATATTCTCCATCTAAATTCAATGTTTTATAACACTTTCGATCCTGGTTTCCTTTTCTTTCTCTGGGTCTGTTATACAGGCCATACTAAATTCTATTAAGGGGAGACCGAGTGCAAAAAGGCCAAATTTATTACCCTTGTTTCCGTCTGGTAGGTTACAGACAAGTTACCCATCATATGAAGGTCTTTCTTTCTGTCCGACAGTCGGACAGACGGCGTGTTTGTAGGTAACATGTCATTCATAGTATTTTCCCTGTGTTGCTTTCGTTGTCCCAATTGCTGCATAAATTTTACGCGGTTCATACAATTTAGTCTGCACTTAATTTTATCGGATGCTGTGGATTGCATCATGCAGTGACACAGTTGAGCATGTACAGCATTCTGTTAGTTTTTTTTTGTGTAATAGCGTTCTACCAAGTCATGAATTCTTGAACTATAGGGACTACTTTGCATGGCTTTTATTGTTTTACATCCCGGACCAAAAAAATAACTCTCAATACGTATGTGTTCCAAGTTCACTTTTATGATTATCTGTGTCATCTTAATGTCTAAGAGTATGATTCCAATTATTGCTGTAGTGCTAGTGCACTTGGTGACGTCTCTGGGGGTGAATAAAGAGTAATTGTGAGTTCGACTTTGTTGTCAGTCAGCACCACAGCCATTAGAAGCACATATATTGGCATCCAATCGCAGATGGTAACAACAAACAGCTTACACTCTTAGGCTGATTAATGAACAGAGATGCGACGAAATGTCATGACATAGGTTAACTAATTGATATCTCATGTTACCCCGCAATGCAACAGCATCGTTATCCTTATGCACAATTTATTTAAATCCAACAAATTACAATCATAAGCAAAACAGAGCTCTGTGTGATTAGGAATTATCCGTTACCAAGAGGAATTCATAGAATGGCGGCAATGTAGGTTTTGGCATCTATCGTGGAAAAAGGGAAGCAGTCATACGTAACTGAATGGGAAAAGCTATCATGACAAGCCACACCTTATTGGGCTACACCGGTCTTGCCGTCAGATACACCTGGTGGTGCACGATTCAGTCAAGACCCTGGGGCACCGAAGTTTTACTGTAGTGCTGTGAGGGTCAATGAACACCGTTCGCCTGTACATTTTAACGAGAACATCACTGGAGTTCACAAGGGTACATTGCTATTCTCACAACGAGTACGGACATATACACTTTCGGAATGACATTGTCGACCTTGACTCGATGATGAAAAAAAGATATGTGCACGACCAATCATGAGTAGCCATTAACATGCGTTCGGTATGGGAAACATTCGAATGAACTACATACATAAGATCTTTGTTAAATCAAATCACGTTTAAAACTCGACATTGCAGGGTGAAGGGTTAGACTCCTACTGTATATGCGACCGTGCAATCAGAACGGAGAACCTCGGGGTAGACTGCGATCGGCAACCCCTATTGTGCTGATACAAGAAACCACACCTCTGAGACAATTTGCTACAAAGCAATAGATGGTGATTACAGAAGTGGCTTTTTGTAGTCGCGTGGTTATTCAAGTCATTAATTATAGAAGAATTGAGTGGATATCTGCTGCGGCAGCAATGATTTACCATGAGAAAAGGTGAACACTATTGTTGTTTATTAGGAAGTACGTATAGTTGAGTAGTCCAGTAAGCTAATCTGGAATAAAATGAAGCTTGGTATTCGGTGCTTTCACAAATCCCACCAATCTATTGTATGTAATTTCTTCACTTGTTGTTCCAATGATGTTATCAGCTGACTACTTAAACCAAAGTGTTTGATCGAGTGATACAAGGTGACGTCAATATTCAGTCACTTCCTGGGTCACCGCAAGTGTCATACCAGGTCAGATGAAGCTGACAACGAGATATGGGTTACACGTGCGCGATAAATGGTAGTCTAGTAGGAGCTAACTCGGCAAAGAGAAATATAATACATGCCCGATTCAATCATAAAGGCTGCAATACTTGTGGTACGATCGTGGTATAGGCTAGATAGGACATTGCTACTAAAAAGGTACAATGTTGGTGGGGAGGTAAGGTGATACAGGGAGGTGAAACAAGTAGCAAAGTGAGAAGACGGCCATTTCCAGTGATCGATCTGGCTGTTTTACTAGACTTTGTCTCTGCTGAACAACTCTGCCTCCAGATTTGCTGTTGCTGTTGCCGTCCCCAGACAAAGATCACTTCATGTTACTCACGATATTGTGATGCCATACATATTGCGTTATCTGACTTATTCACTTGCAAACCCACTGCACGTCCATCGTGCAGCTAAAATATATATTGTTTATAGATTGCGATTCTTAAACTATTTCACACGACCCGGAAAAGTCGTTTGAAGCCGCCTCAACACTTGCAAATGCGTGACTGACAAGAGTAATAATATGATGCTGTTATGATAACGGTACTTAATACGATATTAGACGCATAGATATCAGCCTTAAGTGTCATCTATGGTTAGCAAACATGAATTTACCGGTCAAAAGAATCGCGAGCGGCCAGAAGTTTTTTTTTATCTGCTCCACAATGAACACAATATCTAAGTGAAAGTGAGCTCTTCGTATTCAGACGGCTATGTTATCACACCACTGGTGTTGGGGGTCTCGTAAACTCCATGGCTGTTGTTTAAGTTGATGGGTTGTTGTTGCTTTGGCTCTTTCTGGCATTTCTTAAACACATGCGAAATAGTCATTTGATGGTATCATTATAATCCTGATGAATGAAGGACTATATAGAAGTGGAACATCGAGGTAAAATCATTCATTTGAAACGCACAAAAGCTTACCTTACAAAGAGCTGTCCTCTTCTGCCACATAAGCACAACAGATGCAAGGAGTCCCAGGAGGATGACTGAGCTCACAATACCAGCAACGACACCTAGACTGCCTGGCACAGGGAGGTAGAAGTGTTTGAGTGGATAGACAAGTTTACCACATTTATACATTAAAAGTTTACTATGCTGAATATATTAGATAACTATCTCTAGAATCGTTATTGTGGAAGTAGTAGTTGTCACTGCTGGATAGTTAAGACACTACTACCCGTCTGGGAGCAGATGTTACTTTCTCTTTTTGTAATTCTCTTACATCTTACTCACCTCTGTTAACAGTAAGCTCGATTTCCTTTTTCATAGAGCGTTTTGTTCCCCGAATGATGTTATAAGCCTCACAGCCACACGTGAGTCCATCCATCTCCTCTCTTATAGTTAGCTCAGCACCATCAGCCAGTGTACTGTTGTCAGTGCTGTTGTACCATTTATAACTCACAGCATAGTTGCCGTCAGCGCTACAGGTCAATCGGTCACCAGGTTTGAAGGTGTTTCCATCAGGAAGGAATCCAATGTTCCTTGGTGAACCTGCAATACATTGATACAGTTAAAAACATACGTTGTAGCTGCTATTTAATAAAGTAGCAGAGGTAGAATAATTACCCAACCTGCCATCAACACGGTCAACGGTTCGCAAGTGGGTTTGGACAGTATCTCCGCCCCCCCGCACCCAATAATTTGAGAGAGCATCAATTGTCCATTAAGCGTTAATATTTCTGCAATTTGATTGTTTTAGAGGCAAGTCTGTTACATATCAACCTGCATATAATATATAGCATATACTTACAGTGCACTTGCAGTGCATTAAAGTAGTGTGTATCGCTGTATGTTGGTACATTAGTAGCATGGTCTGCGGGTAGTGATCCTCTATAAGCTTCAAAATAGGTGTGGACGGAATACACCGCCCCGTTCAGACCAGGCGCTCCTGTCACGTCTACAGAACTAGTCACCGTCCCTCCTGAAGTGGACAGCTTGATGACGTCAGTGATCATTCCATCAGGTCCAGTCCAGGTCATCACGGGCGGCCAGTCGATGGAGGTGCTGTTGTAGGCGACCTCACATGTGTAGGTAATCGTTTTACTTCTTGCTACAATATTGGATAAATAATGCGTGAAATACCGAGTTCGGTATTTAAAAAACGATTACATAGTTAAAAATAAATATTACTAACTGTAATCAGTAACTGACCCTGTCGACAAATAATGCACAGATAAATGAACAATCCCACTGCCAAAACTGCTACGTTGGCTGGAATACGTTTACTACGTGATCAGCGCGCATGAGGCATAGTGCATTGTAACCAAATAACCTCATAGATGTAGCGATGCGCGACGTTAAACGGAGTTTGCTTAAGTATCGATCATATGCTTTAGGCGTCTCATATCTAAAGCGAACATTTATCAGTGCTGATAACCCCGAATGAGCAATAACATCCATTCCTTCCCAACAAATGGCATATGCACAGCAATGAAACTGCTCACTTTTAACGTTGATTCTATTTCTGACAGGCACAACTAATACAACTTATTGTATCTGTTGCGTATGTTGTGTAAACTGCAACGAAGTTTTGTAGGAGAGCATGGCTGTCAAAATTGCTGTATAAGCGCATATCCGAGGCATTATGGGCAATCCCGATTGTTGGACAATTCCTGCTCTCGGCTCTCTATCAGTGCCTCATGTTTGTATATCCATTTTTTTAAATGTGTAGAACCAAGTGAGCTTTCAATTGAATTGATCCCCAAACTTGAGAAAACAGTGAACACACCAAAGTACAACTGTTATCAACTAGTAATCATAAGACAGACTTCTCGCCTTGTTGATTTCAATATTGGTTTTCATCCTAGTTCAACGTATGTGTCTATATTGTCACACCAGTCTTCTTCACAAGCGCAGCCAGATGGTCAGAGGTTTAAGAGCCCAATGTCGCCGATATATACATCAAACAGCCAATTGTAAGCAATTTTATCAGTAATTGTATTGAACTGTAAACTTTTAAACCCATTAATGTTTGCAATTATCTCTACTTATCAATGTGGAAAGGGTCTGTATCTATACCTTACAACACATGCCAGGGTCATCTCCATCCTACACTCCTTAATAAGGCGTGAAGGTCCCTGTGTCTAGAACCTGGTCGGCACGCGACTTGCTGCTTTAACCACCGTGTACCAGCGCCGTATGTGAATCACATGGGACCAGCGGGCACAGTAAGTCTCGTATACGTGCTTTAACTTCCTGGACGTCAAGGAGAGTTACATCTGTGCTTGACAAGGCCATAGACTTGTCCGACGGTTCCAAATGGCGAAGTGTTGTATCCAAACTAACCTCACAGCACCGAAATCCGTACCTGAAAACACCTCCACCGACGATAATTGTTGTAACTGCAGTCACACTGGAATTATGCTACAAATCAAACGTGACATTCATGATTCGAGAGTATGAACACACCATAGAAATATAATTTCTATGTTGATGGAGTTGTTGGTTTATTAAATATTGTATACTACATGTTTAAAGTCATTTGTTTTTGTTATACGACGCAATGCAATAGGAAAGTTATCCTGTTGATTCCCATCGTTGTCAATAACATCAGTTTATAAGAGGAACAGCCATATAAGATAACTGGTCATATGATCCGTGCACAGCAGCAATCAAATATTGCTTAGAATGGTGGACATGAATCATTTATGGCCTCAGAACTATATAAATGTTGGGTGTCGATAACCATATGCAATTGAACGATTTAGTCCGAAGTTTCTGTTCCGTGTGATCTTTTCATTTTTCCTGCAAATGAAGTAAAATTCAAAGCAATCCCAGATGGACTGTGTTTATTCGGGTGGATGTGGTGACATTCCACTAATGTCAGGTGTCTCGCAAACTCAAAGTGTGTTGGCTGTGCTTGATTCATGTTTGATTGAATGCTGAGTTCGCTATTATTGCTCGAAACTTTCAACAGTTTAAATCACGTGTGTAGTTCCAGTTTGAAAATAAACCGAAAGAGCTTGAGCACTTATGTCCGATTAATTGCACTCAGGATTTTGCAGACAAATTGTTTGTGTGTGTTATATGCTAGTGCATAGAAGGCGTTTGCTACATAATTGTACGCATATTGAGAAAAGCTTCATTCAAGATATATTTACTAATTGTTGTAACGATGTCCGTTGTCCCCATCAACTTACAGCCCCAGCCTCAGCCTTAAAGACGATTGTAATGAACGGACATATAGTTTCTATCATCTTTTACTTTCTACGCAGGTTAGTTGTTCATCCACACTCAAACGTAATTTTACACTCATTTACCAGCAGGCTTACTCTTTCACTCTCTTTAACATCTTTTCATTGAATGAAATACTTGAGTTTAAGATTAACCATGATGGCATAGAATGCCCACGCAAGCAACGAGCAACGTGCTATGCTTGCAATGCCTGTTTACATCTTCTTTACAAAACATTAACCTATTTAATCTCTATCAAAGCTAAGTGGTGTCAATAGGGTTCAAAGTACAAGTGCAAGCTGACATTTGCGCATAGCACCCATGTCGTCTGTTGTGTAGGTGAGCGAACATCCAAACTCGATTCGTTGGAGTACAGCTTGTAAACTAGGGTTACGAACGTTCACTTTTACATAGAATGACACAAAGGTGAGGCAACTTTCACAGCCATGGGAGCCGCATCGTATTTTGATATCGTTATTTCATTATCTCGGTACAACTCAATCAGCATTGTATAGCAATGACACCGGCTCTCATGATTGGCAGCTCCGGAATGCGTTCATTTCTTTTATTTTCACGTTGGGCGGAAGTTTAGAATGTAACAAAAAGAGAATATTTGAGTGGAAAATCCGGCCGAAGAAAGAGATTATAGAAGTACAGAGGAGCAATGAAATGAAACCTTCATTGCTTTGTTGCATCCCATCGGCTTCTCGGGCATTCTTTCCAGATGGTATTTCTTGGGCAAGCCTGACGTCAGGTGCTGTCGCATATAACATTGCAACTGGAAAAATGTATAGCGGGGCTGATACATTCCATGGCAAAATGCAGCACTGCAATTAGGAACACGCTCCAGAAATTGTTATCGAGCTAGTTGTATCATTTGGGGCGACTAGCCAGAGCAGGATCCCAAACACCCAACATCCGATTATCTCGTGTGCTTTTGACAGTCAAAGATTCAGAGTGCATGCCTTCTCATTGACCATATCACCTGTTAACCAGCTGTATAACTAATGTGGGCATCACAGTGAACATCACAACACTTAAGACAATCATTCACAGTATTGTGTTACTTCTTGATTCTTTCCATTTTTCATCTCTACTGAACTCCCACTGCAGATGCAAACTAAATGAGTTTGGCAATGGGCTGATTGCCCTGTAGAGCCAGGATCCATGATCAACATTTTTGCTAAATTAGCACCACCACCTGTGAGGAAAGAAAGTGCTATTGATCCACAAATGGTCTGTTCACATTCAAATGAATGCTGTCAATAAGTTATTTGTTTTTGGTTTTAACATCAAGTGAGGAACACCTTGGCAGAGTGGAAGCAGACCAGGCAAATAGCGACATTAAAAACAAAAATCCACGGTGTCTGTGATATACGCGGTACTAGTAGATATACCAATGCCTCTATTAACTTTTATACTTTTCTACTATAAGATCACTCGGATAATTTGATAAAAATGCTGTAGTCTACGTGAAGATATATGGGGAATATGACACAGAGACAATAAGCAATGAGCAACAAATGTTGCATTGTTTCCAAAATGCTTCGAGGCATTCTTTTACGAAAGGTCGAACTTTTCTTTTAACATAAGTTGCTATATTGTTTTTAATTATCTGCTGCGTCTTATATCTTTCATTAAATAGACAATATGCCTAAATGCCTAACACAAAAAAAGTCCCTCTGATTCTAACAAACTAACCTCATTACCATTACTGTTGCCAGCATGAGGTGGTACCGACAAAGCTTCATATTCATCTCCCTTACATCAGGTGTATAGTTTTCCATGTTCGTAATATGTTTGTTCTTATCCTCTCTCATTGCGTATAGTTGTGCTTCATAAACAAATCAACATATCTGAGGTGCTTGTATCGAGTGTCGTATTTAACGGATCATATTTCAGTTTAGAGTTGCTGACACTTTACCCCTCCTCAGTAGGCGCTTTCCTCGCCCGCAGCAGCACACCATAAGTGACGACCAGGAGGTCAAGGAGGATTACTGTAATCACTATACCAGCAACCATACCTGGTGACGTGTCACTACCTGGTATGAGACAATCGAAGTGCATGTGCTATTTGCACGATTCCTTTTCTGATTGATGACAGAGTGGCTTTGCTGATGGGTTGTCCTTTACATACGAAAGTCAATGAATAGGAAAATGTGGTTTTGCGCATTATTATTTAGAAGAAGTGCCATAGTCCAATAGACATAAACAGGAAGTCAGCTCCGTAACTGTTGAGGCTGACACAAATTTCACATGAAAAACAGTTTTATATATAAGGATCATCGGCACTTCTTGCGCAATTGCTTCCATATCTGTTGTGTTATATATCAATAATTTGTCATTTAAGCTCCATAACGTCTTTGTTGACACTCCGGTTTGCAGTTATGTATTGATCGCAGGATGAAGAGATGCAACTATAGCTATATTACGAATATTACCATTGTAATGTATGCAAACTGAATAATGAACTACATGAAAGATATAAATCCTTTCAACCACAATTTTATCTGGAGCGGATTCTTCATACCAATGAGGGCCAAAGAAGACGACGGTTGGTTCCTCAAAACGAAAAAAAGGCGAATGAGAGATACAGTGCCAACAAAAGCCTATGGTATTGGACAGATTGCAAAACAGATGGGCGGTGCTTTAAAAACCTTAGTGTAGTGTTCTTGTGCACAATGTAAAGTTATGCCTCGTATTCAAGACAATTAATCCAATGCGATATACGCGCGAACTTGAGGGCGTATTGCTACCCAGACTTAATCGTTTATAATAGTTTCACATCGGCTGTAGCATGTACTGAGAGTATAAGCAGATCGTGTTGAAAGAAACGAAAAATATCCTATATAAACCTTTGTCCAGCGGGTGTGTATCTTTGAATTGTTACGTTGTGCCAATGTTTCTCGTTTTATATATAAGCTGTCCGCCAAGTAGATACAAGACATCCAAAGGTCACTACAAAGATAAAAAATGTATGATACCATATCTATCCATGCCTATAGATTCGAAGCTTTGTCCCTTTTTGCCACCTCAGATATAATGTTGATAAAATACTGTTGATAATAAGTCAATAGAAATACTGCGCCACTTCATGATCACTAGTAACGGAAGGGGGCAGCTAGACGTATCATCAACATTTATGTACAGCGATATATGTGGTCGAATAATTCTAGAGCATGACACTTATAAACACACACACACAAGCACAAGCACACACGCACACGCACTCACACACACACTCACACACACACACACACACACACACACACACGCACACACACACACACACACACACACACACACACACACACACACACACACACACACACACACACACACACACACACACACACACACACACACACACACACACACTCGCCCAGTCGCTCGCGCGCGCTTGCAGTAAGCCGATATGTTAACTCAAGTATAGCTACACAAACAGCTTCGCCATGAACCGTACTAATTCTGTCCCCTCACATATGCTAAAAGGTAATACAGCAGCACGTCTAGTGAATGGCTTGGTTTATCTGGTATCCTAGAGCCATTAACTCATGGTTATATAAAATTCCATTCATAAGCAAAGTCTAATAATAACTACGCTCAATTTTTATCCCAATTCGCAACATGTCAACTCGGTATAAGGTCTAAAATTACGAAATTTAGCATTTCCGACAAATGGACGACAGCGCGCCTCTCCCTCGCCACATTTGACATCACCTTGTCAGAGGCTTAATATATAAATTCGGTCATTGTAACGGCCGGCTGTTGTTGCCAATTATGGCCCTCGATTGTTGCGTGGTTCCTGCTTCTGACCTGACAGAGAGTTCGATTAAGACACCGCAGGTCATCAAACAAGGTACATGCGTGCTACATAATTATAATGATCAATGACACAACGTGTGTAGTTGTTTCAATCTATGGTGTGTCTGTTATCATTTAATCAACCTGTTTTTCCTTTCTGACTTACCGATTACCATTCAAGTATCGATTATAAGCTACACTAAGTTTACTACTTAAATTGTATATAGCTCCATGTGAGCTATATGTAAAATATTAACATCTTTCAACTATTTTTCATGTTTGCTCAAAACTTATTATTCCAAATATTATATTTTCATGCGTGTCGAGATATGGGGCAGTATACAACAATAGCAAAGTTACCTGGACCTCCTGAAAGGACAGTAGAGTCGATATCTGCAGTTGATCTAGTGGTAAAAATTGAAACTTAAACATAGAACATCAAATGCTATCAATAGTAGAATGGGAGCAAGAACGTGATTAACTGGCATATCTGCATAAAGCTGTTCCTCTCTTTTCACCATAAGCAGCATCTTGCCGGCCTCATTATCGGAATAGCTGCGCAACAAATGTCTACAAGTAATTGGGAAGAGTGACTTAATGAACGCTCTCGTAGTTACAATAAAGTAGATTACAGAAGTTGCTTTAGGCGACGATAACTGGTTTATGCATTCATCAGGCTGGAATGTTGATAAAATCTAAAGACAAGAGCACATAAATGTTACACAAACCAGTCATTTGTAACCCACCCGAATTGACAGCCAGAGTGATTGTACTTGGTTCCCCAAATGGTGTTATAAGCCTGACAGCCACACGTCCATCCATTTCCTCTCTTATAGTTAGCTCAGCACCATCAGCCAGTGTATTGTTGTCAGTGCTGTTGTACCATCTTTAACTCAACGTCGAATTACCGGAAGCGCTACAGGTAAATTGGTCACCAGTATGAAAGGTGTTTTTATCAGGTTGAAATGCGGTGTCTCTGAGCGAATCCGTACATCAATATATCAAGCGTAAACTACTAATCTTGTTCCCCACTGAGGCTCAAGCCTATGCAGCAGCCCGCGAAAAACAAACCGCAGACCATCAGCCTTGCATACATGTATGTTAATTTGTATCAATTGTATGCAATTTCGTTGTTTTAAATCTCTTTGGTGATGACAAGACAGCCTCAAATGTTCCAAATGCCTTGTTACTGGAATACTTACAGTGCACTTGTAGAGCGTTAAAGCTGTGTGGATGGCTGTACGTCGGTACATTAGCAGCATGGCCAGCAGGTAGTGATCCTCCATAAGCTTCAAGATGGGTCCGGACGGAATACGCAGACACGTTTACAGAACTAGTTGGCACGTTGGTGGCCAGTCAATGGAAAAGCTGTTGTATACGATCTGAAACCTTTAGGTAGCCAGCTTGCTGGATCGTGTTGCTACAAATTAGATCTTATTCTGTAAACAACGACCAATCAATATCAGACGTCCATGAAGAGACATGCAGTAAAAATAGTATGGATAAGATATATCATATTGATTGGCATTATGGGTAAATCTAACACACGTAGCACTGTAACATGGGAAAGAACCATAAATACACCATATGCCAAGTAACTTCCGTATCTACCGCCTACCAAACATGTAAGTTCACTATAAAGGGGATATTGAGCCAGCGACGAGTCGCCATTTATGCTATAAAGCAACGGCTGGATGCGTCGGGTAAAATGTCTCCATTATAGGCATTGGCGGTACTTACTTTCGATGTAATGCATTCACGACAGATCATACCACCAACAGAGGTATCGACAGATCCTTGGCATTGAAGCACGACTGTTGTACCAACAACACCCGCAGTGTTCTCTAGTGTCATTCTCAGCTAGGCTGATGCATCTAAAACAAAAACACGGATGGAATGAATGCCCTTCCGCCAGGATTGTACAAGGCGCAACGCTGATACTTATACATGTGAACCATCTTATCAGCGGGCTTCCATTGATATTCATTCAGGTAAGTAGTGATAATTAAATCAATCTTGCTTTGTCCTGTAATGTACGCCGCTGTCGGCGTGTTCAGAATTAGCCAGTAGAAATGAAGCTCCTTTTCGGGAAGCTGAGAAGCTAATCCCATTTGAGGAATTATCCACGCCTGGGTATAACATGTTAGCCCTCATTAACGTGAGCGTGTTGTTCAATTGATGCGTGTGACTTTGCATCAGCACGAACAATAAGATGAAAAGCAGTCTATAGCTGGGTGCGTGTAACGATGTTGCCCCTTTTCAGAGTATTGCTATCACTCATATTGTAATAACTTTACACAGGGTCAGTATTGAGTCATGTTACTACCTGCTTCTTACGGTGAGCCTCTTCATTCCATGCTTACATTAGTTAACCTTCTATATACCACCATTCGTTAGCACGTGCATTTGTTCTTATTTGCTAGATGCAACTTAGGTCGAGTCGAAGGATTGTCTCGCAGTACTGCCACAATAGTGCGTAACGTGAGACAGTATTGGCTTTTAAAGACGCTTCCATAGAAGGACCTGTAGATGTCCCACAAATCAGAAAAAATGAATATGTGTCTCAGGAACGATGCATTTTTCAAACAGCTCCTTTCCAAACGGACCATCATGACCTCTATCTAACATTAGCAAACCCTAGCAAGCAATGGAAACCTAGCAGGCATCGATGAGATTTGCGAGGAACAATCAATCAATGAAAATATCTATCAAAGGACAAATCCTGATCACGGGAATTTGGGCGAAGTTTGACAACACTGCGCCAGTTCCGATATCATCCTCATTTACTCACTCACTCACTCATTCACTCACTAACACGTTCACTCTGTCACTCACTCACACACTCACTCACTAACTCACTCACTCACTCACTCACTCACTCACTCACTCATTCACTCACTCACTCACTCACTCACTCACTCGATCACTCACTCACTCACTCATTAACTCACTCAAATACTAACTCATTCGCTCGCTCTATCAGTTACTCATTCACTAACTCACACACTCACTTACTCACTCATTCATTCACAACATAACTCATTTAATCACACATTTACTCACTCCTTCACTTCCTCACTCATTCATTCACTAACTCTCTCTCATTCACTCACTCACTTTTACTCATTGACTTTTTCCCTCAATCATTCACTAACTCTCTCATTCACTCATTCACTTCTTTTAACATCTTGCAAAACAACAATACAAATCATACTCTTGTGCTTCTCTTGTGCCAGAGGAAACAAACGCAAAAGCATTAAGCAATTACACACGGTGATATATTATCAGTATTGACTAAGTTTATTGTATTGCATCGAAAATCAGTTCATAAGTAGAATGAATGCAATATTGAGAGACCTGGTATTTAAATATATAGATATACTTATTCTGGTTTGCTAATAAAACTAAATTAAGCTGCCGTATAATTGAGGTAGATCTACTGTAAGTGGATAGCGGTAGGGTACGTGAAGTCATGATGTTAATGCGATGTGCTCAATTTGTCAGACGTATCGAGTCATGCAATTTGTTTATCAGGCGTAATGCACGGCTTAATGGCGCATAACTTTCAAATTGTAATGCGGGAGTGCCAGAATGAGCACAGAAGCTGTATTAACATTGGCAATCTGACTATTGTACGTTTGCTTTTGGTATTTTAGCCTGTTGGTCAAGTCTCATCCCACTCTCAACTCGGTATCACAGGTCGTAATAGTAATTTTTCACAAACTATTGCAAGGCTGACTAACAGAATGTCTACCTCAACAAGCAGCAGGAGGCAGTGGTGGGCTTCCTCAAGGGTCACCAAGCAAGTTATGACACCAGCAAAGATAAATTCAGACAGACAAACCTGAAACAGGGAGCCTGGAACGATCTGGCTCAGACACTTGGCGTTCCAGTAGAGAACCCCCAGCTCTGGCACCGAAAACGTATCATAAAGCGATGACGATGTTTGCACAGATTTCTGGGAGATGTCAGCCGTGCTGACAATGACATAGTTCAATATCGTTTTAGTTTCACATTGCACAGCTGCACTCCCAACTTAATCGATTCCGATGGCAAATCTGTTGGTTACTCAATGAGGACATAACACTGGCTGAGCGAATCTAAATTCCAAGAGCAGCGCATAACCATAGCTTGCATCATCAGAGAGATCATGATGGTCATAAGCACCATGTTTCTTAAGCTGACTGGTGGCGGCGGTGAGATTACTGTGCTCCCTTTCCTATCCCCTCCAAATAAAGGTGCAAAAATAACACCAGGATCAATACAGATCTGCAGGCTCGCGGTCGAGCTCTTGTCATCCTTACATAAACAAGCTGCGGATGTGCTCTCATGTATCACCACAAGTGTAGCTTCTTGGCAAATGAAAGTGCAAGGTGTGCGCCAGGTAGTGCTCTTACTAACAATGACCTTTGATTTGCACCCCGTATCATCTAAACATATACCATTAAGCTGCATCTTAGACAGGATGCAGTGGGGAACAGGAATGGCCGATACCGCATGAAATGTCATCGTCATCATTGAGGAAACTCATTGCAATTGGCAGTTAAAGCTAACATGCTTATCAAGTCCTATCAATTATGTTAATCTATAAAACAAGATTACATCATTCTCTTAAATAGTTTGTGTAGATAGCCGATAAGTAATCCATCAGCGTGTACTGACGAAGAAAATCTGTTTAATTCTATCAATTGGCAGAGTTTAAATGTCATGTGTTCTGATGGCACCTCCTGAATACGTACTGCAATAACAAAAAGTAAAATCACAGTCGGCTACTTATTTCTATAATGACATAATTAACCTGGTTGAAACTCATTTTCTGCCAAGGGAAATATATATTTAAGATTTCATATAAACAAAACTATTTGCGTGACTACTAGAAAATACAATATTTGAATAAAACTTCTTTACGCAAATAATTATGCAATTTACATACATGCAAACAGTAAGATTTGTATAGTGAGGCAGATATATCAATTATGTAGCTACATTGTAATTTGCAAATAAACACATCTATTCGCCCTATTAATATAAAATACAATATTCCAATCAAATTTGTATATGCATGTAACTACTAAATCAAGCCAAGTTGATGCCGTACATGCAAGCAGTATGATTTGTACAGTAACGCAGTTGGTACACTTTCGGTTTGCGAATTCTATTTCCTGGTTACAGAACAGAAATAACTAGAACTAGTCAATTATATGATAGAAATGGATAGATATTGATCACTGTACATAACATGTAACGATAACCGCATACACATAACATTGAGCTCTTCGTTAGTCAACAAGTCAATATGTATTCCCTTAAGTTGAAGTTGTGTGTATTCAGGCGGCTGTTGTGTCATACCACTGTTGTCAGGTGTCTCGTAAACTCCATGGCTGCTATTGAAGTTAGTTGGTTGTGGCCGCTTCGACCCTTCTTTGCATTTCTGAAATATGCAAGAATCCGATATAAACTGAGAAATGGAGGAGTTTAAGCTGATATGAATACATTGGATTCTAAACGTCACATTTCGCGAACCTTACAAAGACTCCACAATATAACGACGGATTCACTATATCAGCGAACTGGTGACGGGCCGCTACCTGGTAGGGGTAAAGAGACGGAAACATTATCTTTATTCATATTAAAAGAGCCAATCCATAATACATTGGAGTATATATGGCGGCTGATTGCCAAACAGTACAGCTGTACAAAAATGACAATTTGTTTTTACTATAGTTACGAATATTTGTTCGGGTGCATTTCCAAATTCTGATCAAATGATTATTAAGCATTAAGTTGACTCATGTGATGTTAAAACAATGTCATTAGTGTCCACGCTTTTATGTTGAAATGTTTGGAAATTGATTGGGATACAAAAGAAGCGTACACCATACTTACTCTGTGATACCACTAGTGTGATATTCTTGTTCAATGTTTGCTCAGCTCCCCGAATCTCATTGAAAGCTTCACAGCCAAATACGTGTCCATCCATCTCTGTAGTTATTGCCAGCTCGGCTCCAGTTTTGAATACACTAACATCTGTTCGGTTGTACCATCGATAGCGTACAGTAGGATTACCATCCGCACTGCAGGTTATTTTCTCCTCAGGCAAATAACTTTCTTTTTCAGGATCTATCATTATATGTTTCGGAGGATCTGTAAAATCAAGCTATTGTTTAAGAACAAACACAACACAAAAGGGTAGCGATTATCATCAAGATACACAGCAAAACTTCTGCATGACATCCTGTGTTCAGTGGACGGATGTCTGCTCTGGCAGGGTACAATATATTCCTTCGAAATTAAAGAGTAATCCTGATGGTAGCATAAGAGTCAGGACATGAAACGTTTTGTAACTTACCATATGGGGCGGTCATTACCCAGAAACCTACAGGCCAAAAATGCTTAAACAAACTGATATGTATTTATGAATCCTAGTTTTACACCACACACACACACACACACAAAATTCCACACACGAAATATAACTCATTAAACACATGTGTTAAATAAATTTGAAAAATTACTTTTAGCCATATTCACTGCCACTTCACATACACAGTATGAAGACATACTGACACTTGGGGCAGAAAATTCTACAGCAGATATAAGTGCTATAGACAAATCAACATAAATAAAGTCCTCCTTTTCTCCATCCTTCTTCTCGCCATAACATGCAACGTTACAAAGTGAGTGAGTGTTGATACATTATTCCAGCACTTTACTACAGCTCAGCAGCATTATGTCACGTTTTATCAGCTTCATTATGTTGAAACTCTTTTTCATTAATCTGTTGAGGTAGGAAGGCTAAAAATAATACACCACAGCAGTGTGCCCTGTTGATTCTAGCCCAGGACATCTTGGAATTACTGGACCTCTGTTGCTGTATTGTTAATTACATACTATAGAAAAACATAATGGCTTCCTCTTCACTGTGCTGCAGCCAATCTCTTTCTCCCCAAAAGTCTGTTCTCAACCCGCAAGAGTTCAGTTGCGCGCTTATTATCTTTTTCGTCATACTCTTAACTTTGTAACGACCTCGCAGATGCATCATTTAGTTTTAAGACTTCCATTACGATGAAATTTTCCCAGATTGATCTGGGAATCAATGCACCAAGACAAGGCTACCGTAGGTTACTCTGTTGTGGTGCATACATATTTAGATATGGGAAAACACGATTATCATTACTTTTTCAAACTCTAATACTACTCAATGTATTACACAAGCAGCATGTAAGTTGGCATTTACTTTAGATACAACTTTGGCATAAGGCCGACGAAAATAATACTAATGACACTTTAGGGCTATTCTTACAGTGCACTTGTAGAGCGTTAAAGCTGTGTGAATGGCTATATGTTGGTACATTAGAGGCATTGTCAGCAGGTAGTGATCCTCCATAAGCTTCAAAATGGGTCCGGACGGAATACACCGCCCCGTTCAGACCAGGCGCTCCTGTCACGTCTACAGAACTAGTTACCGTCCCTCCTGAAGTGGACAGCTTGTTGACGTCAGTGATCGTTCCATCAGGTCCAGTCCAGGTCATCACGGGCGTCCAGTCGATGGAGGTACTATTGTAGGCGACCTCACACGTGTAGGTAATCGTCTCACCTTCCTCCACAATGCCATCTGCCTGGATCGTGTCACTGTAGGCTGGAGCTGGTTCTTCTATCAAACAATCCATTATTTATATATAACACCAGATAAGACTTTGGATCATATATATTCGACATTAGTTGATATTAAAATAACTTACTCGGCACTGTAACGCGAGAACGAGCAGGTAAACGGTCAAATGGTTCAATACATTCGTATCTACCACCGTTGATCAAAGTGAGATCAATGTTAAGGTGATATTGAGCCGCAGACGAGTCGCCAGTGATGCTGTAGAGCTGAGAATTTGGGGCTTCAGCAATAACGTGTGCATTATATGCAATAGATGTGAGATTGCTTGATGTTATGTATTCGTGCCAGAAGATACCCCCGATTGGATCATCAACAGATGCTTGGCATTGAAGTACGACAGAGGTACCAACAACACCTGATGTGTTATCTGGTGCCATAGTTAGCTGGCCTGATGCACCTGAAACGGTATCAATTGAATTCATGTAGCTGTTCATGGCCGTATTTGGCTCGCATATTGAGTTCGCTGTTATAACAAATAACAGTCGACCGATTAATCAATGTCATGTGAATATGTTTACGTTGACAATGATTTCAAAAGCCGATTAATTGCCCTGAGGATTTCGCTGACACGTCGTGTTTGTTTGCTTTATTTGTTTGTTTAGACAGAGCGTTTGTTACGTAATTGTACGTATAGGGACTACTGGAGCTGCAATAAAAATTTACGAATTGTTGTAACGATGTTCATTACGTCACATCATCCAGCATCTTAGGCCCTAGTGTAATGAGCAGACAAGGTAGGAGCTAGCCTCCATTTACTTACTATATTCATTTGCTTCCTCATGCGTGCAGTAAGTGGCTCATCCGCACTCAACCGTAATTAAACACTCAGCATGCTTATTAATTCACTCGTTGACGCATCATTTCACTGAATAAAATACATAATCTTATAATTTTTGATGACCTACCATAATGGTATAGAATGTTAACGCAAGCAACGTGGTGTGCTGCAAAGTCGCTGGTGGCCATTTTAGTTGAAAATATCCCGGTTGAAATACGACGTCTTCTCTCCAAAACATCAAGCTAAATAATATCTATCACAGCTTAAGGCCCGGTTCGTAATTTTTTTGGGGATGCCACGGCTGCCACGTTTTCTGAAAACGTGGGGAGGGAGTGGCAAGAACTGGGAGAGAGTACGTCAACGCACGTCACTCGCATGGTTGCGCAAGTACGTGACCCATCTGGACGTTAAAGATCGTAGGTTGCAAACGTGTCAAGTGAGTTAGACGTGATTACAACTTGCTTACAACGTACGATCTCCGTGCGATTGCTACGATTTCGTACGGAGGCCATACTTACACGTGCTGCGCACGCACGGTGTCTTTACTCACTTGCATGTTATCAGTGCGTGGAAGTGCGTTTTTCCGCACAATGTCGGGATATATAGAACGACCTTCCGAGGTTCTACAGATGTCCCAGCTGCTGCTGCCTCAAGATGCTGCCCATTACACCGCAGAGACTCCGGGTTCTGATGCTGCAAGAGCAGCTTCAAGTGGCAGCGCATAAGTACGACGTGGTATTACTTGCCTTGATATACGGGAGAGGGAGAGGCAAATGGGACGCCAACGCAAGATATGGTGGGTTCGTTTAAGGATCAAGAGGAGGAGGCTTTTCGGGTAGTACGAAACGTTGTTCCAAGAGCTAGAACGTGAATCGAGGGGGGAGTATGTCGGATACATCCGAATGGACCCCAAACTCATCGCCGACCTCCTGCTTCGAGTGATCCAACTGCATCCCGAACGCAGCGTACACAGCGAAAGTTCCACATGCACTAAAAGTGCTACGGCGTGTCTGCGTGCTCCCAAATCCGTACTGAGGCGGTACTCACCACGTACGGATCCCTAAATTTTGCCCACGTTTTTGCAAGTGGACCGCACGCACTTGCAAGTACACCGGGTTGGGACCACGGCTTTAGTGGAGTCGATAGGGTTCAAGGTGTAAGTACAAACCGACATTTGCGCTTATGTCAACTGTTTTGTACGAGAGCGAAAACCTTACCCAGGTTTGCTGGTGAACAGCTAATAAACTCGGGGAAGTTAGTGATCTAGGATATATAAGTGCAATATCCGCTGCATTATCATACGGGTAACTGGTCATCCGATACCTCAATCACCACGTAAACAAAATGATGAGCGATGTGAAAGAAATACAATGCATACCGTAGGATTTTTATTTGTAAACTGTATGTCGTTTATTTGTACAGTGTCATGGTGGTATTATGATTAAGTTTACAGCTACGTTAAGAGGGTTCACCTAATCATCAGCTCGAGTAAACACGCAAAAGCGCCTTCAGTGAGCCGCCTGGGTTGCTTTGTCCCTTAAAACCGCCTTCATTGGAATTCTCTGATTAATTCGTAGCCGTTGAAGCCTCGACCGATGTGTGTGTGTGTGTGTGTGTGTGTGTGTGTGTGTGTGTGTGTGTGTGTGTGTGTGTGTGTGTGTGTGGAATTATAGTCACTTTTAGCGGCTGGGCTATGTACGACTAGCAGTATGTGTATATCTCTGACGGGCGTCACTACCAGGCAGCTCGTCATCCTCAGAGGATCTTTGACACCCCTTCCATTTTACGTGATCACCCAGATGTTATAGCAGCTAGAGATCGAACCCATAGCCTGTGGGTCAAAAGGGGCGGCGGTAAACCACTACGCCATGAGGACAGGCTTTCTCGATCGATCAAATGACTCCATTTCTTTAAAAGACGCCAGCACCGAAACAATCCCGTGTGCTTTCGTTGATTTCATGGTATCGTCGCCTGTTGACGCCCGGTGTATATCATGTTATTACATAATCCCCACAAAGCTTATTTAATATATACACGCTTGGCTCGAGAACTTCACATGTACCTAGCAAATTGACATTATCAATATCTACCCCAGGTCAGTTCCCTCGCTCATGACTGTTGACAATCTAATATCACAATCTAAATCAAGGATAGTAAACGGCGCGGTCACTGTGATATGCGAACTGTTTTTGAAAGGTCTACCCGGGTAATTAACATTTGTTTCACATTTGTTTCACGCTTTAGTTGAGGTTTTCTGTATGTTTAAGCCTGTGTTTTGGCAGCAGAAAGGCTCTGCGAAACGACACTTTTCTCGCTCTCATCAATCGCAGCGAAGCCAGCCTTTGGTTATATCACGGTAGCACCACCTTATGATTTCAGTGTACTATAATAAGGGAAGCTATCAGCACAGTGCCATTCGATGATGATGATGATGATGATGATGATGATGATGATGATGATGATGATGATGATGATGATGATGATCAATAGCAGTGTTGATTGTGACAGGGTGGGCGCTGTGATGGAGTGTCATGTGGCGGGCCGGGGGCTGTGGGTGAAGTGGCATGTGACGGGCTTAGGGCTGTGATGGAGTGGCATGTGACGGAGTTGGGGCTGTGGGTGAAGTGGCATGTGACGGAGTTGGAGCTGTGGTGGAATGGCATGTGACGGAGTTGGAGCTGTGGTGGAGTGGCATGCGACGGGGTTGGGGCTGTGGTGTAGTGGCATGTAACGGTCTTGGGGCTGTGGTGGAGTGGCATGTGATGGGGTGGATGCTGTGGTGGAGTGGCATGTGATGGGGTGGATGCTGTGGTGGAGTGGCATGTGATGGGGTGGATGCTGTGGTGGAGTGGCATGTAACGGTCTTGGGGCTGTGATGGAGTGGCATGTGACGCAGTTGGAGCTGTGGTGGAGTGGCATGTAACGGTCTTGGGGCTGTGAAGGAGTGGCATGTGACGGGGTTGGGGCTGTGTAAGAGTGGCATGTGACGGAGTTGTAGCTGTGGTGGAGTGGCATGTAACGGGGTAGGGGTCATGGTGGAGTGGCGGGTGACGAGGTCGGTGCTGAGGTGAAGTGGCTTGTAACGGGTTGGGGCTGTAATAGAATGGTATGTGACGAGGTTGGGGCTGTGGTGGAGTAGCGAGTGACTAGGGGTGGGGGGGTTGTGTTGGGTTGGGGTTGAAGGAACGGGGGATATGGTTGGGTTGTGTTCATGGAAAGAGATGACGGGATTGGGGCTGCGGTAGGGTGAAGTGGAAATGAAGAGGAGGGGTTGAGTTGCTGCTGGGTGGGTGTTGTATCGGTGAGAATTAGCATATGTATCCTCCTCAGCTGAAGTTCGATTTTTTTGTCCGGCATAGTGTTTAAATCCATGTTGTATGTACGAATAGTGCATCTTCTGTGATGATAAGGTATCGTGAATTCGTTTCGCCCGCGGTTATGATGTTACTATAAACAAAAGCCCACCGCGCTTCCAGGATAGTAGTCACTAAGCTAACATACCGAGAGCATCCCATCCTCTCTAGTTTCTCAGTGATAAATAAGAAGCTACGTTATTAAAAAGAAATGATCCTGTGAATTCTTTGTCAATGTCTGCCAGATAACTCTTCTTGAGGTACTTTTCCAACGCACGACTAAGTAAGTGCCATATAGTGGCCGAAGGTATATATATAATCACATAAGTAAAACCAGCCAAAGGTCCTACTTTACCTCACAACCCAGCCAGATAGGACCATATTCCATCTAGACCCGAATGGTCGTGGATGAAGGTGCTTTTGTTGAAGTCGGCCAACTGCATCAGCGCGGAGAGGAGTCTCTATGACACACCCAGTGAGGCTGCTGGCGCTGCCAGGTGATAGCTGGTCTTGACGACAACCTTACAAACAAGGGAGAGTCCATAAATGAGGTCCACAACATGATATCATTTCTTACAAGCATTGTACACCATATACCAGGTAGGCGGGGTCATCGTTTGCTCCCTGAAATAGTAGGATTACCAAGTGACATTTGATTACATCTAACAATACAACGGATGAAAATAAGTTACAGGTAAAGCATTCAGTACATGTTTGAGCGCGTATTCAGTAAGTATTAGATGCATCTATCCTTGTAGATATATTGACCAATTATTAAGAGAGGGCGTTATTGCTGCGCCATGATCCTGACAACCATTACCTCTTAGTATAACCCGCCACTGGATGCAACGCATATTGACACCAGGGAATCACCTACACTACAGGGAGGTATAGCTGGAATGATGATACAGGACAAAAGACGAATGACAAGTTATTTGCTTGCGATCAGCATATAGTGGCTCTACATGCTGCAGAATACCACGTAAGAGTAAATGTCTGATTCCGTTCATGGAGATGGTAGGTTGGTTCCAGTTCTGGTTCTACACGCGATTGTCGGGTTGTAGAGTGGTTGATTGCATCGAAAGTAGTGTTAGGTGAGCGCAATGTTGTGTAGGTTTGAGCTGGGGATGGGTATACAGGGGGCGGGGGTGTAGATTAAAGAGCGGGGAAAGTGGCGTATTCCAATTGTACATAGCCGATACAGAGCTGTTTCCTTGCCATCTTTTCGGCCTGGCTTGAACAATATAGGATTATGTCTCTTCGTTGTTTTTTCACCTTTTTCTAGATACCTGACTTGGTCATATGAGACTACCTATCATCAATACATTAAGCGACCAATGTCTGCTCTTTATTCTATATTCGCGGTGGTAATAGGGCTTATTCCAAATATGCATCTCTACAACAGTTGCGTTATTTATACAGAACCTATCAAGAGAAACCTAACAAAACAAATGCATTGAAGGACGATCCAATGTGTTCTATTACAGTGACATTATTCATTAAGGCTATTTTCTCTAGATCTTTTGTGTTTTTGCTTGAGAATCACCATCCATTAAGCGTTGTCAATGATAACGCACATGTAGTCTAATGTGGTACATTTTACGACGTATTGGATCCACCAAGAGATGAATTTATCCTGTTCGTTGAATTCTACAGTACGCACCACACCTGGACGTGTCCCTTTGCTGCCGATACATAAGGCTTGACAGGCTAGGGTAGCCAATCATGACCTCCTGAAGCCATCAGATTGCCAGTGAGCATTAATTGCCATATGACCAATGACCTGGGGTATTCAGCCTCATTAGGAATTATATAAGGTGCTATATGTAGTTTAGTGTCAATATCTTAACACTGAAAGACGGTCCAGTCTCTGACATCCGAAGCCGATACAGAATTTACGCATAAATCCCTGCCACGCGGACATGTTTGGAAATGGGTCCAATGCAATTCACAGCGGGGACTGGGATAGGTAGGTGATGGGGAATAGGTTTATAGCAGTGGTTGTAGTTCGGGGCTGCGAGTTAAGGACGGGTGATGTCAGGACGTCGCCGTGTGCTCGTCTGAGGTGTCGTGTATTCAGAAGGTAGGCAAGCCAAAACTCCCTCCGATGAATTCTGAGAAAAGCTATCTAGTCAGGAACGGTGAGTGAATCTATGCGTTGAACCTGACGAAACAAGACGTGCAATATGTAACCGCCTCGCTGTAATGTTACTTCCAATTTGACGTTAAGGTGTGGACGACAATAACGCCTCGGTATTTATGTGAACAGATCTTCGGTGTTGCAATTGTGTAGTAAATCATCATACTTTTTTGCAGATTTGGATGGAACCATTGAAGATTAGCATTAAGTCCTTACTTAAGGTAACACGGCATAACGTTGACGTCGTCGCTGACATGACTATGGATCTCTCTGCGTTGAATGTGAATCATGACGCAAGCTGGGTATTACATGATAGCGTTTCAAACTCCTTCCTACAATGTGTCTATGCGAAGGACGCCTTCCACGTTGAACGATCCATTTCTACTTACTGAAAGGTGTACTTCAATGCATTGTGAGGCATCTTTGGTGTGTATAATATATGAATGTTTTTCATCATGTAATCAATCAGGCAAATGCCAGGGGATGAAGTGAAGCCGTGAGTTATGTAGGAAGTACGGGCATGGGTTGCATGTGGTTGTGTACGATGCTGGAATGCATGCAAGCATGGGTACCAAAATGAAAATCATCTGAAGAAATCAATGCTGAATTGATTCATGAAATTTCAAATATCAGTTTATACCTGGAACAATAGGATAAATATCACATAAAACCCCCGAATAAATAGCATTTTTCTTTGAGAGCTTGATCGAGGTGAGTTTCTGTAAGATATTTAATGATTCAGTCATACTCTCGATCAAGTCTCGGTCACTAGTGAGGCATTCATAGATTTCATTTATTTTGGGATATTGCTTTGAATCATCGAATGAAAGTGTTATTGTGATAGAAATATCGTTGTAAAATAATATTGCCCAAATCCATAAAACCAACTCAACCATGCTATAACAAATAAAATTCTGTATTCTTAGCAACACAGTTGGAAAAATGCAGTACATACGCCATAACTGTGACGTGATGGAGGCAAAACTTGCTGAAATCGCATGTAGTATTGCATACTTTTGGCGGGAACTAAAAAGGATCAATCCAAACTGTTAGCGTGTACCTACTGCCTATTCCAGAGCCTATTACAAACCTTTTTCTGGATAATGATCAGCGTTATTCGAAATTGTTCCTACAAACGACAATGAAATGCATGATGTAATGAAAGGGATTAATGCTGGTGTAAGTTATGACAGCGCAATATATCATGCTGTAACATCATCTGTTTTATCTTAATGTATAGGAAAGTTGACGAGTAACAAAAGCGATGGCAATCGTGAGCTTTTTTCTGATTATTTGATTAACGGGACGCCCAAACTTGATGGTCTGTTATGTAAACTATTCAATTCTATGATTTCATGCAGCTGATAATTTTTTAAATTCAACGATGGTTTCTATACCAAAAGATGTGAAATCCTCATTAAATGGCAGTGATAATTGGAGGGTATTGTATTATGTAGCGCGATTTGTTAAGTTTTAGATATGGTAATGCTAAAACCATACGGTGATGTTTTGTGTACGTCTGATCTTCAATTTGGCTTCAAAAAGGGATATTCTACATTCCTGTGCACGATTGTATATAAAGAAACAATAAGTTATTATACGCAAAGAAATAGCGACGTTTTTAGTTGTTTATCAGATGTTAGTAAAACCTTTGACAGGGTACATTATGGAAAATTATTTCAAGTGCTATGGCAGCGTAAAGGGCCTCCTACTATAGTTAGGTTTCTTATGAAAAGCTATACTAGACAGACTCCATCTGTTGCATGGGATGCATGCTTATCGAAACAACACCATACGAATGATCCTAATAACATGGTTTATCCACACATAGATTGCCCGCAGTGTTGTCAATAGGAATTTGCAGGGACACAGCGTCGCCGCTTTGAACATACGACAGAGTGTGATACACAGCACTATGAATAAACACGCCTGTAGTTTCAATAAAAAAGCTACATATGAAATAGGCGGGGTGTGTCCAGCCATTTTGGTGGGAGACAAACTAACCCGACAAACAATTCAAGTTGTTCACAATGGTGGTACATTCACAGCAAAGTTTCCTGATCTATTCAGTAACTATAAGGTGCCGCTGGTAACAGCGGACAAAGTAGTAAAAGACTGGTTGACAAATCCAATGCAGTTTTGGCAGAACCAGTTAAACTTTGCAGTGTGGTGTGCATCAGCCGGCTGCGGCGTGTCCTCCCAGGACCACCTCGAGGCTGGGATTCCACTCGTGAAAGCTCTCTACACCTTTCACCTTTATTACACAGTGCGTCGCCTATTAGCAGAACTGCAAGCGCCTCTACCTCAGGATCATGCCTATGACCCCTATAACAATACATATGACAAGAGAGCATATGACAGACTCTGCACTAACTTTGGTGTTCAACCAAACACAGACTGGCGTCAGAAGGCAACCGTAGCTAATAGTGGCCTTGGTATCTTATATGCACATGATGAGTGTGGTTACGGGAGTGTCGTCAAGGTTGCTGGTCGAAACGTTCGTTATGACCCTACACGGATGGCCTTTGAGGCGGAAAAGGATACAAAGCCAGGTTTTGCCCACGCGAGTAACCTACAATCCTTTCAGGAGAAAATGGGTGCTGTTCTACATCTAGCGCAGGGACCTGAAGCAGATGAAGCCTAAAGGATTTCATACTGGACACATCTGAGGGCTTTACACAGACCGGTGTTGAGCTAATTAACGACAGCATTCGGACTTATGTCTGGGCCATTCTTGAGGCTCAGGCGCAGACCTGCTCAAAGATACTAGGTGTTGGCACGTCCTTTGATGCTCAAAAGCAACTTCAGGCCAACGTTGAGGATCCCATTAACTCCCCAGTGGACATTTCGTCATCCATCCGCCCGAATCAGAACATCCTCCAGAAAGCTTCCTCAAAGGTTGATTATGTGTTTGGAACGGGCCTGTACATGGCTCCGTCTGATGTGAGCCGTGCCATTGGAAACGTTGCTGGGTACAACAATCTGATTACTATCGCAATTGCGGAACAGCAGATCGGCAGCAATACTGATGTCAACTCGGTTCCGGTGGTTCCAAATAGAGGAAGCTTTAACCCTCCACCAGATACAGATATGGGAGTCCCCTCTCCAGGGTCGGTCCCTGTCGGCGTGGCGGAGACCGGTCTGCATGGGGTTCATGAGGATGAGAAAACCGCTCTTATTGTAGGGAGAATCGCTATAGGCTTAGTTGTGCTTTGGTTAGCTACGTAGTAAGTCACGGAGTATCAGGAGGATAACTCCCCCACCGCCACAGCTGCGGCCCACACATGTTCTGCCATCCAACCAGCCACCTTTGCAGCTGATTTAAGCAGCTATGATACGGTGGAGCCAATGATTTCTGAAAGGGGAACTGCTGCCTTACCGGCTGGGCCCTTCACGACGTTTGCCAAAGAGTTAAGCTGCTTATTAATCTACTCCTTCAAACCAGGCTTATCAGCGTCAAAGCAACTACCAGGGTCGAGATTGCCAATCCAATCGCAGTGAGAATGGAGGCGATTGTTATGCCCTACTCGCGGAACAGACGGCGTACACGCTCAACTTGTGTCCTCGTTAAGAAGTCTGTCGATCGTTTCCCTGATGCGGTTAATATGGGTTCCCAGATGTTCACGGTTTACAGAGGCAGCCTCAACACGGACACGCCGCAGGTCCTGCAGCTCTGCAAGCTCATTTGCTTGGAATCTCCATACTCGACTATCAGCCCTCCCTTCCTTCACCGGGCTTGCCATTTTAGCTTCCCGATGTTTTATATCCCTTTCTATCTCAGTTATCTTAGCTAGGTTGTTGACCAGCTCACCCCTCTGGGTCTGCATAGCCTTGTCAAGCCCAGTAAGCTCTCCGAGTGGTAGTTCGTTGTCTGTTTGTGTACCTAGGTCTTCTATAGCGTTATGAATTCCCTCTATAAAGCTTGTTTCTTCCACACCACCTTGCTCTGTCACAGCTTCAAGGCCGCTCATTTCTAAATTATCTGGAAGTGCAGCTTCAGCTTTAGCAGCAGCTTGGTCAACGCCTTGTAGGGCTTTTGTTGCATTTTGGTCAACGCTTTGTGGGGCCTTTGCTGCCTTTGTGGATAGTTCAGGGGTTACTCCAAGAGCCCGAGCAAGCTGTGTACTACCGTCAAATAAGATACTCCTAGGAGAGAAGAAGTTTTTGTGACTGTTCTTCTATGTCAGAAGCTTCTATTCTCGGCCCCACCTAATCCAAAGATCACCACTTTTAGACGATCTAAACTCCAGAGTGGCCTGCAGCCCATGCTTAGACACTGCCTTCTCCCACCTCATAACTAAGACTTCGGTTTATTCTTTAGATCCCATCTGATCTTCTGTTAACCCGCAGGCATTTCAGTATAAGCCAAGGGTGGACTAGCTGTACTCGACGTATCATAAGTTTCGTCAATCAGGTTAGTCTCCTCATCATCAAAGTTAGTCTCATCGTCTCTTCCAGGATCGTGCCAATCCTCCTTCACTGCATCGTCAAATCCTGGGTTATCTAAGTCCATGTCACTGTGTTTAAGATAAAAGTGTAATCAAGCATTCAACATGACGAGTACTAACGGACGCAAACTAAACCCACATCGCCGGATACGCAAACCCCTCGAGGTAAAGGGCGTGCGACAGTCTGCAGTCGTTACAAACAATCCAAACACTATTGACCAGAACCAACAATTGCTGGTTGGCTTCCCCAATCTAGGCATTGTTCCAGTGGAAGTACGGCTGGCAGTTACAATATCGCTGACCTCTTCTGATGTTAACCGCAGCATTGTGCAAAACCTGGGCCGCGCCGTGGTCAAGAAAATGACAATCAAGATTTCTGGCAATGAGGTCATGTCTATTGATGACAGCGATGTGTACACTGTTATCACAACTTGTGGCGGACTGCACAGGAGAGACAGGGCCTCCAGTACCAGGGCATTGACACATCAGATAACAGAAACACAAGTAAGATACAAGTGGAGGCAGGAGGCAAGGTTGCGACCGAGGAAGAGGACAAGGCCGTAGCCGATGTGTATGGTAATAGGTTCTAGGTTCCGCTTGACTTCGAACTCCTCGAGAAGCACATGTCATTCTACCAGAGTGCGCTTGATGATAGATTTGAATACAAGCCTACGTTCAACGACTACAACCGCATGATTCAAGCAACAGGCGACACCGCTGCAAGCTATAAAATTGATGGCATCTAGCTGGAGTATGACACGGATACCTAAACAGAGTAGGGCCGCATGATACGCACCCAGTACATGTTGCATTATGAAGCCCTCACTAAAAATCATAACGTCCCACTTCATGTGTTGGATGGTGGTTAAGAATAAAGACAGTTCTCTTCCGGTCTACATGGTGTCGTCCTCGCGTGTGTGTTTCTCAATATAGTTATTTGGACATAACATAACATGGTGGCACTAACTAAGTGGGATCTAAAACGACCCAAAGTGATAAAAAACGGTGTTTTTATCTTCCGCTAGTCAACAGTGGAAACGACAGTCGTCTTGAGGCCAGTGAGCCCCGGATTTCAGTGAGAACAGTTCACCTCCTCAACGACCCCGCTCAAAGTTCAAACGCACATGGTCTGATGACCGGTGTCGGATTGTGTGACTGTGGTGTTTCAATGTCAAGCTACAAAACAACCGCAAAGTGCAAACCGCAAGTAAGCATCTACATGTGACATTATCAGGTCTAATGATCGTGTTGAACGTTGTGGTAAATTGCATCGCGTCAGTGACAGTGTGCAGTTTATCGCCCGTCAATAAACCATGTCTGAATCAAACCCAGACACAAGCGTGCAGTACGTGTACTCAAACGATCTAGCCGGTATCAAGTTGCCCTCATTCAACTGGGACAGAGACAATTTTATGTAACTGACACCCCAGGTCCTGTAATTTTTGGATTGGAAACTTGCGAAGCTCTCAGTCTGGTGACCATGAACTGTACCATATCTCTCCAGACTGACACTGCAAACCTAAGAGAGCTGAGTGACGTCAAGTCCATGTACCCTGACCGATTCACAGGCTTGGGTAAATTCAAAGGAGAGCATTCACTAATCCTCAAGGAGGATGCTTGTCCTGTTATCCATGCGCCAAGAAGAGCTCCAATCCAGCTGCAATCTCAAATCCGCTCTGAGCTTGAGAGAATACTGGACCTAGATGTCATCTGCCCAGTGAGCGAACCTACAGACTGGGTCTCGAGCATAACATACGTTCAAAAACCAAACGGGTCTCTCCGCATTTGTTTGAATCCGAAAGACATCAATAAGGCTCGAAAGAGGGGTCAACACCACACCCCCACACTTGAAGAGATCACACACAGACTTAAAGGTGCCAAAGTGTTTAGCAAACTGGATGCCAAGTCTGGCTATTAGTGCAGTTAGATGATGCCAGTCAACACCTCACTACGTTCAACAGTCCATTTGGATGATTCTGTTTCAAAAGGCTCCCATTCGGCCTTAAAAACTAGCCAAGACATCTTCCAAAAGGCAATGGATCAGATACTCGATGGACTGCCTGGCGTCATATCCATTGCAGATGACATCACTGTGTTCGGTGTTAACCAAGCTGATCACAATCGTAATCTCCATCAGTTGATGGAACGCGCTCGCAAATGTGGTCTTGTCTTCAATGCAGAGAAATGTAAAATCAACCAAGACGAAGTATGCTTCTTCGGCAACATCTATGGGGAGTCAGGGGTCAAGCCTGATCCAAGCAAAGTGCAGGCTATCATCGACCTGAAGCCCCCAGCAAATGTCTCAGAACTCCAGTCATTCCTTGGAATGGTCACATACCTGGCTCCATACATCCCTAAGCTGAGTGACGTTACGGGACCATTCAGACAGCTACTACAGAAGGACTCTGAATTCCAGTGGCATCCAGAGCATCAAGCAGTTTTCAGCCAACTCAAACAGCTCATTAGTAGTGCTGGATTGCTCTCATACTTTGATCCAACCAAGCCAGCTGTATTGCAAGTTGATGCGAGTCAAGAAGCCCTCGGCGCCGCACTCATTCAAGATGGTCGCCCAATTTCATTTGCCTCAAAAAGTTTGTCGGACACCGAAAAGCGGTACTCAAACATAGAAAGAGAGCTACTTGAATGTATATTTGGAGCAGAACGCTTTCACACATATTTGTACGGCAAACCATTTACCATCGAGTCAGATCACCGTCCACTGGAGATGATCTCAGCCAAAGCACTCACATCTGCCCCAGCCCGTCTGCAGCGTATGCTGTTGAGGTTGCAACGCTATGACTACGAGATAAAATACAGACCTGGCAAAGAGATGATTCTAGCGGACAGCCTTTCTCGACTCCCAAAGCCTAGTGTTGATGAGCACATTGAACTGAATATTAAGGTATGCTTCGTTCAATTCCGCAACAGACGACTCGATGAGCTTCGTGAAGCAATAACAAATGACTAGACACTCAATCGCCTGTCAAAATACATTATCCAAGGATTTCCCGGACGCCAAAGAGACGTCCACCACAGCATTCATCCTTATTGGCCCTTCCGAGACAAACTAAGCATTGAGAATGGTCTCATTCTGAAGGGACGACAACTGCTGATCCCAGAGATCCTCTGTGACCAATATCTAACTGACATCCACACTGGTCACCAAGGAATTATCCGCTGTCAGATGCGCGCTAGAGGTAGCGTGTACTGGCCCGGGATCAACTCAGACATCGAGAGCATCATATCACAATGCGCCATTTGTCAAAAGCACCAGGCATCGCAGAGTAAAGAGCCAATGGAACCCGTTTTTACAACCGTTCCACCATATCCCTGGCATACTATTGGCTCAGATCTCTTCACACTGAATGATGAGAACTATCTCATCATAGCAGACTACCATTCTAAATACCCGATTGTTGAACGCCTTGGACGTGACACTTCCAGCTGTCACGTAGCTGCTATTACCAGTCATGTATTTTCAATGTTTGGTTGTCCAGACACCATCATCTCGGACAACGGTCCACAGTTTATAGGCAGTGCTTACCAGGCAATGACAAACAACTATGGAATAGCTCATGTCACCAGCTCCCCTCACCATCCTCGTTCACACGGTTTTATTGAACGCATGGTCCGGAGCATGAAAGCCCTCATTAAGAAGTCACCTGAGGAAACCGACAAAGCTATTCTGGTGTATCGAACAACCCCTTTAGGCCCTAAAATCCCCTTACCAGCTGAACTCCTTTTCCAACGGAAATTTAACTTCAACCTACCAGTCTACCATCAAGGCAACGCCCATGACATAACTGCTGCTAGACAGCTAGCCCATCAGAAATCTGAAATGCGTTACAACAGCCAGAGCAAAACCCTTGATGAGCTCGACATCAACCAGCCCGTTTACCACCAGGATGTGGCACGTAAAAACTGGCTCCCCGGCAAGGTTATTGGAATTGGCCCCGAACCACGTTCCTACACAGTGCTATGCCACACGACAGGTCGCCCTCTAAAACGCAACAGAATATTGCTACGACCTCGACCCATAGCCACTGACACTTACACAAGCCCAACTCCGTCACCACCAGCTGCACCCATAGTTGCCCCACCTACTCTACAGCCAACACAGGATAGCCCCGTACCTGATCCCATCTCCACACCTACTAGTAAAGTGAAGCACAACGCAACAGTCTCCTCACCTGCGATACAGAAAAGTGGAAATACTACAATACCTACACCACGTCCCAGCAAAATGTCATGCCTCCACGTCGTCTCATAGAAGATATTTAATCGAACTACATATTCATATTGTAGCAAAACCAGATAGTATTGTTTTGTATGAATGTCAACTTGGGACTAGGTTTAAATTGTATGTCATTTTATTGTAACAGGCAGACTGCTACCTTTTTGTTTGTGACTGCAGACAAGCAACTTACATCTCTGTCATTGATGATTTCTTAAAAGAAGGGGGATGTTGCATTATGAAACCTCACTAAAAATCATAACGTCCCACTTCATGTGTTGGATGCTGGTTAAGAATAAAGACAGTTCTCTTCCTGTCTACATGGTGTCGTCCTCGCGTGTGTGTTTCTCAATATAGTTATTTGGACATAACATAACAGTACATAGGTCAGCTATCGATTCTGTATGACCGTGTGCTTCGACACAGGAAGCTTGTATACAATAAAAAAGATACCCCGTGGAACATCAACCTGAACGTGCCGGCTCACAACAAAGGGCATCCTACTGCTCTTTGAAGACCCAGCCAATGCTTCATTCGCCAGGAAGACAGAGTCATTCTACAACACAAAGATTACAAAAGTTGCGGTGACCATTGAGGGCATCCCCAACCAACTCTATGCCCAGGGCATGCGTGGCTAACAGCAGTGGGACGAGGTGAAGAAGTCAACGAGTAAACGTAACCCCAGTGCAGCAATAGCTGCAAAAGACTTGGCATTGTCGGACGCGTCCATAAGAGAGTACCTAACCACTAAGTATGCTCTGTGGCTCGACTTAACGACGAGTGATGACGACCAGCTGCATGGTAGTGCCGTCGATTGAAGTGATATTGGCCTTGATAGCAGCTGCTGCCTCAGTAAGCAATTTAGGTTTCTTCATCTGGGTAGCAGTGCAGTATTTTAAAGCTCAAATGCGTATACGTATATTCATGGATCCTGATACCATTATTGATCAACTCCTTGGACAGGACACGACTAGCTTAGTGGAGACAAAGTCTGGGGGAGCGGAACCTAGTTGCACCGAAAATGTAGATATGTCTTCTAAGAGAGAGAGGCTTGCTGCCGTCATAGCCGGTGGTCAGGCCCGTCAGTACCTTGGTTCGGAGCGCCTTACAATTGACCACTTGTGAGCTATATCATTGCTATGGCATGTTTTAGCTCCATTAACCGTGGCTTTAACAACAGTTGAGCACTGTCAATTTGGAGAAACAAGCACCGAATCAAAAGGGACCGATGGAGAGGACACTAGCTGGCTATAGTATGTGTTTAACTCCGCTATAGCATGGGCTTAACTCCGCTATAACAGGTGCTTACTAAGAGCTGTCAATTGGACAAATAAATTTAGTAAGTAAGCATGAAATAATCGAACACTAATCAAGAGGAGACAACACCGGCGGAGATAACGTCAGTTACTACTAAAAAACGGTAAAAGGGTTGCGGCAGGACGAAAGGGTGCTGCAGCTCAAAAATCCAATCAAAATAAGCTTCTGAGTGAGCTCCAAGAGGCTAAGGCCGTGCTTACAGATGCTAGAGACGAAGCTGTAGAGCCAATATCAACGAGCAAGCCTCCAGAATGGTGAGCGCGGTCAACATGGGCTGCGCCTGTAGTTGTTGGCCGTGTTTTGGTGTTTGGACTAGCATTGTATTGCTACAGACAGAAACTAGCCTCACACCCTAAACAGGTCGTGGATAAAATAGCCTCCGGACGCTCATTTAAAGGATCCTTTTTATATGGAATAAAATGACACCAATTACTGATAGAAAAGTGCTCGTCAACGCGCTGTACCACGGTGCAGATGTTTCAGGCATATCAAATGGTTATGCCAAGCTTGCTAAGATGGCTCTTTGTGGTGCGGCGCCACGTCTTTATTTCACCCTACGGGACCTCGCTATGGCTGCTGCTAATGTATCACTAGCCATGGCAACAAAGGATATACTAATTAAACAAGGAATCTTACCAGTTGATATACTAAAATAATGGCCACACTCGCGCTACTTTTTATTCTCTAAATTACGAAGCAGCCAAGTGAACACGGAACGTAAGCGGCATGATATGGCAATCGAGCAACTTCAATCTGCTCAGGCAGCATGGGCCAAGAAGAGAACTGAGCTTTTAGACTTCATCAATGAGCATCTGCGACGACAAGGACATGTCGAGCACACTTTTCAAGATGCGGACGAGGCTATGAATGAGTACTCCTTGATTACGGGAAAAACCGTTGACACACTGGGCTCTGAGCCGCAGCTTTCAGACTTCTATGAGCCTTCAGATGGTCAAAAAGGGCGTGAGGTGGCGTTCATTATACTGGGTACGGCTGCGACTGGGCTATTTGAATACAGGCTAGCCAAGTACGTCATTCGGAGACTCGGGCGTTTACTTTGTATGGATCGTCTCATGCAGAAGATATACTATAGTCCTAAGGGCTACTGGAAAGACATCACAGCTATCAAGAAGCTTGCAACAGAATCGAGGGTTTCTGAGGAAGTTGCCAGGGGGTGGCTATAACAAACCAAGTTATATGGCAAATCCATCTACCAGTTTCCAAAACACATTCCCAGACCAAAGTTTGATGTCCCTGTCCCTAATGAGGTGCACCAAGCCAATCTCTTATTTCTTCCTCATGATGTTGTGAAGCACCGCACTTACAAGTATGCCCTGAAGATGGTGGACATCGCCTCGCGCGACAAAGAGGCCGAGCCATTGACTACAAAACAGGCTAATGAGGTAGCAGGTGCACTCGAGAGGATATACAAGCGAGGACCGCTGGGGTGGCCAAAACTACTTCAGGTCGACCCTGGACGGGAGTTTATGGGAGCAGTGAAACAGCTGTTAGTAAAACATGGAGTATCAGTCAGGCGTGGCCGTGTGAATATCCATCGAGACCAGGGTATAGTGGAATGCTTTAAGTGCACCCTTGCTGAGCGGCTATTTGGACACCAGTATGCCGTACAGTTAAAAGATACTTGAAAACGATTTACCCAGTTGGTTTCTCGACTACAGGCTGTTGTCTCTGGAAAAAAACCTAATGATGCTAGAAATGCAAAACGAGTTGCACAAAAGCCCTCTGCAGTCGTACCAAGGTGACCGAGGGGTTCAAAGAGCAAAAGCTTCCCTCTGATGTGGGGGTTCGCTACCTCTACCAGCCTGGTGCAGCAGAGCAAGACCACCGGCAGCGGGCCACTGACCCTTAGTGGTCACTCAATGTTACTGGATTGGCCTGTACTATAGTGTTTGTTGGATGGACCGCCCTGTGGCTTTGTAAAGGAGGAGCTGCTTGTGGTGCCGCCGGATAACCAGTTGCCACCTGATGGTATTACCAATTAGACATTAGAGATCTATAGATATAACAATCTTAGTATTTGACAATAAGTGCCCATGGTTATTACTCGGGAAGAAAATCCCCTGTAACAGGCCCTGTACGCAAGAGTTTTTATGTAACTTACACAGATATAAGATAAAACATGGTGTGATTAATCGTCTTTGTACGGGTTGTCAGAAGGCTATAAGAATTATACGCCACGATTGTGCATGGATTGTGTGTACGATAAAGTAATTCAGAGTCGTCTTCGTTAAAAGAAAAACATTGATTCACAACGGTCTATAGCTGGGGGACACTGACTCGCAAGACTGCGCCACTGAACGGGGATTCCCCACTGTATAAAAATAGAAATCCTGTGGCGCTGCTAGCAAGGATAAAGTCCGCTCGCTGTATAGTCGTTGTCATTTGCGTATCAAACAAATCCCTTTTAGACTAATGGAACTGTATAGTAAACCTAACTCATAATCAGCGAGCACGTACAGCCCAAAACGATTATATTTCTATTCACGGCTTTAAGCCTCCTTATCTACGCTGTAAGGTTGCACTCAAAGCACTCCAAGTGCGTAATGAATATGACCGTACATTCAATGGTGGCACGCACCCCTGTTCCCACTGCTGCCCCACGCAAACCAGTCCCTTCCCAACGCAGTCATCACAGCGCGTCGTGAATTCAAAAAGACTAAGTGGGCTGTTAAAAACTATTTGCGTGGAGGGGTGATGAACGTTCCTGAGTCTCACCCCCTTGGTTCGATCCTTATGATGTTATTAAAGGGCATGTGTCGGAAGATGTATAAAGTTTTGACTGGTGAGCTGGAAGAGCTACGTGGAATCAAGTGTCAGTTTGCCCTTAAGGTAAGACTCTCCAAGCACGCCGATGATGACAGCACTGAGTATATTGAGCCTGTATTGCATAATAAGCAGCAGGTGGTTCTCTCCTCAAAAGACCTGGAAGTTGCGTTGGACCAGGGTGTTGTTAATATCGAAGCGGGACTGGAGAAGTGGACCAGCCAAGGATCTTGTTGGGAGTTTGAGGCGGTCACAACTCTGTGGATTGATATTGCCAATTACCAACCGCTGAAGGGTGACTCCTACCTGCGACTGCCGGCTGCGCTTGCGGCCAAGCAGGCCATCATAAACGTCGTTAGCTGGGACGAGTTCTGCATTCTATGGGCTATTGTAGTCGCTCTGCACCCGGTTGCCAAGGACCGACAGAGACCATCAAAATATAACATTCAGTGGCTCTTGGATCTGCTGGAGGGTACAGGTGTAGAATATCCTACACTGGTGTCACATGTTGAGAAGATAGAAAAGCATGCTAACCTAGCCTTGAATGTTTTTAGCTGGGATGGGAAGACCACTATCGTGCACCGCATCAGTAAGCACTCTGGTACTCGTATAAAACTCATGTTGATTGAGAAGGACGGCAAGTTTCATTACACGGAAATCAAAGCCCTGAAGCGCTTGCTGTATGACCACACCAACATAAAAAGCGCAAGTGCTCCTCTGAGCTATGTCTGCATGGATATACCTGACAGGGTCTGCCCCATGGGGCACAAACCTGAGTGTATGGGTATAAGGCAAACTGCTGTGCGAGTGGATATGCCCCTCTGCCACCAATCCAGGAGTTCTACAGCAAGCTCTCTGAAGAGGGTATATCTGCTGTAGACTAAGCCCATGCACAGGTCTGGAGCGTGTTCGGGTGTAAGAACATGGGTGACTACCATGACCTGTATCTGCCAAGAGATGTACTGCTCATGGCAGATGTGTTTGATGTGTTCCGCAAGATCTGTCTTAAGTACTGGTTAGATCCGGCCCCGGTTTGTCGTGGGGTGCATTGATTAAGAGCACAGGCATGGAACTCGAGCTACTCACCGACTATTACCAGCACCTGTTCATTGAGAAAGATCTACACGGTGGTATAAGCATGGTGCGCGCTGCCACCCTATGGCCAATAATCCGCTCGTGGATGACTTTGACCAGGATAGACCGACGACCTACATTCAGTACCTTGATGCTAATAATCTGTATGGGTGGGTTATGAGTCAGCCTTTGCCAACTGCGAGCATTGAGTGGGTGGCTCGGCCAGAGGATATGTAGATACCAGACCACCCATATGATGCCGAGACTAGATACATACTTAAAGTTGACTTCGAATATCCTACTGCACTTCATGACGAGCACAACGATTACCCACTGGCATCAGAGCGGCTTCTTGTAGAGAACGACTGGTTGTCAGACTATCAGAAGAACCTCCTGGGCGAGTTGGGTGGTACCTTGGGTGAGGTTGAAAACCTGGTGCCAAACCTGCAGCATTAAGAGAAGTATGTGGTGCACTAGAGGAACCTCAAGCTGTATCTGTCGTTGGGGATGAGACTTACCAAGATTCATTGTGCACTTGTCTTTGATCAGAGTCACTAGATGGAGTCTTACATTCAGATGAATACAGATCTACGTAACGCCGCCACCATCGACTTTATGAAGGATCTGTATGAGTCAATGTCAAGATTGTGCGCTCTACGGAAGAAGAAAGAATGCGTAAACTTATCGCAAGTCCCGCTTACGCGCGACATCAGGTATTTGATGATGACCTGGCCGCTCTGTACATGCACAAGACACACCTGTTACTTAACCGCCCAGTGTATGTGGGTATGTGTATACTCGACCTCTCCAAGCACCTGATGTACGACTTTTATTACAATAGCATGAAGCCCAGATATGGTAAGAACCTTTGTTTGTTGTACACGGATACAGATTGTCTGCTAATGGAGATACGCACGCCTGACGTGTATGCTTACATGAAGGAAGATGCCCATCTGTTTGACAACAGTAACTTTCATCCCTAACGTTGCCTCTTCAGCAGTGTGAACAAGAAGGTTCTGGGGACGATGAAGGATGAGTGTGCTGGGGTGCCCATTAATGAAAATGTAGGTCTGCGCCGGGATGAGATTAAAAAAGCAAAAGGTGTGAAGAATGGTGGTAGACAAGAAGCATCTACGGCACGCTCAGTACATGGAGTCACTCTTTGCCCAAAAGCAGTTTCGCCACGGAATGAACATGCCAAGGAGTGACTGCCACAAAATATATGGTCTCCACTTTAGCATGGTGTCTCTATCCCCCTTTGACTCAAAGCAGTGGATAGCTCCGGTTGGCGTAGACACTCTGGCTTATGGGCACGCGTTGATCTGTTGAACAGATGAGGGTTGAGGTATAGAATAAGCAACGATGAAGTGGCCGAGCTGCGGGTAGATGTGGAACATATATGGGAGGAGAAGGTGGACCTTGAGATTTAGGTGAGTGATTTGGAATCAAAGTATGAGGACCTTTAGGAGCGCGTTAGTCGTTTAGCTTATTCCGCAGGGTCCTGGTGATCGATAGTGGTCTTCCCATCCCAGCCAAAAACATTCAAGGCTAGGTTAGCATGCTTTTCTATCTTCTTAACATGTGACACCGGTGTATGATATTCTACACCTGCACCCTCCAGCAGATCAAAGAGCGAATGTTAAATTTTGATGGTCGCTGTGGGTCCTTGGCCACCGGCTGCAGAGCGGCTACAATAGCCCATAGAATGCAGTGGTCCTGGTGTCTGGCTGGTAGGTACATATGTTGTAGTATGATATGGGGGGAGGTGCGAGCGCACCGCAGGCTGGCTCATGTGCGTCGATATTTGAAACTGCGCTCTTACCCCCTGTCTCTATACTACTGCAGAGAGGATAAGGGATAAGGGGTCTCGAAGACTACATGGCTGCTAATGGACTTTGCACATTGATTTCTTTATATATCTTTCCATGGAGATAATCACGATGCATGCTGCGTTGATATTGTATAATTAATATGTGGTTTAATTGTCAGGTAGTATTGAAATATTGTTACATTGCGCAATTGAATTGTGCGTAGGGAAACACCCCACCATTGTAGCTCCTATTGACTTACCTCAATTTCGGAGCAACCCTCAATCTCGACAGAAGCAAACCAGACAAAACTGACAAGTAATCCGAGGAGGAGGATGACAGCAATCACTATATCAGCGACGATATCTTGCCACGGGCAAGGGAGAAGATCAAATAAGATTCACTTAATCCTAATCGGACACAGAATATTCTTATACATTGATGCATAACAAAGGACAGTGAATGGACGTGCGAAACTATTGTGTTTTAGTTTTAACATCATTTATGATGTTTATTAATGAATTTAACATTTATTGACATATATTTCTAACTAATTAACAAACAAAACAAATTATTATCTTTTTGTTTTAATCTCTAAGATTTACGCTTGAGTAATCTTCATCGCTAAGGGGAAGCAACTCACAATGACTAATTTATCAAATCGTTTGACTCGAAACGTTATCTAATTACGATAGAAGCGCTTCGTGAATTCGACAATAAGTAAATCACATTACCAACTTGTGTAATTACACCAGAGATTCGTCAAGTCCGATTAATAACACAAACAACAGTATAACATTGATTGACATATATTTCTAACTAATTAACGAGACTTCCATCCTCTTCGTACAAACAAAACAAATTATTATCTTTTTGTTTTAATCTCTAAGAGTAAGAAAAAAACCAAAACCAAAAAAAAAAAAAAACCTGTTCACCATCTCGTGTTTATATCTACAACACCCCTAAAATGTTAACCGGTGGTTGACATGAGGTATTACTTAACTATTAAGTCATTGACAGAAGACGAAAGTCAATGAGTAAAAGGGTTCTTTTGTCGCGTTTTCGCGCAAAGTTCAGCAAAATGATCGTGTAATTTCTGAGGAGATTGGGAAATCGACCGACAATGATATACGCTTGAGTAATCTTAAGCACTTTCACCCCGCAGCTCACAAGGATTAATATTTATCGAATCGTTTGACACGAGACGTTATCTAATTACGATTGAAGCGCGTCGTGAATTCGACAATAAGTAAATCACATTACCAACTTGTGTAATTATACCACAGATTTGTCAAGTCCGATTAATAACACAAACACCGGTATAACATTTATTTATATCTATTTCTAACTTATTAACGAGTCTTCATCTTCTTCCTACAAACAAAACAAATTATTATCTTTTTTTTTTAATCTCTAAGAATAAGAAAGAGAGAAACCTGTTCAAGAGAATCTTAAGCTTTCTTGCACTCACGCTAGGTCAGGTGTGGTTTAATGGGTTGTCTGCATACAAAGAAATATATACTTACAACATATACAAAAGTCAACGAATCTATACCACGATGTATCCTGTTTAAAACAAATACTCCTTCAAAATCACCTTGATCCGGTTGGTAGGGGTCGAGATGAATCCTGGCCATTCGCCAGTGGCATCTACTACACTCTCAAACTGTTTGTATTAAATATTTGTTATACCCATTGTTCTTCCCTATTCAGGTTGGAAATAGTTTTTGTCACCGGATCTGGATACTTCCATGTACAAAATTTCGATGTTTTGGGATCAGTGGAAACAACATGGCGTCTATATATGTGTACCATAATTATTGTTCTGACAAATAATTTCAGATGAAAACTATTTTCAAATAAACCCACCAACCGCTATTTGTAACCCATAACTTCACTCTAAACTCTGACAATTACATTCACCAGCAAGCTAAATTCCAAATGAGAGTTACAAAACTCTTCCTTCGAATTAAAATTTATTCAGTATATTATGACAAGTCTCCTGTAATTTTCATTCATCAGTAACTGAATACCGCCATGGTATTAATTTTCAATCACGTGCAAACTAAAGTCAAAATAAGAATTTGTTACCAGTTTGCTTCAAACTGTTAAATACTATTTCACTGACAGAGGCCGTATGCCAAACAAATGAATAGAAATTTCTCAACATCATTAACCCGTTCAAAGATCGAGTTATTAATCTCTTCAACAAAGTTTCAATAAAATCAGGTGAAAACTCACGTCGTCAAGTCTCGCTATCCAGTACTTAGTTATAGTAATGTTGAGGGTCATAATATCTTAATAAAAAAAAATGGCTGTCTGAAAATAGTGAATAAACAAAGACTATTATATTCGCATATAATATTTGTTGGGTTAGTTACATTTCCTTTTTCTTGTGGAACATGTTTAATTAGGGTGGCCTTACAGAAACCGTATCTCCAATTACAGAAAAATTAAATGACCATTAGATTATGACAATTAAATAAAACAACAACATCATGGACAGACAAATCAAATCGTCGCCATTCGAAAGTTATGTATTTATCATTTTAATGGAGTAAATATGTACAAACTGGAAAAAATATGTAATTTTGTGAAGGAGTCAAGAATCAAGTCAAAGGGTATAAAACTAATAACTTAACATACAAGTTGATATGGGATGGTATAATACTAACAATGTCATTGTCAAGTACAACTTACATGGAAACATGAGGAGGTAAGTATAAAGAACAAAAAGTTTAAGAATATATGGTATTGATAAAAGGTTATAATATGTGATTACTAATGAAAATAATTGCAAAAGAAAATGCTACGTGAAAAATTATTTCAATCGTCGATATTTCAAAGTTATTTATATATCAGCTTATTGGTGTAATAGTTTAAAAACTGGGGGAAAATGCACGTGTGTCTGTATATTGCGAGGAGTGAAGGCAATGTGTGTGGGTTGGTCAGGTGTAAGTAGAATATCACATCTCTGCTCCATAGGAGAGTGACCCCGCCACTCCAAGTTGAAATCATGTAAGAGTTTGATGAAGAACACATATATCTCCTGATGTTTGCGTGTTTCCTTCCGATAATCGCTTTCGTTAATATTGATGTGTACCATAATATGTAACCAGCTGGATCCGCGGTACAGCTGTTACAGTTATAATATGAGTATGTCAGTACCTTCATGTACCAATGTCAAATGAATAGAAACACCCCCAGAGATTGTTCGATAACTGAGGGTTACGCTCGACCGACACCCAGGGTTGACAATGATATACACTAGTCTTTATCGCTATGGGGGCCACAACTAACAATGACTCAAATCGTTTGACACGAACCGTTACCTAATGATCATAGAAGCGCATCGTGAATTCGACGATCAGTAAATCACATCACTCAACTGTGTAATTATACCACAGATTCATCAGGTAAGATATATAACACCTCATTATCGTCCTATTGAGTCTTTAATAGCAAGTAATTAGCCTCTTCCTCTCTGGGTGTTTAACCCCCCTCTGGCGCTCTCTCCGTTCGCATTCCTCGCGCACCCTTTTCCTGTCTCAGCTTACCTCCCCCAGGGTTTACGACCTCCATGGTCGTTTATACGCCCATGTGGTCACTCTCTGAACCTTGACTTCATTTAGCCCAATAAAGCGTGTGTATGCACCGGCCTTCTGGTAAGTTAATAGCCACTTACTTTTCTTTTGGTCTAACAAGTTGATGGCTCTGTTTGTTTTCAGGTGATCCGGTATAACAGGTGGTGGGTAGCCGATCACGTGATCTTCGATTGGGTTCACAAAAACGGTCATATTTGTTACTGCCTCCACACTCGAGTCAGGTCGTTGATTCTCGGTGTAGATCAAGTCTGTTTGTGTTATTTCACGCATAGCCCTGTCAAAATCGTCGTTATTCCGTAGAGGTGACGAGTGAAAATAGCGCAATTCGTCTGTTTCTTTGTGACGTAATAAGAATCCATAACTCCCGTTGATTTTAAAGGCTGAATCGCATTCCTCAAATATATACTGGTTGAGGTTGGGCACATCTTCAGATAAACTATAATTGTAAACAGTTTGCAGGCTTCCAAATCGCGTATGAGTCCGTATAGCTCTTTCATTCGCAGACAAGACAGCTTCTGTCGACATAATCATCGATAATCTGTCAATATAAAGATTTCCGTCATTCCTCAATTCTCAATTCTCAATTGGCATGTTCGGTTTCATACGCGTCCATGGCTGTATGTAACATATCTTCGACTCCCGTCAACACTAAAACACGCACGCGTAACAAAAATAAATAAATAAATAAATGACGTATACCTGGTAATTCTATAACTCAGATATAGAAAATAAAATCATACTTACTGCTTTCCATCTCGATTTGTTCCACGGCTTTTAACAAGTCCGCATCACTCATCTGTCTACTGCGTTTGTTCACATCATTGAAAGCTTCTAGCTGTCTCTTCGCAGTCATGATTATATCTGAACTGAGACACTCTCCCGTTTTATATACACCCTCTATCCCATCACTTAGCTTAGCTCAGCAAACTATGACGACATATCCGACGAAAATTGTGAAATCACTTTCCAAAAATAGAATGATGTCATCCAAATAGCGCACAGCTCAATGTATTGACATGAGGTCGCAAAACCAAGGTCGCAAAGATTTCAAGGACGAAAAATATTCGAGCAGATGATGAAATCACTTTCCAAAAATAGAATGATGTCACCACAATATCTGAGGTGAATGCGGGGGGGGGGGAACTCACAATGACTAATTTATCAAATCGTTTGACATGAGTCGTTATTTAATTAAGATAGATGCGCATCGTGAATTCAACGATCGGTAAATCACATTACCAGCTTGTGTAATTATACCACAGATTCATCGAGTCCGATTAATAACACAAACACCAGTATAACATTTATATATATCGCTATTTGTAACCCATAACTCCACCCCCATTTTGAGAAATATCCAATGGTCAACTTTTAATCCATCTGTCGTTATATTCTCAATGAGAGTTACAACACACTTAAAGACATCTGTCATTTTTCCCTCCTATGTAAGACTCATATGCTAGTAAGATTTATTCACGTGAAAACTTATATCGACCAACATATCTAACGAAAATTGACTTTTAATAGCCATTTACAATCTCCTCAATAAAACTATCGAAAATGACCTCACCCAAATACCGCCCATTCATCACAGCAGGTCGAAAGTCAACAACCTTCCTAAGGACATAGCCCCAAATGAACTCACTCGAATACCGTACATCGCGTTACCCTCCTAAGGTCACCAATTCAATATATCACCACATGTCATGGGATAAAGGAAGTTAATAGCAACAAATCACCTCGTAAACACCGTCTTCATATCTGAACAGATGGTGAATACTCCACTAACATTAACACTATTCTTCACTTCTCTTTCAACACAATTACCGCTAATTGACTTTAAATACCCATTTACAAACTCCTTCTCAATAAAACTCCCAAAAATGACCTCATCCAAAATAGCGCCCCTCCATGAGGTCACCAAGGTCGCAAAGATTTCAAGGGCGGAAAATAACGGAACAGATGGTGAAATCACTTTCCAAAAATAGAATTAGGTCATCAAAATACCGCACCGAATCCGCATGCGATCGTCAGCGAAACATATATTGCGCAATCCACGTCGTCCAGTGTTCGATGTCCAAAACGAGGTGTGAAGGGGCACGTCTATCACTACCATGCCGCACCAAGTTTGTGTAACGCACACTTCCTATCGCCGTTCGTCAGTCGAATACGCTTTCCTTTTAGTCAGTGCTATAACAATTAATTGCCTGCTTAAGTGCCTTTGAGCAGGATTATTTCCTGGAAACAGGCGCTATAAAAATCCATAATATGGTATAATATATTATTCAGCCATTTCCAACAGAAGATACCAGGACCAGTATAGAGGGACCAACGCAGTAAGGAGGTCAATTGACAGGCTTGTGATAGGGGATGCTGATAAGTAGAACCACCTGGGAAAGATTACTTTTCTTTGATGGCCAGTGGTAACATAAGGAAAAGTCAACCCGTAGACGTATAAAGAAGCATCCAAAAGAACTTATTAAGATCTGTGGTTTGATACAACAGGTGACGCCACCCGCTTCAGAATATGTCATAGATACAGTACTAGTACAATGATGGCAACACTTCGGTTGAGCTGGTGGTTCTTTTGTTAAGCCAGCTTCATCAGGCCCATAACTCCAACAAGATCCCAAGTAAGGTTCTGGGGTTGCTCAGTAAACATTTGAGGATGATGGTCACTGCTGCTGTAATGATTCTGCTCACTGGCGCCGTTCTTTTCCTGTCTGGTTAGACTGCTCTTCACAGTAAGAAAGGCCTATCTTTTACTTGAGGAGTGGTAGGCTATGAATGAGCAAATGCTGTGGGATGTTTAGAATTGTTTATTTTTTCAATTTTCTAGAGCCTGTCCTCATACTGCCATGTAGTTACTATCAACAATCAAAATGTACCAAACCTTCAATGGGAAGAAGTGGTGCCATTTCGTAGCCATATTGACAACACCGCGAGTGATCTATTATTGTGGAAGATCGAAAAAAAATACTTTGTACATGTAATCTGACTTGCTTGTCATAAGCGATCTAAGCCAGTATAACTCCAGTATTACCCCCAACCGACATGTCTTCATCTTATATGGAATGTTTTACGACTTTCCCCAGAGAAAAAAACCAAATACGTCTAGTAAGTTCCAAATAACATATCTTGTTAATTTGATATAGATTTTATGGTTTGTATCTCATGCATGTTGTTTGAGACTAACGAACAAAATAGACGTTATTGACCAAATGAGAATGCAGCTTTATTCGATAGAGATAACAAGTTTATCTTCTGATCACAGTCGTCAGTAATAATAGTTGGACGGGGCTTGCATCTTTAATACTGCCCATAACAAGCTGCAACATTCACGCGATTGATTGTGCGCATTTGGAAAAAAAAATCATTGCCACGTGTTGTTTGTACCAAGATTTGTTTCCAAACGCGCGCTATCACCCATGTTGCTGTACTTGTAGTCAGTTATACAACATTCTCAGTATCAACGCGGCGACGGGAAATGGACAATAATGCACAGTAAGACAGTGATGAGGGGTCTGTTAAATGGTGCGGGATCAGAAGAAATGAAGGGGTTTCTAGATTAAAATATGGAAGTACATTTGAACCGCGACAATTTGGTCTTCATTACCACGAAAGAGGCGTTGAGCAGAGCTGGAGTACTCTCTCGGAGGCGGAATGGAGACGAGGGAAGGTTTCCATCAGTCTGGCGATTTCGGGTCCTGCATCCCTTTTTATACCGTCTTCTCTGTCCCGTAGACTGTCAGCCTCAGGGCGAGTACATTAAATCTACTGGAGAGGTGCTCATCGTTTAACACAACTTTACTAAAACTAACCATCCTGGTATCAAATCACCCCTGCCCTGAATCCCTGGCCTAGAAGAGTTTATTGGCTGTGCCTACTAAGACACAGGGAGGGGCAGGATGACCACATTTCCCTTTAAAAGGAGATAACACTGCTCTCTGGCCTGTGCAGCTTCAATGATGATGCACACTCAAGATCGGTCTGGGGGAACCCGCTGAATCTGAGGAGATTACAAATTCCTACATAGTATATCGGACACATATCGCAAGGGTGGTGTTCAAATCAAACTGTCAACCCAACAAAACATGTAGAACACCTTTATTTCGCATCATTTACATTTGTGCAAATACACAGTTTTGATAGATCGACAGATGGTTCACCTTAACTTATGGGCGGCATATATACAATTGCGCGTCTCTGGCTTTCAAAATTCATACTCCATATATCAGGAATACATACGTAATTTAAGAATATACATATTTCAATTGGCTTCAAAAGCCTTGACTGAGCAACCGTGCCTTGGGATTTGCTGCTGCTGGTTAGTATAAGGATGTCAACCGTCTTACAGAGATCACTGTTTAGTAATAGCAATATTTCACTGTCATATATGATACGGCGTTCCAACAATAAATGTGTAACGCACCTATCAAATATTAGTCTGTAATGTGACTTGATTACTCATGCATCATTTGATACATGTTTTGGTATCCAGAAAATTCTTGCAAATTTTTGAGACCAAGTTGACTTATTGCAGCGTCGAAGCAAACACAAAGAGGCGATACAAATTGAGCATACGAGTCAGACTCGTATTACTGATGAGTGTTTGTATCGGTTGTCATTAATACAGAAATTGTAACCTGGTTCGGTTCGATGATAAGTTAATGTCATCAACCTACACCTTTGTCTAATGACGCGTTTTAATCAGCTTCTTGACGTCCACGTTATAAGCTTAGTTTAAAGCTGTTTGACCAAAATTAACGAAATTTCGCGCGTTTGATATGACGATTATTGTAATTGTGCAACTGAATATCCTACTTTGATGTCGGGACGACACAGAGCCGATTGCACATAAATCGTTATCAAACGCGATCTCAATTACAGGGTACACAAGAGCAATTAGACTGCTGTCGATATAAAAATAAAGAGATACAATGCTGGTCTGCCATTATTTACTTGCGAACTTTCATGGGTGATATTCAAATTCGAAGGGTAAAGGGCATGTGTTGGGGTAGGGATGGCGACGGAGGCAGATATTATACCGCATCGAAAGCACATCGAAGACTTTAAGCTATGTAAAAGCGAGTTCTGTGTATTCAGACGACTGCCCTGTCATACCAGCGGAATTAGGGGTCTCGTAGACTCCATAGCTGCTGTTTGAATTTGCAGGATGATGTTGATTCGACATTTGCTTGCATTTCTGAAAAACAAAAATTCATTTGTTTACATATCTTTCCATTGTGATTGATAGCCGTGTATATTGTGTTAATATTTTATCATAAATAAGTGGTTTAAATGTTTAATCGTCATATTGTGATGAGATATTGTTATTTATAAGTTGGTGAATTGTTTGTGGACCAGCATCCCAACATTGCTGCTACCATTAACTTGCCTCGCAAGGAGAATTACGCATTCTCCACAGAAGCAAACCAGACACCACCAGGAGGCAGAGGAGGAGGATGACAGCAATCGCTATACCAGCGACGACACCTGGCGACGGGTTACTACCTGGTACGGGAAGAGATATATGTGTGTCAAAGTTACTTTTTCCTTTTGCTGGATCGCATGGCTCATAATATGATCCTTTACATACACAATTCACTTTAACGGGGTCAAGCTATTATCTGATTTGTGCAAAGCGTGTTTAACAAGTTGTTTGGCCATGCTTACATATACAGGGAGTGAGTGTTTCTGTAGTAATCGGCTTGGTAGCTGCTTAAGTCGACACAAAGTTCACATGGCATGCAGTTTGATTAATGAAGAACATTGTCACAACATGTATAATTGTCTCTATCTCTCCCGTGTTAATTTTGACTGACCCATCGTTCAAGAATCCTGCTTTTCTATTTTAACACTCCAGTTAGCGTTAAAGTATCCATCATAGGTTAAATAGATTGAGCTACACCTATTGTGCTGCTGTAAATTGTATGTAACTGAATTATGAGCTGCACGTAAAAAAGCACCTTTCAATCACTTTTAATACTTTTCTGCCCAAGGGTATATTTGTGTGGTTTTCTTTCGTGGCATAGAAGAAATAAAGCTAGGATACTAACGCCACAAAGTATATGTTGAGATATAGGGCAGTATACAATAGGCAACAAGCTTACATGGACATCCTGTAGGTTGTGTGGGGTCGGTTTCTGTTGTGGATCTAGTGGTAGTGGTCGGGGCTGCAACATAGATCATCCAATGCTACCAAACACTAGCTCGAGGGGAGTATAAAAGTGATAACTTCACAAATTGTCATTAAGCTATCCATCTATTCACAGGTAGCAGGTATCCCGCCGGCCTAATAATCATAAGAGCTGTGTAAGAGTTTATATTTAACTGGGTGACATAATGAAAGCGCTAGTAGCTACAATAAAGGAAATTACGCGCGATGAATTATGCGATGCTAACCTGGCTTATGCATATATCAGGTAGGAATGTTATCGCAGAACTTGTGTCACAATTTGATTGGAAGAATAAGTCATCGAGCAATAACCATATCGTGAAATAACTATTTAAGACTGGCATCAAAAGCGAAACCTTTTACCAGTGTGGACAGGTCGCGGTGATGCGCGCCTCTGTTGTTATAAACTGACACATCGGTCCTTGTACTTTGAGAAGTGGTAGTCAATTTTGAGGAGCAATAATATATATTAATGTTATATATCGTAGTTATACTAGAATGTCGAATACGCTACATGGTCTTTGATGATGGAAAGTTTATGATGCATGTAATGATGCTGAGACGAGGAATGTGCTTATCTTGATGGAAACTTTATGATGCATGCAAATATGTTAAGAGGTGGAAGGTCAAGTCAGGAGAAATGGTGATTGAGGCACGCACACGGTTGTGGTCAGTCCTTCACATTATGCAAGGTAGATATGCATAAGAAGAAGCGTCTTTCTCAACCTCGAGACGAACTTGTTTACGATGAAGCGACATATACATAGTTGAATTGATCGTAGTAAAGCCTGCGTCTGATGCAACTGCTTTCTGTTCATTATAGCAAGCCAGGGATTACCAACGCCCTGAAGAACTCGTAAACCAAAGAAAATATTGCAAAGCCCTTTGAATATCTATACAAGTAATAGAGGCGCAATTTTACAAACTGATGCGCTGACCGGAAAAATGCTGCTTGTGAAACGAATTGACTATAGTTAATAAAATTGAATGAGAAGAGCACATCAATGTTGTATAACCTTGTCATATGTAACTCACCCTTGGTAACAGTCAGCGTGATTTCCTTGCTCATAGAGCGTTTTGTACCCCGGATGGTGTTATAAGCCTCACAGCCACACGTGAGTCCATCCATCTCCTCTCTTATAGTTAGCTCAGCACCATCAGCAAGTGTACTGTTGTTAGTGCTGTTGTACCATTTGTAAAACACAGCCGGGTTGCCGACCGATCTGCAGGTCAATCGCTCCCCAGGATTGAAAGTGCTTCCATCAGGTTGGATTGCGATGTCCCTGGGGGAATCTGTAAATAAAAATATAAAGACAGCATTAGTAAACATAATTACATCTGTCGGCGGTCAAATTAGCACATCCTTTCATGCTTCCAACAGACTAACAAAGTTATACTAATAAATGAAATATTTGCGCAATTGTGGTTTTCGCCGAACACATTGAAGGTTGAAAACATACATTGTACTTCAGAATATAGCAATAAGAGTGTACTATGTCTTGTTCACGTTACTAAGACATTTATATATATTTCAAAGTTGTAATTGGCATAAGAAGTGCAAACCTTCCAAGATTACTATTGGGTAGGAGGGCTATACTTACAGTAAACTTGAAGTGCGTTAAATCTGTGTAAATGGCTGTATGTCGGTACATTAGTAGCATGGTAAGGAGGTAGTGATCCTCCGTAAGGTTCAAAATGTGTCCGGACGGAATACACCGCCCCGTTCAGACCATGTGTTCCTGTCACGTTTAAAGATCCAGTTATCGTTTTTCCGGAAGTGGACAGCTTGTTCATGTCAGTGTTCGCTCCATTAGAGCTAGTCCAGTTCATCACAGGCGGCCAGTCGATGGAGGTGCTGTTGTAGGCGACCTCACACGTGTAGGTAATCATCTCATCTTCCTCCACAATGTCATCTGCCTGGATCGTGTCACTGCAGACTGGATCTGATTCTGTAAATGAAGCTCAAACTTCCAGAAAGAAACATGAGGGACATGTATTATATAAGTTTTATGGGTAAATTTAACTTACGTAGCACAGTGACGTGAGAACGACCAAATAAACTTTTATCTGGCTGATTGCATTCATATCTACCGCCGCTCAAAAACGCGAGTTCAATATTGAGGTGATATTTAGCCACAGACGAGTCGCCCGTGATGTTGTAGAGCTGTGAGTTGGGTGCGTTGGGATACACAATTCCGTTAAATGCAATAGATGTAGTAGCTGTGGTTGATATGTATTCATTCCAAATAATTCCTGGCTTAGTATCATCAACAGATCCTTGGCACTGAAGTACTACAGATGAACCAACAACGCCTGCTATATTCTCTGGTGCCATCCTCAGCTGCTGGCCTGACGCACCTGGCACAAAATGCAACTAAATAAATCCGCTGATGCCGTGAAAATACGTACAAGAGCTGCAAGCACCAACTCTAAATTCTTTTGCAATGTCATTTGATATATCTCAGCATCCCTTTGCCACGAAAATGTAATCGTATATTACGTTGTGAGGTTACGCATTCATATTTTGACAGAATCAGATGCATTGGGACAAACGGTTCAGAGGTGTATGCTAGTGTGCGTATGTGTGTTTGATAGTGTGTGTGTGTTTGTGAATCTGTGTGTGTGCGTATATGTGTGTGTATGTGTGTGTGATAGTGTGTGTGTTTGTGTATCGGGGTGTATGCGTTTGTGTGTGTGTGTGTGTATGTGTGTGTGTGTGTGTGTGTGTGTGTGTGTGTGTGTGTGTGTGTGTGTGTGTGTGTGTGTGTGTGTGTGTGTGTGTGTGTGTGTGTGTGTGTGTGTGTGTGTGTGTGTGTGTGGGTCGGTGGGTGGGTGGGTGGGTTATATGTGGTTAGGCTTACAACTGTCATCTTGGTTGTCCACAGCTGTTGGCGTACTCCACTCACCACGGGGAATCAATGTCCTTCTTTATGAAAGCCAATAGATGACAGGAAAGTTGAACATATCGGAATTCACAAGAGGACATGAGCTGCATGCAAGTAAGTATAGACACGTTAATAAAATGTTCTACAAACAGTTACTTACCCTGTTGATACATAGTGCTAAGAAAAGCCAGAAGACGAACTACCCAAATACCGGTCGCCATGTTGGTTTGAATATGTCAACTTCCCGGTTCATAATCCCTCCGCTTGACAGCGCCAATCAGGTCGGCCCATATCTGGCATACACTGAATCACCTTAAGGCGGTTGTGGCGCGACGGTGGGGTATATGGTCTTTAAGTGCTGTCTTCTTTACCAATGCAATATAACAAACCTAGCTGGTTACTTACCCCTTTTGCCTGTGACTTGATTCGAATCCGATACATATGTTATGACCTCCTTCAATGGTCCCTAGAAACTCGGTGGCAAGGGAGTTGATAAACACTCTCTATCAGAGAACGACTAAATATATGACATGATATAGAACAGCACCTCATTCACGAGTACGCTTGCTATTACCTTGCGGTGCATGAGATTCTCAGCACAAACCCTTAAATGTTATTTCTTAAAGCTGCTAAACACAAAGGGTACCTAAGCCATTGCTTAAGGTGTTCTAAGTCACCAACACGTGTTTATCAACCGAACAAATAAACTCAGGCACGTATGGCTATATACTGCAAAATATATAATACAAATAATAACCAGATACCTGATATGCCGACAAATAGTGCTGTATAAGGTGAAAAGTTCTTCTATCAAAATAGTGGCCCCCATGGTGGTTAGAATGCATTTACTTCCTGGTTTGTATTCCGCCTGTATGAGTGCGCAATACTTATCGAGACGTCTTTAACAGCAGTTGTGGGGCTCAATAGGGTCTTCAGTAAACCACGGCGGAGTAGCTAGAGCAAGATACAAAGAGCTGATGTTTTGTCTCCAAGCGATGCCACTTTTGTGATCAGCGACAATGGGACAAACGACACATGTGAAGCAACCTTCAACCTTCAACCAAGTTAAAGAGAAAATCACATTATATAGGCGTCTCATATCTATATCGTGAATTTATTCGCGCGACCGGATGCCCCTTTCAGAGGTTTGTCATAACGCTTGAATAAGCCACTACTTCTGATCCCTAGAAGCATACTATTTATAACCGATACAAATAATAACTGTTGATGCTGTTACTAAGTCGTGTTGTGGGGGCCTGTATGAAAACTTTGTCTATTAGTGCCTTCCCGAAATATTTGTGCAACTTCACACGTTTGGATCAGACGACCGGCGAATACTTACCAAATCGTGGACAGGGTCGACAACTACCTTAAGTCATGAGCCGTGAGGTGCTCGCGCGTTGACTGGCAGACTGAAGCACACCAACTTTCGCCGTCTCTCTCATCAAATGTGAGGCAGACCAATAATCTGCACCACATAAAATATTTTCAATAAAATGATGAACCTTACTCCATACATATTATAGTGTCAGTGAGCTTTCGCACAAACACATATCAGATTAAATATTTGAATCAGTGCGCGTTGATAGCTACGGCAGATATAAATCTAAGTGACTTGAAAAGCGTGGCCGAAAATCTTGGGTGATTCATTATCCCACCTTTAGCTGTTGCTCTGTCAACTTTTCTTATCAACACGATATCTTATCGCGGTTTGATATGTATTCGGCTTACCTGTTGACAGTCACAAGCTCTTGCAGGGTCGTCCGGATCTGGTGATGTTGACGTGGCAAGCACCGAACATCCCTGTAGCTCCTGTGAAACATTCACTACTCAATGGCGTTTCTATCAAACCCGCAGCAACTCGCCACGATTATAAAGTCCCGAGATATGATGCCTATCAGCGCAGAAACTTTCATCGGTAGAAGTTTGGCCGTTACCGCATGAAATGTCATCGTCATCATTGGGGAAACTTATGGCAATTAATAGCTGACGTTATGTTAAAATATAATTACAAAATATCTAAAAACAGTTTGGAATATAGCCGATATATAAGCCATCAGCGAGTCCTGAAATTTTGTCAATTGGCGGAGCTCAAAGGTCATGTGTTCTGCTGGCAGCTCCTGCAATAAGTAATGCAAAAGTGAAAGTGAACTCACAGTCGGCTTACATTTTCATAATGATATCATGGTTATGACTTATTTTCTGCCTGGAAATATACTGAGCATGTAGTATTAGTTTTATTTTCATATAAACAAAACTATTTGCGCGACTACTAGGAAATGCAATAACTAAATCAAACTTCTTTAGTCAAATAATCATGCAATTTAAGTCAATTTGTTGCATACATGCAAGCAGTAAGATTTATATAGTGACGAAGATATATCAATTATGAAGGGAGGGATATTGTTATTTGCAAATAAACACATCTATTTGCCCGACTAATATCAATTACAATATTCTAATCAAATTTTATTATGCATTGAACTATTATATGAGGCCAATTGACGCAGTTTGTAGCTAATTCATGGCTACAAAACCGAAATAACGCAGAACCAGTGAATAAAATGATAGAAACTGACATAGAATGATCAGCGTACAACATATGTAAACATATATAGGGATGATAACCGCATACACGTAACAAGGAGCTCTTCGTTTGCTAGCTAGTCAATATGTATTCCTTTCAGACATCTATCGAAAATCAATGGCACGTATGGGTTTGCCAGAGCTGTGTAAGTTGTGCGTATTCAGGCGGCTGTTGCGTTATACCAGTGGTGCCAGGTGTCTCATAAACTCCATGGCTGCTATTGAAGTTTGTTGGTTGAGGCGGCTTTGACCCTTCTTTGCATTTCTGAAATATGCAACAGTCTGACATAAGATCAACAAAACTGAGAAACGGCGGAAACACAGAAGTTTAAGATGATATGGATATATTGGATGCATTTCGCGAACCTTACAAGGACCTCTCCTTATCTGCCACAATATAACGACGGACACAACAAGTAATCCGAGGAGTAGGATGACGGCAATCACTCTACCTGCGACGACACCTGGCGGGGGTAAAGAGGCAGTAAAATCATCTTTAATAAATTCATACATTGGAAGTAGTAATAAGGCAACGGTTTGTCTAATAGTATAGCTGTGAAAACAGGCTTTCATGAACAGGAACTTTTCGGAACTACGCAAGGAATTGCGGTAGTCGACTGCATGCTACCGACTGCTGTAACTGACCCAAACGCAGATTACATGATACACAACGATTCACAACATCAAGCACGGACCTTGTCCATATCAAAAGAAACCGTTCCTTATAAAGATGATTGTCACATCTGGGCGAGCAGACTATGTAGAACGTGTGTTCGACATAAATAGGGTCCGTTCACTCCCAATATTTTTTGTGGTTAATGTGACATTACGCTCCATGCATTTAGAATTTTATTATACTACAGTTACAAATATTTGAATGGCTTCATATCCAATTCACAAATTCTGCTAAAATTTTTAGTAGCTACAAATGTCCACGTGGTGAGATGTTGAAGTGCTTGGAATCTGATTCGGGTACATAAGAACCGTTCGCCAAACAAGTCAATATGTATTTCTTTCTGACATCTATGGAAAATCAATGGCACGTCTGGGTTTGCCAGAGCTGTGTAAGTTGTGCGTATTCAGGCGGCTGTTGCGTTATACCAGTGGTGCCAGGTGTCTCATAAACTCCATGGCTGCTATTGAAGTTTGTTGGTTGAGGCGGCTTTGACCCTTCTTTGCATTTCTGAAATATGCAACAGTCTGACATAAGATCAACAAAACTGAGAAACGGCGGAAACACAGAAGTTTAAGATGATATGGATATATTGGATGCATTTCGCGAACCTTACAAGGACCTCTCCTTATCTGCCACAATATAACGACGGACACAACAAGTAATCCGAGGAGTAGGATGACGGCAATCACTCTACCTGCGACGACACCTGGCGGGGGTAAAGAGGCAGTAAAATCATCTTTAATAAATTCATACATTGGAAGTAGTAATAAGGCAACGGTTTGGCTAATAGTATAGCTGCGAAAACAGGCTTTCATGAACAGGAACTTTTCGGAACTACGCAAGGAATTGCGGTAGTCGACTGCATGCTACCGACTGCTGTAACTGACCCAAACGCAGATTACATGATACACAACGATTCACAACATCAAGCACGGACCTTGTCCATATCAAAAGAAACTGTTCCTTATAAAGAAGATTGTCACATCTGGGCGAGCAGACTATGTAGAACGTGTGTTCGACATAAATAGGGTCCGGTCACTCCCAATATTTTTTGTGGTTAATGTGACATTACGCTCCATGCATTTAGAATTTTATTTTACTATAGTCACAAATATTTGAATGGCTGCATGTCCAATACTCAAATTCTACTAAAAGTTTTAGTAGCTATAAAATGTCCACGTGGTGAGATGTTGAAGTGCTTGAAATCAGATTCGGGTACATAAGAAGCGTTCGCCAAACTTACTCTGTGAAACCAATATTGTGATATCCTTGCTCAATGTTTGCTCAATTCCCCTGATCTCATTGAAAGCTTCACAGCCAATGTCGTGTCCATCTATCTCTGTAGTTATGGTCAGATCTGCTCCGGTAATGAAAACATTCTCAGTTGTGCGGTTGTACCATCGATAGCTTACTGCAGGATTGTCATCCGCGCTGCAGGTTATTATCTCTCCAGGCAAATAGCCCCCTTTCTCATTATCCATCGCAATATTTCTGGGTGGATCTGTAATATCAAGCAAATGTTTAAGAACAAGCACGAAACTGAAGGGGATGTAGATTGATTATAATGCACATATATTTCTGTAATCATCACCTGGAGCCTGTGGTTAGTTTGCTGAAGTTAACATTTTGCGAGATCAAACTAGGAAAATATGTTTAAATTCGGTAGTTTATACTTACAAAGCACAAAAAGTGTAGGAAATGTATGTGTTTCACTGTAGCTCAGAACATAACGTAAACTGAAATATAATATAAATGGATCCTGACAAGCTTGTGAGTCTCAGTTTCATCAAACAGCAAAGCCATTTCTTGCTGACGCTGGAACTCTTTTCCATGGCGAAAAGAGGTTATTGTCAAAACCTGTGTGTCCAGCATACTGAAAGCCTGTCATGATAATGCAGATACGGGATAAAATCTTAGGTGAAATATCCCCTCGACATTACTGGAGAGTCATGAAGAACGATGAACACGAACGCGTGAAGGCATGTCAGAGAGTTTCATTGAAGAAACTCCATCACTCAACCCCGTACCTGTACATGCCAAGATTTCGTTGGTATCAACATCCCTCTACAAGAAACTAGAAGTGGTAACAAGTACATCGTCGCCATAACTGACCATTTCTTCAAGTGGTATGAAGCATCCGCTATCCCTGACAAGAGCGCGAGGTCGTGAATTTGTGAACAAATTTATTACATCCTTATCGACTCTTTCCAGACAGATAATCGTATAGCCTCTGCATACCACCCACAGTCAAACGGCCAAAGGGAACGTGCTATCAGGACACTCAAAACTACACGGAATTAGCTCGTCAGCGATCAAACCGATGATTGAGATCAGTTCATTCAAGGCGTTTTGTTTGCATATCATTCATATATCCATGCATCAACCAAGTGCACGCCCTTCGATGTGATGTACGACCGCATTGCCAAGCTGCCCATAGACCTTAAGTCTACTGACGAGAATGCAGCAGCACTTGCAGCCTCGGCCAGTGCTGATGTTCTGGACACACTTCACATCATTCGTAAAGACCTTTGTTCCACAGTCTTCAGCAACATCACCAGTGTACAGTCTCGTCAGAAGAAGCGTCATGATCGTCGCCATGAAAGCAACAAAGAGATTCTCCCAGGGTCCACAGTGTACATAAAAACAGTCGGATGGGATCGAAGATGGAGCCCTGCTGGATTGGATCATAAACTTCTTTTGATTCGCTCAGCAAAGGCAGTGTCAAGCTAAAAACACGCCAGAAGCCTACAGATTTACACGGATGCAACATCATCATCAGATGTTCCCCTGGACCTAGAGCTCCCAATCAGTGACTCCATTACTGACCGCCCCTATGTAACAGCCTCTGGAATTTCATGGGATGGTGTATAGTCGACTGATGCCGAGGTCATGGCTACAGCCAGTTTAATAGGATGTGACATTACAGTTTATACTAAGGTTGGCCGGTCAATGCATTGGCTAACATATTCCGCCAATTTTAGCTTCCAAAGCTTCACAGATTACGCATTATACATTGAGAATATGTCGGAGCAATTCAATGTTGTAATCAATGTTCAGATATGTGTACAGGTTTCAGAGATATTACATATTATTTATCAGGTGATGACATCATTACATTTGATCAGTTTACATTTAAACAATTAAAATGATAAATTGTGTGTGTCGAGGGGTGGGGGTGGGGGTATAATCTGGCCTAGGGGGTTATAGGTTGGCCTAGGTTAGAATATACCACGGGGTACAATGTGTCCCAGGCCAGAATATACCCGGTATAATCTGGTCTAGGCCACTTTAACCCCGGATGTAGACTGGGCAGGAGGTATATATTGGGCTGTTACGTCAGCATCTCGTGACTTCACTCGATGAACTCGTCACTGACAGGTCCGTAAATAATGGCGAACGTTGAAGTTAATGAGAGTGATGTATTTGAGTTGGACGAATTGGCGATTGAGTTTTGAGAGAAAGAGTCTCAAATGCTTGAGAATTCTTCTCCAGAGAAAGAAACTAGTTTTTGTGCCGCACTGTTTCAAACCATATCTTAACGTTATCAGTTCGAAAACAGTGCAAGCGAATCTAACAGTGACAGGACTGGTTCTCGTGTTCCGAGGAGCGTCTTCAAGACATTGATTGAATCGTTATCGCTGCACATAACTATCTTATCATTTGAATTTCGGTAATTCTTAGCGATCTTACTAAATTAAGCCCCTTTAGCCTAGCACGTTTAATCCCAGGCACAGAGACTTTGCCTCTGACAGCGTCTGCGCTGTTTACTACATTCGATCCCTCATGTCTGCCCTGTAGAACTAGAAGGCGGCATCAGATCATCAAAACACCACGGCGAGTGCTTTGCCTAGTTTTATCCAATTTACTTATGTACTCCGTACATCTTAGTCTTAGACAGACCTATTTTATAGGTTTTGATACCCTGCTTTCATGTGCCGATGTGGAGACATGCTAACTGTCAGGCGCTTCTGCTGTTTAATGCGTGAAAAAATGATGGTAAAAATAGCAATACTACCAGAAATTAAATAGGTGACACATCATCCAAATGTTAATGCTGAAAGTCTAAATGAAGATGTGTTGGAGACGGAATACTATGCCTACAAGCAGCACTTAGGCCCATACAAGGGAAACAAGTAAGAACTGACAGACAACATACACAAAGTTGTAAATTTATTTAAAATATCTTCAAAACTACAGAAACAACAAGGTATATTACTGGGTCAGTTTTACTCCAATTCATGACATTTTCAATTCACCCTGAATTATCAATACATAGAATCGATGACAATCACTGTCTTAGCATGAATAGGGAGATAACTTAGAGTGCTGTTGCAGGTGAACGACACAATGTGCATGAGCATGGTATTGGGGATTAGCTCGTATTGTTATCGCTTCCGGAGGTCTGACCGATTCTGATCGCTTGAATAACTGTTGACGAGATCATATCAAAGAGTTTACTGATTCGCTACGAGTGGTTACTTCCGAGAAAATATGTGAAGAGGCCACATTTGAACCACGTTTTGCATTGTCATGACGTGTCTTAAAACCACGTAGTGTTTTGGCTGCGTAATGGCTCATCGAAAAAACGTTTTTCCGACTCTCATTAATCGCAGTGACGTCAGCCCATTATTCCAATGCGCTTTTGCTTATCTCACGGTAGCACCATCTTACGATGGCAGCGTATTACAATCATCCCTAATAAAGCGATCAACGCAGAGTCACTCGAAGCGAAACTGCTTGGCTTTGATCACATGGGATATCATTATTCATTTGGATGTCAAAGAGACATTTACACATCACAGAAAGGCCACAATCGAAACTCAAGATCGTTTCTTTTCCACAACAAAATGTGTTGTTATTTCGTTCTTTTTTGTGCAGTGTAATAACTTGTGACTTTATTGCTATTTAATCATTCATAATGTAATCTATGTTCAGAAATACCCATAGAAACTGTTTTGATATGGGGGCGTCAATGACTATCAGCTGACATTGTAATTGCATGCATAATGGATCGATCAAATATAATCATCTCGATATCTCAGAAGCAAAAAGGCATGTCGAAAACCTCAAATATATGATGATCAGAAGGGAGTATGGACAATAATAATTCGAGTGTCCTTTTTTAATTTTTATTCCGGTATAAAACCTCCCATAAACGCAAAACTGGTACTTAAGCTATGTGCATATAAATGCCAGCAAACACAATAGACAAGTGACGAAAGGTCTACTAAATCATACGTGAGAAGGCGCTGAAGGTGTATTGGCATGGAGTCCACATCCTGTGTGGCATGAATGTCTCACCCGAGTTGGCATTCCTCGCATTTCGCCTATATTTGGATCCACATGTCAAGCAATGGTGCATATCTTACGATCACGACCTCTCTCAGGGTGAGGTCTGAAAGCTAGAGGCTCTTTGTAACATTTGCCACCACGAGGTTCCTGCTTGCTGATCGGCGCCACCGACGAGTGTTTTGTGGACTCCTCCCATGCTCAGTCATTACGCATCCCCTGGTTGTATAGCTCGAGTTTGGAACTCCTTCATTCAGTACCTAACTTTGATAGTTGCACCCTGTTTACTCGATGACTTTTTTAAGTTAATATGCTTATGTAATCTCGCTCCACTTCTGACTAGTTTTGGTTAGTAAAGCCAGCGTTTTGTGCCACGTTTTTAAGTTGTTGTTTTATCGCATGTAAGTAAGGGCTGGGTTGTAGGTTTTTAAACGCTTTCATTAGTGAACATAATGTGCTTACCAAACGGTAACGCATATGTGCTTTTATATATACAGAATACAAGATGAAAAGCGTAATTCATGCATGTCCTTAAGGGGGAGTTACCCTTCTGGAGCCTCAGAAGTATTTGAATTGGGTTAACAAGGTAAAATTGAACATTTGGAGAGTCGATGGAAAATATGAACTCATATCATAGGTGTTAATGTGCACCATTTCACCTTTTGCCTTCATCCGGGACATACAAAGCAGAATGTCTTAAAATAGTTAACAGTTTGTAGATAGTTGCAAGGGACGATTATTCAGTGATTTATTAAGGCATGGGGAGAGGCCCTAAACTGACCTCAAGTTCGCAACAGCAACAGTAAGAACCTGTGGATAATGTTTGCATAATCATACGATCATACGATAGAGGGCGAATGTTTTGTTTATTGAAGGTTGTTTACATGAACAGTTGTGCAATGCTGTTAAGCACCTAGAGCATTGATGTCTCTATTACAAAGAAATATATTAGAGTGGGTCAAGTTTTCACAGCCGCGCTGTATTGGAATATCGTCATTTCAATATCTCAGTCGCCTCTACCAAGTTTCCAGCACCAGGTCGCTTCAAGGGATTTGTTTGACAGCATTTACTCATCAGTCCATACCTGCACACAATGCAATCACTTCAATTCATCACCAACGTATAAAACATTTGGCCGCAGAAATAACGGCAGCAATATGGTAGCACTTCTGATATATTTACTCATTCAACAAACACGGAAGTTGAGTGTGCGAAGAGAAGATTCGTGTCAAGCTAATGCGGTTGAAGAACGGCAAAATAGAAAGACGATAGAACGAATATGGGTAAAGCAACCACTAGAATGTAAGCGTAATCGCAACTTTAAAAGATCGATCAATCCACTTGTTATCACATTATGTATTAGATACACATGTAACGTATCGTCAATAAAATAAGCCATTGGTACTAGCAGATATCTCTATTCCTCTATTAACTTGGCTACTTCAAGTAGGTCACTCAGGTAAGTTTTACCACATTACTGCAGGTCGGGATTGCCATCTGCAATAAGGAAGTAAGAATTAATATTCTGTCTACATGATGTAACATAGCGCAGAAACCATGGAAGACTAAGCATTTAACATTATTAGTGCAATACTGTTAGGAATTTTGATGATCATTGCCCCTTTATCAACTTTCGTACAATTAACCTTCCGTGTACTAAACTTTTGTGTAAAATATGTTCGAAGTTTAGATCTGTCATCTTCAGGCTGAGCAGCACCATCTCGTACGCTGAAACAGATTCTTGCAACGTGACGAAAGGGTTGGCAATTTGTTAACATGCAAAATTGCAATATGCACTGTTTAGATTACCAATAACGACAAAAGCCATTTAGCAGCATATGTGTCATAATTTGATCATCTGCTTCCCAGATGATTCCAATGTAAAAGGCCTAACTTTGCTTCCTTTATGAACAGTTGCTTTATAATTATCTGCTGTATCATAGGTTGCATCATAACTATATGGTGTGTGTTCATTGTCGTAGAATAAAAGTCTCTGGATGCTGGCAACCTTACCACAATGGCGTTACTCTCGCCAGTAAGAGGTGGTAACGAGAGTGCTTCATATTCTGAGGGGGCAAATTTAATCTCCTTCGAATCCGGTGTCTCGTACACTCCAAGGCTTTCCATGTTCGTTATTTGTTCGCCGAAATCCGCTTCCCGTTGCTGATGGTTTTGCTACAAAACCAAGTCAACCTATCTGAGTTGTTGTGTACCAAGTATCATATATCAACATGACATGTGGCTATATCAGTTTTGAAACCTAATATCAACAGATAACAGAGTATCCCCTCCTCTGTAGGTAATTTCCTCTTCCGCAGCAGCACCAAAACAGAGACGACCAGGAGACCCAGAGGAGGAGGATGAAAGCAATCACTATACCAGCAACGACACCTGACGACACGCCACTGCCTAGCACGGGAAGAGAGATATGCTTGTTATTTAATGTTTTTATTGAATGACGAAAGGGTAATTATAATTTTATCCTTTACATAAATATACCCCGGAGCTGGCACCAGGGAATGTTTGGTTTGCGCATAGTTGTATAGAAGAAGTGGCTTAGCCATGCGTACAGGGAGTGAGTGCTTCTGTAGTAGTCGGCTCATTCAAGCACCCTGTCTTCCTATTTGGAAATCCGTTTAGCGTTTAAGTATCCATCATAGGTTGAACAGTTTAAGCCACAGCTATTGTGCTGTTGTAAATTGTATATAATCGAAATATGAGCACCTTTCTGTTGTGGCATAGAAGTAACAAACCTAAAGATATGACGCCGCAGGGTATACGTCGAGATATTGGGCAGTATACAAAAGACAACATGCTTACCTCGACCTCCTGTAGGTTGCGGGGGTCGGTGTCTGTAGTGAATCTAGTGGTAGTGGTCGGGGCTGCAACATAGATTATTGGTAGCTATCAAACATAAGCTAGTTGGGAGTATGAAGTGATGACTTTGCATTTATGCATTGAGCTATCCATCTATTCACCGTAAGCAATAACTTGCCGCACTTATAATCAGAATAGCTGTGTAAGTGTCGACATTTTACTAGAAAGGGTGCCTTAGTGAACACGCTCAGTCCTTTACATGTTGCCCAGGCAGATTCTTTACCTAAAGACACATCCACCCGCTGACCTATCGAACGAAGCTGCTGCAACTTTACAAAGACAATCCACGAACTTGAGTGTTGACAATGAAGCGGCATATACACAAGTGAATGAATCGTAATAAAGGCTGCGTTTGAACCAACTGCTGACTGCTTACTTTTGCAAGCCAAGGATTGCCATTGCCATGACGAATTCGTAAACTGAAGAAAATATTGTGTAGCCCTCTGCATAAAGATACAAGCAAGAGAGGTGCATCTTGACAAACTGAGGCGCGGACCGGGCAAATGCTGTACGTAATCGTACTGACTTGATTTGAAGATATTGAGAGAGAAGAGAACATCAATGTTAGACAACCCTGTCATATGTGGCTCACCTTTGGTAACAGTCAACGTGCTTTCCTTGGTCAAGGAGCGTAATGTTCCCCGGATGGTGTTATAAGCCTCACAGCCACACGTGAGTCCATCCATCTCCTCTCTTATAGTCAGCTCAGGACCATCAGCCAGTGTACAGTTGTTAGTGCTGTTGTACCATTTATAACTCACAGTCGGGCTGCCCATAGCGCTACAGGTTAATCGGTCACCCGGATGAAACGTGTTTCCATCAGGTTTGAAGGCTGTGGCTCTGGGCGAGTCTATAAATCCATATACAGCGCTTGAACTACTAATAATATTCCGCATTAAAGTACACATCTATTCAACAGCACGCGAAAACAAAAGCCTGACTATCATCCCCACAAAGGACGCACGGCATGTTAATTTGTAATTGCTGTACGTGAAGATGCTTAGACTCTCTAGGTGATGACAAGACAGCTTCAAATGTTTAAAATATTACATTAATATTACACTTACAGTGCACTTTAAGTGCGTTAATGCTGTATGTATGGCTGTATGACGGTACATTAGTAGCATGGCCAGCAGGTAGTGATCCTCCATAAGCTTCAAAATGGGTCCGGACGGCCAGTCGATGGAGGCGCTGTTGTATGCGACTTCACATGTGTAGGTAATGGTCTCACCTTCCTCCACAACGCCATCTGCTTCTATCGTGTCAATGAAGACTGGATCCGATTCTGTTAAGGAAGTTGCCTTCAAGATCAGACTTCAAGAAAGAAACATAAGGTACACGTATTATATAGGTATTTTGGGTATATTTAACTTACGCAGCACATTGACGTGAGCACGACCATAGAAACTGCCAACTGGCTCATTGCATTCATATCTACCGCCGCTCATAAACGCGAGCTCAATATTAAGGTGATATTGAGCCACAGATGAGTCGCCAGTGATGCTGTAGAGCTGTCGGTTGGGTGCGTCAGGTACAAGGTAGACAGCTCTACCGCACCAAGCTGCATTCACATCTTCTAGGTTACAGTAGCCACCACACAACCTATGACAAGGACACTTCGGAACTAAACAATAATAAGGAATGGCTCTTGTTTGTGATCTAGGTACTTGTGCTAGAACTTCTTTGATATCGCTTTCGCATACACAAGTAATCTAATGGACATAGCCCAAATAAAATTCACGTAAAATAGAATTCAGATATATTCTTGCGCAAAAATATTCACAGTGATTAGGTTCTCGCGGGGTGATGTCCAGAGCTCGATGAGCTCATAGATTTGTTATGCCTCATTGCGAGTAGGCGGGTCGATCATACATGATTTAATGCAGCCAAGATGAATTAATCTTTTGTTGTGTTTAGAGCACCTCGAGTCTATGCGCGGTTGATTTGCAGGAGAAGAGCACACGAAATGATGCAACTCAGCTCATCAATTATGGGGCAAACAAATGTTCTGCATCATATAAAATAGTTGACAAACCATTTCATTAAATGAAGAACCATACTCGTTATATATATATATATATATATATATATATATATATATATATATATATATATATATATATATATATATATATATATATATATATATATATATATATATATATATATATATATATATATATATATATATATATATATATATATATATATATATATGTGTGTATATGTGTGTACTATTTGTAGTCACCCAGCATCAAAACCACAAATTAACTGAAAAACAAAAATATGTTAAACTCCCCATCAGTGACACCGGGTTTTCTGTTAATATATAAATTCACCCCGTATCTTGTTACTTCATCAGGCTATAAAAAAATATAGGAGATCGATAATGACTTACAAACTTGCAATTGTGGATGTACCTGTAAAAGCGTTATCCAACAATTACCGCTAAAAATCACATATTGAATACTGAAGGCAAATACTTACAAATAATTTAGGTTCTACATGAATACTTTTCTAGGTTGCTTTTGGTCTATTTGAAGTGACACAAAGCAAATGGTTATATCTTAAACGACAGGCTGTCCCATAGAGTTTGATGGTTAATTGGCCATCAAAATCAGAGTCGCCCACAACATGAATACAATGGTTTCATTTACATTTTACATAATGAGTTCGATGGGCGATAACTCGTGAAACGTGCATGCTGTAGATACTGAAGTAAACGTTTATAGTCCCACCGTGATTGGCGGTAGGACACACCCGGATTGGTCAAGCTTTTCACCTCCTATCTCCTCTCTTCTAGCCTGCTCGGGAATGTGGAGGGTGATCGGTAGCTTTGGGGTTGTACGAACCATAGTTGAACTTCGAAGGGAAAGTTGACTGCTTCAGTTTGGACTTTTAAGGATAATGAAGGTAGCTTTCGAATCAAGCCCAACTTTTCGGACATAACTGATTTTCACGAAGTGGTCGCTATTCACGCGATCGACTGTCACATTTGGCGTCGCCTTCCTCTTCGGTTCTTATCAATTCACATGCATGTACCAAAGGGTACGAATGAATAACGTATTAGATGTTTATGGTTTACAGGTGATAAATGGCGATTTAGTTCAGGCAACGCGCTAGATATGCGGCCAGCATTTTTGATCTGGTCTCAGTTATATGCCTGTTGTTGCATGCATCATGTTCGTATTATCCTAATGTGCAGACCCCAACAATTAAGTTCAGATGTATTTTGGGATATCACATAAAGATCGTAGCTCGTTAACTTAAGGGCAAAATAATCATTAATATTATGTAATATGGCATAACAAAGTATAATCTATAAAATATTACCCAAGGAGCCAATGGTATTTAATAGGGTAGGTTAGTGGAAAATTGATTAATAATGGAGGTTTTAGCTGTGAGAGGGAGAGTAAGATGGGAGTGGTAGACTCAACTCTTCCTGTCGCCTAGAATTTTGATGGCTTCCCATGGAAGACTCTTGTGCAGCGCCCAAGAGGCGCCTCCCCGCCGGATACTATGTCCCAAGTAGATGTCAGGGTTGGAGATGATGGTGCCCAATATTTCCCTGAGCTCGGAGATAAAAACCATGTACAACAGAGGGGCTGGACGTCTCCTATCACCGGTCCTTGTTATGAGAGCGTGGCCCTGAAGTGAGGCGTTACACGTGCAGCAGAAGGCGCGCGTCACTGTAACACCCGCTGACAGTGCTGAATATTTTGGACCAACGAATTTGTACTACGACCCTGTGGCTTAGGCCGCCAGGGTGTACAATAACATCGCACCGTCTGAGGTGTTAAGAAGGCTTGAAAGCAGCCGTAAAGGGGGTGGGACCTTTCTGTGGCTCCGATAGCATTGTTTTTTGGCCTATATGAAACTGTGCTTTAATAGTCGAATACTTAGTCATTCAGCTCTCCTTCAATTTAATACAGGACTGAATTTGTTTGAAGCCTGACAGATAGGATGAAAAGGACGTGTGTCGATTCAGGGTGGCAAGGAAGAACGATAAAGGGGCCGGGCATGCAAGGCCACATAGCTCCCAATACATCTTATTTAGATACTGCGGTTGATGTAACCTGGACGCTGTGTTGGTTATCGTATTATCCTTACCGGGAATATGCACCGCTCGCACTTCAAATTTGAACTGAATTGTGAGCCAAAACAGCTTCCGCAAGGCCTTCATTACAAAACCGTTGTGGCACGTGCCCTTGGTCACAATTGCCACCGCTGTCATATGGTCGGAATGGACGACGTTTTATTTGTTAACTTAGGGGCCCATCTCTTGCAGGCCAATACCACCGCGAGTGCTTCGTTATAGATGATGTAGCCAGTCGTATTACCAGGCTGAATAAAAGTAATCCGCCAGAATAGTTCCGCCACAACCTACTGTGAATGCATCGATTTTTCAAATCAGTTACCAGCCTTGGATATGGCCAGGCTGATATGCAATTGAGCATGGTGCGGAACGCCTGCCACCATCCAACGTCCAGCTTAAACTCGCTGTCAAGAAGGATCTTATGCCTCGCGTCAGATAATATGTCAATTTGGTAAATCATAAGTCGGAGAAACGTGAGCACTGCCATTACGACTTGACATGCCCAGTTCAGTTTGCCCACCAGTGACTGCAGTTTCATTTTACTTGACTGCCTCCGTTGCGCGAAGTCATCAAGTAATTGCCTAAATTGTGCGTAACTTACTGGTCAATGGGTGAAAAATTAACTCTGACAGGAGCCAAAACTAAGTCTTGTGTCCCTGAGGTATGTTGGTCGAGTGTGGCCTTTAAAGATCCATTTCAGTTCTTTAAGAGAGTTACTGTGGATTCTAACGGCGAGTATACAGGTATCAGGGCTCTCAGAAGTGAGGTACGGTGGCAGGAAGGATGTCACCTTTATATACCCCTCACAAATTGACATTACAAAGCAGACCTGGTCAGGGTGGGCTATGGACGGGTCCGTTATGAGAGGGGGAAGGGATAGGACCTAGCGGATCCTTCACTCCCAATAAACGACCTTCACACCAGTGAAGCTACCAAAAATTAAACAACGGGTAGTAAGTCCTACTTGTATTTGAAAGAATAAAAAAGAGATATAGCTAAATACAAGATGTTATACAGTTTGGGGAATGCTAAGAAATTTAAATATGCTACCAAAAGTCTGTCGGAAAAGTTTATGAGTTGAAGTAATTAACCTGATCGCATTCGAAAATGAGTACATATTTCGTCATGAAGCCCATTGATTTCAATGGGGGCACGCTCCTGAAACTCCCTTGAAGGAATATATGGTCAATTTGGTCAATATAGCTTCTTCGACGGATGCATAGACGACTTCGCTTTTAATTAGCACATGAAAATACTATATCTGCCCTCGGTCTGATGACATGCGTTCCTGGTCCGCGACATTCAATGCCATCGCTTTAATGCTTCTCTGTTTGAACATTTGGGGAAAGGGTATTGATACAAGTGTGTGGACATCAACAAGCATGGAGGTTTCTGATTGGACAAGGGACTTTACAACAAGTTGACGACGCCGATTACGTTTGCAAACTACACAGTACATTAAATGTATGCAACATTGAGCGGCACACAAACGACCACCTGTGACCTACGTTACATTCCTCATAATGATTGTTGTTCCAGGGTTCTCTATGGAACCAATGGTTCAATATGGTACTCAAATATGGCACAATGTTTGGTCTGATTTTGATCGTACTGTTTACCACTCGAACCAGACTGATTTTGATCGTACTGTATGCCACGCCTTAGAACTTCGCGACTCATGGTTCTCCGGTATACATAATAAACTGGCCGACCATCTTAGCAGGTGGCACTTGTCGCCGGACCATCAATACGAGTTCCACAGACTATCCACTTCCGTCACACACAAGAGTTCAAAGTTACCAATGACATGTTTAGGTTTACATTGGATCCCATTTAATCAGTATCTACCCTCCTCTTTATCTGTGCTTCCTGTCCAGGCGTCCACCTGGTTTAGTCTCTTGGATCTTCGCCCGTCCCGAAATGTCCTCTCGAACCTTGTTTGCTATCTGCCTTTACGCATAATAAACCACGCGTCGCCGGAAGACGCGACTGTATTGCCAGCCAGTCTCATCGCTTCTTCGTTTCTTAAGAAAACAATATGTGGTCCCTCCTTCCCAGACTACCTTCGCCCCTAGTCGACATTTGTTTGGTGGAAATAATCGTATTACTGAAGCCGGACTCGAGCTCCATTTACAACACACAATGATTCTTCAAGATCGCGACTCATCTCTCACAATATTCATAGCTTACATCCCTCACATCCTAAACCCCGTACGTGCCTTTGTTTACCCCGAAGTTCATGGCCGCCTCATTACACTCACCCACGGCACCTTTGCCTTCTGCCTCAAACGGCTTCTACGGCATTCGAGTTGAATCCGACCCTTTATTCGGCCTCCGTCGAGGCTTATCGCGCAGGCAGTCTTACGACCTGCTTCAGCACCACGGTAGTTGGTGCTCCGACTTTATCAGCGCTATCTCTCGTTCACTCATCAGCAGTGCATTTCAGTCACTCAAACTTTGGGTCACGCTTTGTTGCCTTGATACTGCTTTAGACAATACTATAATGTCAACCCCTTATTAAACATTTGTTATCCATTAACGCTTGTTGTAATGTTCTTCCCTCCTCTTTCTTCTTCTCTCCCACTTCTTCTCCTTCCTAGGTCGTTTGTTTAAATTAAAATCTGAATTGTATACATACCTGACAATATTTGCTTTATACTTTTAAAAAAGCGTATTGAAATAGAAAAAAAACATAAAATAGAATATATATTTAGATTTAAGAGAATGAGAAGTATCTAATTATGTATATGCAATCTGTTTCTGTGAAATATAATGGGAAGGCCGATGTCCCATATTACATGACATATCCCATAAAACATGCTTTATCTGTATATATATATGTCGTGCACTGTGGTACAAGCACCCATAGCGCATGTCCCAAAGTGTTTATACGGAAAAAATTAATATTGGGTATAATGAAGAAAACAAATTGTATTTAGTTTCAAGAGAATGAGAAGAATCGTATCTACCGCCGATATCTTTCAGGTCGTATGAGTATCATTAAGTAATACAAGCTCGACATGAAAAGCATTGAGAATTCGCCAGATCAAAGTCAACCATTGGAGACTGAGAAGAGAGCAACGTAGCATCCTCGTCTTAAAATTTGACGACGTTACTTAACATTGATCACTGATTATAACATGCCCATTTCCCCATCTTATACTGCGTTTGCTCGATGGAAATGGACGTTTTGCAGACACCTCTTTGAGTTTTGAATGCAACACTGCACCAACGGGGATGTTCTATGTCGGCCCTGTCAACATCACCAGATCCGGGATAACACGGTAAAGAATATCTCCCTCATTCTTTAACATATGCTTCAATCAAAATGAACACGGCCATCCGATATTGTAAGAACGATTGCATGATCTTAAAGCAAGAATGGCGATTGCATATGATGCCCTGCTAAAACGGGTGGGTGGAATGATCACTAGTCACCACCCGGAGGCCTCTATGCCGTTCGTGTTGTCACTGATGCCGCATTGACCGCAGCAGAAAACCAATGTCGGAATCCGGAAACCACACAAAAGGCTCCCTAGTCTAATACAACGCTAAGGGTATGACATTCCTGAATGCCCTACGGCCTTAGCTAACCGTAAGTGCATGTTAAATTAGCCTGAAAAGCAGTGCTCAATCCACCAACTGCATTGTTAGTTGACCTCCGCGCGGGCCAATGGTACCTTAGCTTCTGCAGTGTATATGCGGATCCGTTAAAAGCGGTTGTCACTGTTTCTATATTTGGTAGCATTTCTATGTCGATCACAAAGCAGGCACACAGTTAGGCCCAATCTGCGCCAGACTATACGCAGTTCATATTCTCCATCTAAAGATAATTTGTCTCTTGGATAACGCTTTCGATGCTGGTTTCCTTTACTGTCTCTGGGCCTGTTGTACAGGCCATACTAAATTCTCTTTAGAGCAGGCACAGCGCAGAGAGGCAAAATTTTACTGCCCCTGCTTCCGCCTGGTAGGTTACAAGCAAGTTACCCATCACATGTGGGTCTTTCTTTCTGCTCGTATGCTTATGTCCCACAGTCGGACAGACAGCATGTTTGTAGGTAACATGTCATCCATAGTATTTCCTTGTGTTGCTTCGTTGCCCCAATAGCTGCACAACTTGTACGCGTTTCATAAAATTTAGTCTGCACTTGAGTTTAGCGTATGCTGTGGATTGCATCCTGCAGTGACACATTTGGACATGTACAACATTCTGTTAGCATTTGTGTAATAGCGTTCTGCAAAGTCATGAATTCTTGAACTTGGCAACTATAGGGACATTACTTTGCATGGCTTTTAGTTTTTTACATCCCAGACCACAAAAGAAACTCTCAATACGTATGACTATAACTTTTATGAATAACTGGGTCATCTTGATGTCTGAGAATATGATTCCCATTATTGCTGTGGGTTCTAATGCACTTGGTGAAGGAAGAGCAATAGCGAGATCGACTTTGTCAGCCAGCACCACAGCCCTGAGAAACACATTTATTTGCGTCTAGTAGCAGACTGGTAACAAAAAAACAGCTTACACTCTTAGGCTGATTAACATGTTACCCCACAATGCAATAGCATCGTTATTCTTAACTACACTTTATTCTCATCCAAATTACAATGCGCAATCATAAGCAAAACATAGCAAATCTATCTCTACGTGATTTGGAATCATCCGGTAACAAGAGGTGTCCTTAGAATGGCATCAATGTGGGTTTTGGCATCTATCATGGGAAAAAGGGAAGCAGTCCTACGTAACTGAATGGGAAAATCTGCCATGACCAGCCATACCTTATTGTGCTACCACGGTCTAGCGGCCATGACCAGCTACCCCTGATGGGACTATACCGGTCTTGCCGACATGACCAGATACACCTGGTGGGGCTACCAAGGCCTAGCCGTCATCACCAGATACACCTGGTGGTGCACGATTCAGTTGAGACACTGTGCACCGAAGTTTTACTATAGTGTTGTAAGGGTCATTGAACACCGTTCGCTTGTACTTTTTAAAGAGAGCATCACTGGAGTTCACGCACGAAAATACAGTATATTATGACTAACTCAATGTTCACAGAGATTGATCTTAGGTCCCACACACTTATTCGTCAGAAACCCGGCCACAGCCACGTCATCATTGACTCAGTGATCGGGCATGCTAATTTATAATTAACTTAGTTGCATATTTCAATGCATAATATCTGCGGATACCTGCTGCTGCAGCAATAAGTTACCATAAGAAAAGGTGAACACTGTTGTTGTTTATTAGGCAATACGTATTGTTGAGTAGTCCAGTGAGCTAATCTGGAAGAAAATGTAGCTTGGTATTCGACGCTTTCACAAGTCCCACCAATCTATTGTATGTAATTTCTTCATTTATTGTTCTCAATGATGTTATCAGCTGACTACTTAAACCAAAGTGTTTGATCGAGTGATACAAGGTGACGTCAATATGCAGTCACTTCATGTGTCACCGCAAGTGTCATACCAGGTCGGATGAAGCTGACAACGATATATGGGGTACAAGTGCACGCTAAATTGTAGTCTAGCAGGAGCTAGCTCGGCAAAAATACATGCCGCTTCAATCACGAAGGCTGAAATGCTTGCGGTACGATAGTTGTATAGGCTATAGAGGACATTGCTACTAAAGAGGTACGGTGTTCGTTGGGAGGTTAGGTGATACAGGGACGTGAAAAAAGTAGTAAAGTGCGAAGTCGAACATTTCCAGTGATCGATCGATCTGGCTGTTTTTACTAGACTTTGTCTCTACTGATCAATTCTGCCTCCAGATTTGCTGTTTCTGTTGCCATCCCCCGACACTTCAAGTTACTCACGATATTGTTATGCCATACATATTGCGTTATCGGACTAATTCACTTGCAAACCCACTGCACGTCTATTGTGTAGCTGTAATAGATCTTGTTTATAGATTGCAATACTTAAACTATTTCACACAACCCGGAAAAGTCGTTTGAAGCCGTCTCAGCACATCAATGGGACTAATACGATTTTAGACGCATACATGTCAGCCTTTCGTGTTAATTATGGTGAGTAAACATGGGTTTTATGTGAACCAGTCAAAAGAATCGAGAGTGGCCAGAAGTTATTTTCGATCTGATCCACAATGAACACAATAGCTAAGTGAAAGTGAGCTCTTCGTATTCAGACGGCTGTGCTATCATACCACTGGGGTTGGGGGTTTCGTAAACTTCATGGCTGCTGTTCAAGTTGATGGGTTGTTGTTGCTTTGACTCTTTCTGGCATTTCTTAAGCACATACGAAATAGTCATTTGACGGTACCATTATAATCCTGATGAATGAGGGACTATATAAAATTGGAACATCGAGGTTAAATCATTCCTTTGAAACGCAAATAAGCTTACCTTACAAAGAGCTGTCCTCTTCTGCCACATAAGCACAACAGATGCAAGGAGTCCCAGGAGGATGACTGAGCTCACAATACCAGCAACGACACCTCGCGACGGCCCACTGCCTGACACAGGGGGGTAGAAGCGTGTGAGTGGAGAGACTCGGTGACCAGGAGGGTGGATAGACAAGTTTATACATTTAATGTTGTCTATGCTGTATATATTAGAGAACTACCTCTAGAATCGTTATTATGGAAGTAGTAATTGCCACTGCGGGATAGTTAAGATACTAACCGTCTGGGAGACGATGTGACTTGCGCGTCTTTTTGTAATTCTCTTATATCTGACTCACCTCTGTTAACAGTAAGGGCGATTTCCTTGCTTTTAGAGCGCTTTGTTCCCCGGATGGTGTTATAAGCCTCACAGACACACGTGAGTCCATCAATCACCTCAGTTATAGTTTGCTCGGGACCACCAGCCAGAGTACTGTTGTTAGTGCTGTTGTACCATTTATAAAACACAGCCGGGTTGCCGACAGATCTGCAGGTCAATTGGTCACCAGGATTTAACTTGTTTCCATCAGGATGGATTGTTGATGTCTCTGGGCGTGTCTGGTAATCAAACCACAAGAATTCCAGGTGTTACTTTAAGGCTAAAAACCAATCTACCAGGGTGAATCTGTAGATTAAGTCCCCAATATCGAGCCACCGACCATTACGTTTGCTGTGTTGCATGTATTCTTAGTAACATGGGTAAACTAAAACATGATCCTCGTCCCTGTATCACTCAAGCAGCATGTGAGATGTTAGTTGGTAATAATGGTGTGGAATCAGAATTACTACATCATTCTTACAGTGTACTTGTATGGGGCTAAAGCTGTGTGCATGGCTGTATGTCGGTACATTAGTAGCGTGGTCAGCAGGTAGTGATGACTTATCTCCGTAAGCTTCAAAGCAAAATCAGTTGGTTGCTGCGCATTTAGCAGCTTCCGCAAACGTAGGTGGTGCTGCCTTCAATGTGTTGAGGAACTTGTCGAATGAAATACCGAGCTGGGTATCTTGTTAAAAAATGATCCTTAAAATTACATAGCTAAAAAGAAATATTACTAACCAGAGTCAGTTACTAACCTTGTCGACAAATAGTGCACAGATAAATAAACAATCCCACTGCCAAAATTCTAGGCGCCGTGTTTTCTTACTGGTTTGCACGCCGTCTCCAATAACCAAGGTGGCTGGAGGGAATGCAATACACAGTGCCTGTCTTTCTTCTCCATGGGCTATCACTTAAGTGATTAGCGCGCATGGGGCATAGTGCACTGTAGCTAAATAACCTCACAGATGTAGCGATGCGCGACATTAAACTTGCTAAACGGATGATCATATGCTTTAGGCATCTCATAACTAAACCGAAAATGTATCAGTGCTGATAACCCTAAATGAGCAATAAATTCCATTCCTACCCAACAAATGACATATGAACAGCAATGCGATTGCTCACTTTTAACGGTGATTCTATTTCTGACAGACACATCTAATACCTGCTCATTGCATCTGTTGCGTATGTTGTGTAAGCTGCAACGGGGCTGTGTAGGAGAGTATGGCTGGCAAAATTGCTCTATAAGCGCATGCCTGAAGCATTATTGGCGTTCCCAATTTTAACAATTCCCGGAAGACTTCAAAACTTCTATTTTGTTTATCCTTTTGTTTTACAAACCCCCAAACCCCGATTGGTTTACATCCCAGTTCAACCAATGTATCTACGTTGTCACACCAGGGTTCTTCACAAGCGCAACATCAGCGCCAGATGGTCCGAAGTTAAAGTGCCCAATGTCGCCGATATGTATATCAAACAGCCTATTGTATTTGACTGTAAACTATTATACCCATCAATGTTGCCAATTACCTCCACTTGCCAAAGTTGAGATGGTCTGTATCTATACCTTACAACACATGCCAGGGTCATCTCCATCCTACATTACATAAATAGGCGTGAATGTCCCTGTGTTTACAACCTGGTCGGCACGCGACTTGCCGCTTTGTCAAGACTAAACTCGGTCATATCATCCTGGTTCACGGCGTGAATGCATAGGGAACGTACTAAACAAAGAGAGTTATAAACGCACTATGCCATAGACTTGTCCGACGGTTCCCAATAGCTAAGTGTTGAATCCAAATAACATCACAGCACCGAAATCCTTACCTGTATATAGTTATCTAATGGGATGCGAAAATACCACCACCGACGATAATTGGTATTAGCTGCAGTCACACTGGGATTATGTTACAAGGTCAAACGTGACATTCATGATTCGAGAGCATGAATACACAATAGAAATATAATTTCCATGTTGATGGTTTGTTGGTATTCTACATGTTTAAACTCACTTGTTTTTGTAATACGCCACAATGCTAGGGACAGTTGTCTGTTGATTCCCATCATTGTCAATAACAGCAGTATATAGGAGCAACTGCCATATAAGATAACTGATCATATGATCCGTGCACAGCAGCAATCAAATATTGCATGGAACCGGATGGACATGAATCATTTATTGCCTCAGAACTATATAAATGTTGGGGGTTGATAACCACATGCAATTGAACGAGTTTTAGTCCGATGTTTCTGTTCCGTTTCCAGCAAATGAAGTAAAATTCATAGAAATCCCACCTGGACTGTACGTATTCGGGTGGCTTTTGGTGGTATGTCACTGATGTCACGTGTCTCGCAAACTCAATGTTCGTTGGCTGTGCTTGATTTAATATTCGCTTGCACTTCAGAAATTCAGTATTGAAGATTGTGGCGATATGATAAATATAGAGAAATTAATGGTGATATTAATGCTGTCACATTTTCCTAACGTAATAAAGGCTTATCCCTGCCACATAAGGTGCACTCGAATGGTATCCGTCGGCATGTGCACTGCCATCTAGTGATGATTACGTAAATAATCACTTTCATTCAAAGCGGGTCTTTTCCGTGCAGGTATAGTTTTTAATGAACTGAGATAGCATTCTCAACTTGTTGTTCCCTTTGAATATTCTTTTATTATTTCCACCGGATGCTGTCAGCTGCTTCCTGTGCTCTTGCATTTGCCGAGCTTCAAGAAACGGCACATTCGGCGTACGTCGGCACACCGCCTATGCACACACGCCGGGTGTTATCCACCCGGCGTGCAGCTCATGCAGCAGGAACGGCGTATGTTGCGTACGCCGGCGTGACCAATCGAGCGCGCCTAATATAACAAGGTACACAACAAGTCCCCGGAGGGCCATGGAAGCAGTCACTATACGATCGACAACACCTGGCGACGGGAATTTGAAGGGTCCCAATAAGAAGTATGGAGAGTAGCGGTTCTGGCGCAGAGGGAGACGGTTTTGGGACCACACTAGGAGAGGGTTCTGGCCCGATCTGCGCTACAGGCCCACAAAATATATATCCAACTCGCTGCAAGGCTAACGGGTTGGATACAACACCACCGCCAGCCAACAGGGAAATCCCCACCGCCAGGGGAATTCCCAACACCACCAAGACAGCGGCCGACATAGATAGTTTTGTACACAGAGCCAACAGGGAAATCGCCACCGCCAGGGGAATTCCCAACACCACCAAGACAGCGGCCGACATAGATAGGTTTGTACACAGAGTCAACAGGGAAATCCCCACCGCCAGGGGAATCCCCAACACTACCAAGACAGCGGCCAACATAGATAGGTTTGTACACAGAGTCAACAGGGAAATCCCCACCGCCAGGGGAATCTCCAACACTACCAAGACAGCGGCCAACATAGATAGGTTTGTGCACAGAGTCAACAGGGAAATCCCCACCGCCAGGGGAATCCCCAACACTACCAAGACAGCGGCCAACATAGATAGGTTTGTGCACAGAGTCAACAGGGAAATCCCCACCGCCAGGAGAATCCCCAACACTACCAAGACAGCGGCCAACACAGATAGGTTTGTGCACAGAGTCAACAGGGAAATCCCCACCGCCAGGGGAATCCCCAACACTACCAAGACAGCGGCCAACATAGATAGGTTTGTGCACAAAGATTCTTTTTTCCAGAGCAACCAACAGCAGGATACAGTCTTGTGCACATATGCAGAGCTACCAAGGGTCGCAACAAGGATGGTTTGTGGCATAGGATATAGGAACAAACGGAACGGCCCACTGGTCTACACCAAGCAATCAACCGGTCTGCACCAAGCAATCCACTACCCTATAGCCTACAAAGCCTGGTCTGTCCTATCCATTGGTCTACACCAAGCAAGCTATACATTGGTTTGGCATATCCATTGGTCCTATCCTTTCCTCTTTTGCAAGTGCAGCCTTCCTGCAAGACCCGGGTTGCAATTGCATAGCGTATACATCAAACATCTATTGTCTTTGTTCCTATATTCATTGTGGCCTTGTTGCAAAGTAGTTTCTCTGGTAGTTGGATTGTTGTGTAGTCTGGTTTCTCGCGCGGTGGTGCGGTTCGTAGTCGAGTTTTTGAAGGACGCCGAGATCGCTCTTGCTATAGTGGTCAAAGGCGCCACATTTGCAAATCCCTTCTGTGGGGATGGGGAAGAGTATGATCCGTACAGTTGGTATAGCGTATTGCTGTTCTTCACCGCAGGATTCGCTGCAGTCGTGGTGTCGTTCGACTTCTGGTATACCATCCTCTGGTGTGGGTAGGATGCAACATATCCGGCCGAGATGTGTTGTTTGTCGTGGAGATCTCTACAATATCTTCTATGTACCTTCTGCGAAAGGCTTGGTGGAAAATCAGTTGGTATAGCTAGCGAATCTCGCAGGGGAAATCGGCAAGGTGCACTACGGTGGTACGTAGGATGGAGGAGAGAAAATCGCACTATTACTGGTACAGAAACAAGTTGGGTGTGTATTTGTCAGCCTGGTTGTACCATTCTTGGTCTACCTTGTCTTGGGGACCACTTTTTCGATCTCGTCTTGGCGGATTTTGGCAAAGGTTTTTGTGCCTATGCGGTAGGTCCTTTGGGCATCTCTTTCTCTAATCTTGCCGGCTTGGATGTCTTCCACTAGGTTGTCGGGGAGCTCTCGGTTGTGTACAAAGTACTTCTGGGTTTGAGGGGTTGGGGTGTACATCTTTTCTCCATTTCGGTTGCGAGTGTAACTGCGGGCCCTTATCTGGTATTGCCTCTTGGCCTCTCGTTGCCCTAATGCTCCAGAAACGATGTCATGGTATGCTTTCGTCGATAGTGCGCTCTTGGCAGGCATGGTATTCTATAGTGGTCCCATTAGTTCAAAACGTTGCTCCCACAGTGCAAGTTCCTATTATGTAGGTATACAGCCTTGTTGCGACCCTTGCTAGCTCTGCCTATGTGTACAAGACTGTATCCTGCTGTTGGTTACTCTGGAAAAAAAGAATCTCTGTGCACAAACCTATCTATGTTGGCCACTGTTTTGGTTGTGTTGAGGATTCACCTGGCGGTGGTGATATCCCAACAAACTGACATTCTGCTACTGACGAATGGTGTATTTAGACTCATCGTCCCGTCTTCTGAATGGTGCTCTAGCCTATCGTTACACTTCTTAGCTTTTGTGAAAATTCCTCTTCCAAATAACACATCGTTTGACACTTTTTATCATCTGGTCTTATTATTTGGTGGTATAAGCACGTACGCAATTTCCCAGTCCTTTTTCAATCCTGCTGTGGCTTTTGATTTGGCAAGGAATGTTTGGAAAAAGAACAACTTAAGGACGAAAGCTTTATTGAAACCCCTGTGAAAGTTGTGCCTTTGATGGGCCAGCCTTTGTGACAACCAATGTGATGTCGGTGATTGCGGAGCGTTTTGTTCCCCGGATGGTGTTATAAGCCTCGCAGCCGCACTTGAGTCCATCCATCTCCTCTCTTATAGTTAGCTCAGCACCATCAGCCAGTGTACTGTTGTCAGTGCTGTTGTACCATTTATAACTGACAGCTGGGATGCCGACAGCGCTACAGGTCAATTGGTCACCAGGATTGAACGTATTTCCATCAGGTTGGAATGCGAGGTCCCGGGGCGAATCTGGAAATCAGAGTCACGCTTATCAATTACATAGGTTACCCTGCTGTGGATACGGTCAAACTACAACTTGATTACCATCCCTATTTCAAACTCCAATGCTACACAATGTGTTACACAAGCAACATGTACGTTGGCATTAATTCAGATCAATACGAGTTCAACATTGACATCCGGTCGATTAAAATATTCCTAATGCCACATTAGTGCTGTTCTTACATTGTACTTGTATGGCGTTAAAGTTGTGTGAATGACTGTATGTGGGTACATTAGTAGCATGGTCAGCAGGTAGTGATCCTCCATAAGCTTCAAAATGGGTCCGGACGGAATACACCGCCCCGTTCAGACCAGGCACTCCTGTCACGTCCACAGAACTAGTCACCGTCCCTCCTGAAGTGGACAGCTTGATGACGTCAGTGATCGTTCCATCAGGTCCAGTCCAGGTCATCACAGGTGGCCAGTCGATGGAGGTGCTGTTGTATGCGACCTCACACGTGTAGGTTATTGTCTCACCTTCATCCACAACGCTATCTGCCTGGATCGTGTCACTGCAGACTGGAGCTGATTCTGTTATCAAACAATCCATTATTTATTTTACACCAGTTAAGACATTTGATCATATATATTCGACATGAGTGGATATTAAAGTAACTAACTCAGCACTGTAACGTGAGAACGAGCAGGTAATCGGTCAAATGGCTCATTGCATTCGTATCTACCACCGCTGATCAAAGTGAGATCAATGTTAAGGTGATATTGAGCGATGGACGAGTCGCCAGTGATGCTGTAGAGCTGAGAATTTGGAGCTTCGGCAATAACGTGTTCGTTATATGCAATAGATGTGGGATTGCTTGATGTGATGTATTCGTGCCAGAAGATACCCCCAATTGGATCATCAATAGATGCTTGGCATTGAAGCATGACAGAGGTACCAACCACGCCTGCTGTATTATCTGGTGTCACCCTCAGCAGGCCTGATGCACCTGCAACGGTATCAATTGAATCATGGTAATGGTTTATGGCCGTGTTTGGCTCGCATGCTGGTGTTCATAGTTATTGCATGTAACAGTCGGCCAATTAAACAATGTTGCGTGAGTAAGTTTACGTTGATAATGATTTGAAAAACATGAACTTTCGTGGGCACGTATTTCTCGATTAATTGCCCTGAGGATTTCGCTGACATCATTGTGGTTTGTGTGTTTGTTATGTTGGTTTAGCCAGGGCGTTTGCTACATAATTGCACGTATAATGAGAAAAGCTTTGACAGCCATGGGTATTGGAGCTACAATAAAGATTTACCAAGTGCTCAGGCGCCAGTAATAACCGCGATTGTAATGAACAGGCAAGAAAAGAGCTAGCCCCCATTTACTTACCATAGTCATTGGCTTCCTCATGCGTCCAGTAAGTTGCTCATCCGCACTCAATCGTAATTATACACTCTTTGAACAACAAGCTTACTCATTCACTCTCTTACGCATCTTTTCACTGAATAAAATACATAATCTTATGGTCAACAATGACCTACCATGATGGCATAGAATGCTCACGCAAGCAATGAGCCGTGCTGCTAAGACACTGGTCGCCATTTTAGTTATGATGAGTGCCTACATCCCGGTTGAAATAAGACGTTTAGATTACACAACAATGGTGTTCAAGGTACAAGTACAAGCAGACAGTTGCGAAAAGTGTTTATGTCAACTGGTGTGCACAAGAGCGAAAACCTAACCCAGGTTTGCTTGTGTACAACTGGTAAACTCGGGGAACTTAGTGATCTAGCGTAAGTAAGTGCAATATCCGCTGCGACTCATGCATGTTCATACAGGGAACTGGCCATCCGATACCTCAGTCACCGCGTAAACAAAATGATTAGCGATGTGATAGAAAGACGTGATTCCTGATTCCATATTACCAAAGTTGCCCCTTGCGACCTGTGAGCGAAATCGTTGTTAAACCGACCATGCAAGGAGTGATAAAAGGCTTCAATCCGTCATGCATTACGAAATCTGGTACATAATAAAACGAAAGGAATGGGTTTTGTGCCCTTGATCCCAATATATTCCAAGCATACAATACATGCGGTAGGATTGTTGTAAGTTGTTTATTTGTACAGTGTCATGGTGGTATTATGAATAAGTTGACAGCTACGCTAAGGGTTCACCCAATCATCAGCCCGAGAAAACATGTGAGAACGGCTCCAATGGCCGCCGTTCGTTGCTTTGTCATAACGTTACTTAAAACCGCCTCCATCGGAATTCTCTGATAAATTCGGAGCCGTGGAAGCCTCGACCGATCATGTGTGTGCGTGTGTGTGTGTGTGTGTGTGTGTGTGTGTGTGTGTTGTGTGTGTGTGAGTGTCTCGATTTATAGTCACTTTTAGAAACTGGGCTATGTACGACTTGCCATGTGTGTGTATCTCTGACGGGCGTCACTGCCAGGCAGCTCGTCCTCCTCAGAGGATCTTTGACACCCCTTCCAGAGATGGGGCCGCCATTTTACGTGATCATCTGAGTCACGAGTAACTAAAGGTTATTGCACCTAGAAATCGAACCCAGAGCCTGTGGGTCGAAAGGCGAGGCAGTACACCACTACGCCATGAGGAAAGGCTTTCTCAACCAGTCAGATGACTCCATTTCTTTAAAAGACGCCGTCACCGAAACGTCGCATCAACAATCCCGTGTGCTTTCGTTGATTTCACGTTATCGTCGCCTGTTGACGCCGGTGTATTTCATGTAATTACATAATCCCCACAAAGCTTATTTAATATATAAACTCTAGGCTCAAGAACTTCACGTGTACCTGGCAAATTAACAAATGTCAATGTCTACCCCAGGTCAGTTCCATCGCTCATGACTGTTCACAATCTAATATCGCCATCTACATCATGGATAGTAAACGGCGCGGACGCTGTGAGAGGCGAACTGCTATTGAAAGATTTACCCGGATAATTAATCAAGTTGACATATGTTTCATGTTGTTGTTGTTATGTTCGGTATTTTAAGCCTATGTTTTGGCAGCAGAAAGGCTCTGCGAAACGATACTTTTCTCGTTTTCATCAATCGTAGTGACGTCAGCCCAGTATTCCCATGTGCCTTTGTTTATATCACGGCAGGACCACCTTATGATTCCAGTGTATCACAATTAGGGAAGCGATCGCCACAGAAGATGGTGATGATGATGATGATGATGATGATGATGATGATGATGATGATGATGATGATGATGATGATGATGAATATCACTGTTGATTGTGATGCCTACCCCAGGTGGTCACTTGTACTCACGTTTGGTCCATTTGCTCAGTGAGTTCTCGCAGCACGTTGATAAAGTGGTCTTGTCCGGCTAACGTGCCCGTCAGTATAGAGAAGGCGTCCCAGTTGTATCAGAGTTGTCCCCAATCCAAGCGGTTGTTGGTAGTCCCATCTGCCGAACCATTTGTAACAAATGTTGTCCGGCTGATGCGCGAACGGCGCCGTATGTGCCATCACTGATGTAGACAACGGCTATTTTCACTAATCCCTATTCGTCCTGAGCGGCTGCTTTTTGTGAGAATCAACATGGATTGTAGCCTGCACAACTCCAATGTATCGAAATAAAAAGAGCTGGCACCTATCTTCATCCGCTGCTTCTTAATCCAACACACGACTTCTTGTTGAACAAGAATGACGCGATTCCTTGTTGAACAAGAAAAGACGCGACCTCTTGTTGTACAAGAATAACCAGAATACTAGTTGTACAAGAAGGACGCAACTTTAAGTTGTTCATCGTTGCGCCATATTTGCGTCGTCATCTGCAGCAAAAGAGTGTCCTGCATTCACAAGAAAGTGGAGGACTTATATTGTCAAAATTGAATGTCTGAAATATCACTATGAATTTCAAGCGCAAGAGATTTGCTGTCTTGACAGGTTCCCAATATGTCATTTCTAGGAGCAATACGCTTTCTTCCACTTTCCAAACGGTTGATAGCAGCAAAGTCAAGAAGCTCGCCGCGCAAATAGCTCGCTGCAATTAAGCTAACCAAAATGGAAGATCGCTCGTGAAGGTACCTGCCAGTCTCTTGAAATAGATCGATTGCAATCCAGTTATGGGCAGCAATGGGTAGTTAAGTGGTGGATTAGCTTTGTTTTAACAAGTATGTGAAAGGAAATGGAAAAGTAGTACTGAAGGATTGAACAATGCTCTAATTGTGGTCGTAGAGCTAGCGGGGTAGGCGCTGTGGCGGAGTGGCATGCGACGGGGTTGGGGCTGTGGTGGAGTGTCATATGACGGGGTTGGGGCTGTTGTGGTGTGTCATGTGACGGGGTAAGGGCTGTGGTGGAGTGTCATGTGATGGGGTAGGGGCTGTAGTGGAGTGGAGTGGCGTGTGACGGGGTTAAGGCTGTGGTAGAATGGCATGTGACAGGTTAGAGGCTGTGGTGGAGTGTCATGTGACAGGGTAGGGGATGTGGTGGAGTTGCATGTGACAGTGTGGGGGCTGTGATGGCATGGCGGGTGACGTGGGTTGGGCTGGAGTAGAATTGCATGTGACAGGATAGGGATTGTGGTGGAGTGTCGTGTGATGATTAGAAAAGTACGTATCCTCACTGATAAGGTGCCACCTACAGCTTTGTTTTGTGTTGTGATGGTGGTGTTAGTTTTGGGTGAACTATAGTTTTCATCGCGAGGTCGGGGTTCCAGATTAAGGGATGTCAACACGTCGTTATAGGCCTGCGCCAGGCAAGTTGCCTCAAGCTGTGCAGCGTTATCTTAACACGCTGTCACTGAAAAGTAAATAGACAGTATGCAGGCCGATATATCTCCCGCTGCTGAAGTTTTTGATGACTGCGATTATTTGTTGTCTGGCATAATGAATGAATCCATGCTGTATGTACGAATAGTGCAACTCCTGTGATTTCGTTTTGCCCTCGGCCAGGACGCTATTATATACAATAACCCACCGCGCTACCAGGATAGTAGTCACTAAGGTCACATACCGAGGGCTTCCAACCCGCTCTCGTTTCACCGTGAGAAATATTCCTGATATGTTTAACCTATATATCCGTTGTTACATAGTCGCGAAGTGGTGCCGGTACAGGCGAAGTGGTGCTGATTCAGGCGAAGTGGTGCTGATACAGGCGAATGGGGATGTGGCGGAGTGGCATGGTAACATACGGGTCAAGTCAATGAAAGCAATATAAAACAGCAGAATACCACGTAAGAGTAAATGTATGATTCCATTATCTACCCAGTCCAGACAGATAATTCATCCTCATTATTTATTGAATTGTAAATGATGGGTTACTTCCCTTTGTGATGGCTTCTACATTGACAATTTGTTTATTCAGTACATAACGCGTATGTCATTTTTAGAAATATGATTTAAAACATTCCAAAGACGCTCTTAAATGAAAAATTACCACTTCCACGGCTCATTTGAACTCTGCCCAGCCGTTCGCAATAAACCAAGGCAGGTAATTGCCATTTGGTAATCATAACGGTTGAAACCTGTTCAACGTTATAAATCACACAGCAACAGCAAGGGGCTGACTGCAAATGATGATCGAAATATCTACCTACACAAACATGGAAAAATGAAACGACTTAAAAAAAAACCTGCATGTACGAATACTCCTTGTGACACGATTCTTGATACACGAATCTTATGACACACACAATCATTTGTTAGGGGAATGGGAATGGGATGAGATGATTGACTGGACGTTAATGGACATGGTAGGTTGGTGCCCGTTCTAGTTCCCTCACGGGATTGTCGGGTTGTCGAGTGGTTGATTGGATAGGAAGGCGTGTTGGGTTAGCGCAATGTTGTGTAGTTTTGAGCTTGGAGGGGTATTAGGGATGGGAGGAGTTAGCGCGGGGAGGTGCTGTATTCCCATTGTACATAGCTGATAAAAGCTGTATCCTCGCCATCGTTTCGGCCGGGCTTGTTCAAAACAATTTTCGGTCTTTTCAATGTTTTTTAACCATTTTCACAGCAGATCATATCAGACATCGACATATCCACTTCCCAGCATCATATATTGCTATCAGTGTTTGTGATGCGCATTTGGTCGTTTAATAGATAAACATCGTGTCTATGCCATTTGGTAATGGTACTGATAAACCAGCCATTCACACAAGTTATTTTGTGGCAGATTATATTCGACATTATTATTATACTCATCGTTTGATAATGGTTCTGGTCACTCTAAGCCGTTCAGTCTGTGCAGTCCGCCAAAACAATGTTAAAGACAGTTACTGCTACAGTTCTAAATTCGTACATAGATTTTCAATTTTTTTTGCACAGAGTAAGCTTGTATTAAAGGTAAAGAAATGTAAAATAAAAAGTATTGGTCACTGGTGTAAATTTCTGAGTATGACGAATTTAAGATCCACATGCTTAGCCAATGGGAATTATGCGTTTTTGATAATATTTTGGTTCTTTAGAAAAGTTCGTGCCACGAATTGTATTATATTTGACATACAGACATATCTGCTTTACAAAAAAAGCAAGAAAAAAAATGATGTCTCGCCGCGCTCTACGGCGAGCCATTTATCAATTCGATGTTAATTTTCTCCAGAATGGAGTCTAACCTCGATAAAAAAAAATTGACCGCTGACTTTTGAAGTAAACTTGGTATTCTGGTGCAGTGATTTATGTACTAAGAACATAAATTAAAAAATGATAGGTGATCTAAGTCTATGGGAACCCATAATGGATTTTTGTTGTATTCCGTAAATGTGGCCTTTTACAATATTCAAATCTCGAAGATCATATACAACTGCTGATAACTGGTTTATTTAGATTCACCACACGAGCTGAAGATACTCTTCGATGTTCTAGCACGCTCGTCTTGATAAATTTTCCTTTTGATCTCATCTTAATCAGTATGGTGAAACAGTTAGGAACTTGCATATCACAGGCGAGTGGAAGTAGATTTTGTTTCTGAACCTTAGGTCATTTATATTTGAACATCTTTGATAGTGTCGTACATGAGGTGTGACTTTGATCAAGACTCAACGGAAATAATTCGTCACTCTGTGCGCGTTGCAGCGCAGACGAGGGCGCACCGGGCGCGAAAATACGCGCAGCGCGTCAAAGGTGGTTCTCGCCAAAAGAAGCGCAGTTACGCGACGGTCGCTGGGTGAGGCGGCAGTGAACTTTTGCATTTCCCTTTAACAAGGATAGATTTGTTATCAAGCCCCATGCGGTAATGACCACGTGATACACGCCGTAGTGACGACGTGATATACACGGTAGCGACGACGTGATACATGCTATAGTAACGACTTGATACACGAGGTAGTTACGACGTGATACATGCTATAGTAACGACTTGATACACGAGGTAGTTACGACGTGATACATGCTATAGTAACGACTTGAGACACAGCCTGATTTTCTATTGGAATTGTTGTCATCCAAGTCATGTACTGTGTCAAATACTAACCACAACTATCCATTTGGTACCTATATTGGTTGGATATTAAGCAAATACAATACAAAAATGTTGCTCTTAATGGCTTAACTGCTCTTAATCAAGGATGTTTTCCTTCATTGATAGTTGCGTAGAGACCAAATGTGATGTGCAGAAAGCTACCCATAGTTCGGCGGTACGCCACATGCTATAACAATACCTTTTAAGGCACTCATATTAACAGTGCCATTATGCATCAAGAGCGTGCTTTGAACATACCCTAGATTGGATATGCTCTAGCACAAAGAAATTCTGCGTGTTCGGTTTCACAGAGTGTAGTCCCTGAATTAGACTTTACACTACTGCTAGACTCCGCACCAGAGAGATAGTTGGTAATGAATAACGACAACGCAGGTGCTCTCTGGATTTCTGAATGATTTTAGGCCTCAGTTCTTCAGGTCTTTATATACCATTTCGTTTGGCGTGCGACCAAATGGGCAGACGCCTCATTAATTCATCATGAATTCACTAAGCTATATGTAAGGCGAATCACCTTAAACTTAAATGGCCTTTAGGTTGGCCACAACATTTGCATATAAACTAACGATTAGCATTACACAGAAGATTACATATAATGTGACTAAAACTTAAATGGCCTTCCATTTGGCTAAGAACATTAACATACATGCATAAATTAGACTGACCCCCAACAACTATTTCTAAACTTCAAAGGGTTCGGCAACATCAAAGAACACTCGTCACGTGCCCTACTCCCACTGCATCGTATCAAATCTGTAAGTCGATCATAACCCCACATTTTGTTTGCTAGTATTTGGAAGCTTTAACGCTCCCAATTCAACAACATGCACCTTGCAGCACCGATATCAAGACGGCAGGTTGGTAAGCTAATACCCTAAACTGTGAGGTATCTATCGCACCATGCGATCCGTACATTCACTGATGTTACCTACCCGCACCTCAAACTAAAGTGTAGCACTAACTCACACATACGACGCTAATATAATAGCTATTTCCTGCGTTACGAAACACTTTTTATTTATACCTCAACCTTCATGACTACACGAGTGGAACAGTTTGAAGATATGTGTGCATATCTCGAACGTCTGGGTATAAGCCACGCGTAATTTACCAGCCCGCCTGCCATATCTGAATAATCGATTATTGTGCATCACGTGTAAACCCCTTCAGTTTCAAATTATCTGAATAATATTGAAAGAGTGCCCCCGCCTTGTAGCCTTTAAACCATCATCGGTAGATTTAGAATACCAGATCTGCAGTCAGGATCAATAAATTGTTAACACTTGCTACGGTATCAAAAATATGCCATTTAAAAACCACTTCAATTGTATTTATCTTCGATTCTACAGAGTAAATAGATAAAGTAATAAACGGATTTGCTGTTGTCGGTCGTAAACACACTGGCATGACCGTGAAGCAACCCTACATCTGCTGAGTCATGCAAGATTGTTATTTAAATATGAATCCTCAAGGGGTGGCTGCGTATATTTCACTCCAATACAACACGCCGAATTCAAGTAAAATGATTGAGTTAGTGTGCAGTGCCATAGCCGAGTGGCCTTGTCGTACCTTTCTGTAACCTGACTGATATATGGTTCTGTAACGTGGCTGAGTAATGGTTTTGAAGCATTACTGGATTACGGCCAGTTCAGTCAACGCCTAACGCGTATCGATCGACAGCGATATTTAGCAATCAGTAGTATTGAAGATGGGGATTCGAGGACAATTACTTGCGCACCCCCTTAGCATACAACAGCACCATCGCCTTACGACTCCCGACTAGCACACACTCAACCTTAGTCAACAACAAGTAGTCAAATCTATAACTGTATCTCATCCAAAAACACCATGAAGGCAAAAGCACATTCATATTCAGTCAATAATAATTATTCCCTTCTCCACCTATGCACACCTATTCTAACCTCTCATCTATGTGAGTAAAGTATGCTGCAGCACGCCTGGGAGTGACACTGTTTGTTTGGTGAACGAGATCTCAGAGCTATTAAATAATGGTGTTATAATGTTCCATTCGCAAGCACGGTGCGATATAAACAAGGCCACATTTATATCCCAGTTCGCAACTCCGCGAACTCGGTGCGAGGGCTGTTAGGGGTTTGGGGGTTTACATTTCCTATAATAGATTTACAGAGTGCCTCCCCACGTCACCTTTCACCTAAGCTTGGGCTTATTATAAAAATTCTATCATCAGTTGAGTGGTTCCTACTTCTGATCTGACAGATGGATCGGTTAAAGTCACTGCAGATTATCAAAAGGTGTACTTGTGAGGTATTATCTTCATACACGTCATATGCAACCTTATACCACAGGAATCCTCATTGTTCAAAACATATTCAGTGTATCATGTTCGCTGACAATGTAACAATTGTGAGTGAATTCGTAGATATGCGATTAGGCAGTTCCTTACTTTAGTTAGAAACAGCAACCCTAAAGAGGTAACACATAGCCGATTCTTGTCGATGTATAATTATTTTGGCTACCAATAACAATTATTGTGTCTTGCAGATGGGAAAAGAAGATTACTAAAAACACGACATACATATACAAAGCCGTTATGACTAAGATAACAAAGCAACATTTACACCTGTATCTGCTTTCATGGCTGACGTCGCATCTATAGTACCTCATTCTTCATGCAGTTACTGAAATCATACTTAATGTGTACTTAGCAACAAACAGACAACCAATGTGCACAAAAAAGAGCATGTGATTATTTACTGATGTACGAACACAAAAGGCCTTTATCCAACCTTTATCTCACAATTGTGGTTCACAATCTATTTGTCTAGCAACATAATAAAACTAGATGCCGTAAGGTTTCTTTATGGACATCTGTGAATTGCGCCGTGATGCACACTTTTCCAGCCAGAAGCCGCCACATTGTATTTTGTATTGTCATTCCAATATCTCAGTCGCATGTACCAAATCCTCAGCGCTAGGTCGCTTCAATGGGTTTGTTTGCCAGCATTTTCTCATCAGTCCATACCTGCGCACAGTGGACACACCTCAATCCACCACCACCTTATAAAACACTGGTCAACTTGAATAACGGCAGTGATATAGTAACACTTCTATTTTATTTATTCATTGACCGTGTCAAGATAATGCGGTTGAAGAAAGACATTATAGAAAGACGCTAGAGCGAAGAAACAAAACAATATACCTACATTGCTCGGTTGCATCTAATCGGCTTCTCTGGAATTCTTCCAGATGATATCTCTTGCAAAGGTCTGTCACCGGGCCTTGCTGCGTATGGTATTTCACATGGAAAAATGGATAGCTAGGATTATATTTTTTGTAACAAAACACAGCACTGTATTCTGGAACACGCCCAATATATTGAGTAGTACAACTTTTGTACCCTTTGAGGCTAATTCCCAGAGCATCATTCCAAACCCCCAAACATCTGATGCTCTTGTGTGTTCTTGTCTGTCGAGGATTTCGGGAGCAAGCCATCGCATTGACAGCATCTTCTGCTAAGCAAATAGATAACTACTGTAGGTATCAGCATAAACAACACAACACTCGCTGCTATCTTGGCCAGTATTGTATTACTTGCCTTCTGCCTTTCAAGTTCTCGTCTCTCCTGAACGCGTGCTAGAGAGGCAATCCCTATGAGTTTAGCAATGAACTGAGTGCCCTGTTGAGCCAGGATCACGTGATCAGCTGACATCTCGTACATCAGCAGCTCCACCTGTGGGACGAAAATGTGCTGGAAAGTCAGAATTGATCGGTTCACATTCTAATGGCTGCTGTCAATAATTTACTTATTTTTCGTTGGCCATCAAGAGAGTAATACTTTGGCCGAGTGAAGGCAGACCAGGCCTCTAGCGACATGAACGACAAACATCCAGGTTGTCTTTGAAATCCACGGATCAATATTTTCGTAGAGTTTAGTATCCCCATCTTGTTTCTGAAGTAGCTCCTTTAGTGTGCCACGGGGGTGGTACTCAAATACGGGTAAAGCAACCACTAGAATGTGAAAGTATAAAATATGCTGATCAGGAAATCACAAATGTAAAAGCTCTGTCAATTAACTTAACTTGTGGTTAGCACACCCGAATCTTTAATAGATGTACACGTATCGTACCGTCAATACAGTATGCCACTGGTACTAGCAGATATTTTGATTCCTCTATTAACTTTGCTACTTCAAGCAAATCACTCAGATAAGTTTTACCACATTTCTGTAAGTCAGGATTGTCTTCTGCAACAAGGAGCTCATTATGACTCTATTTACATATGGTAACTCAGCACACATACAGTGGAAGATTTAGATTTTGCATAGTTTGCGCATTACCGTTGGGTATTTTGATGATCATTGCCCCTTTATTAACTTTCGGACAATTAACCTTCCTTGTACTAAACATGTGACTTTTGTGTACAATATTTTCCAAGTTAAGGTCTGTCATTATCAGGCTGTGCAGCACCATCTCGTACGCTGTAAACAAAACCTGCATCGGGACCAAAGGTTAGACATTTTGTCTATATGCTGAAATTTAAAATACACCGGTTGGATTTACAATATTAACAATAGCTATTTATTAACCACAATCTTCTGATTCCAATTCAAAAGGCCTAACTTCGCTTCCTTTACGATAAATTGCTTCGTAATTATCTTGATCTGCTGTATTGTATGTTGGAATGACAATAGTGTAATGTTACACATTCTGCATCTTCACCATCGGGTGTTTGATTATTGCGGTGAAAATGAAGATTATATGCCTTGCATGTAAAAGGCTTTTGATGCTGGCAAACTTACCGAGGTACCGTTACTGCTGCCAGTAACACCTGTTAACGAGAGTGCTTCATATTCAGCTCGGATATCTCTAATCTCCCTCGCATCAGGTGTCTCGTATACTCCAAGGCTTTCCATGTTCGTTATTTGTTCGCCCGAATCCGCTTTCCATCGCTGATGGTTTTGCTATATAATCAAATCAACCAATCTGAAGTGCTTTGTGCAGAATGCCATATTAACATAACATGTGGCTATATCAGTTTAGAGAATGACGATCATACCTAACACAGTACCCCCTCCTCCGTAGGTACTTTCCTCTTCCGCAGCAAAGCAAGAAAAGAGACGACCAAGAGATCCAAGAGGAGGATGACTGCAAATACTATACCTGCGACGACACCTGGCGACACGCCACTGCCTGACACGGGAAGAGAGTTATTCGCGTCAGTGTTACTTAATCTTTTTCTAGATGACAAAAGGACAGCATGGCTTCTAATGTTATCCTTTAAATAAACATTTCCCCTTAAACTGGCTCGTGCATGATTGTCTTGAAGAAGTGGCTTAGCCATGCGTACAGGGAGTAAGGGCTTCTGTAGTAGTTGGCTCGGTAGCTGCTTAAGTTGACACAAAGTTCACATGACAAGCAGTTGGATAAATGAAAACATTAACACAACATGTGCAATTGTTTCTATCTCTGCTGTGTCAATTATAGCTAACTTTAAGTATCCATCATAGGTTAAGCAGATGTAGCTACAACTATTTTGCAGCTGTAAGTTGCATGTAACCGAATGAGCTAGATGTAAAATATAAGCTTTTGTGGCATAGAAGAAACAGACCTTGGATAATAACACTGCAAGGTGTATGTCGATATATAGGGCAATAGACAACAAGCTTACCTGGACGTCCTGTAGGGTAGGGGGTCGGTTTCTGTAGTGGATCTAGTGGCAGAGGTCGGGTTTGCAACAAAGACCATGAAATGATATGGAACACTAGCTAGAGGGGAGCATGAAAGTGATGAATTATGCCAACCATATATTCACAGTAAGCAGTATCTTACAGGCCTTATTAATGAACTCGCTCGTATCTACAATAAAGCAGACTACTCGATATGAGTTATGCGACGATAACCTGGTTTATGTATTCATCATAGGTAGGAATGTTATAAACTTTTGCTGATGTTATAAGCAGACGCGCCGGACACCTTGGTTCCTGCACTGCTTCACCGTCTTCAATGATGGGAAGTTTATGATGCATGAAATGATAATGAGACGAGGAACGTGATGATCTTGACGGAAACTATATGATGCATATAGTTGTTAAGAGGAGAAATATGCTGCCGGGAGAAATGGTGACTGAGTTACGAATAGGGTTGTGGTCAGTCCGTCACACGTGTCCAAGGCAGATGTGCATAAAAAGAAGCGACTTTCTCAACCTCAAGACACACCTACCTTCTGGCTAACCGAACGAAGCTGTTGTGGCTCTACTAAGACAATCCACGAACTTGTGTGTTGACAATGAAGCGACATATACAAAGTTGAAATAATCTTAATAAAACCTACGTCTAAATCAACTGCAAACTATGTACTATAGCAAGCCAGGGATTACCAAAGCCCTGCCGAACTCGTACACTCAACAGAATAGTGTAAAGCCCTCTGCATACTGATACAAGCAAACGAGGTGCATCTTTACAAACTGATCCCCTTCTTGGTGTTTCAATTTCCTTTAGATTTGAAAGTGGGTTTGTTCAATTTAATTAATCAATGAACATGACAAGAATAATTCAATCCATAATGTTACAGTGTTTGAGCCAAATGCCTGCAAAAGTCAGCCAAAAACAATTTATAAGCAGCAGCGAAAGTTCTGCATTGCCCTTGCTTAATCATAGTTGAGCTTTCACAGACAATTTGTCCCTAGTGGCTACTTTACGGAGATTCATGCTCATTCGGCTGTATGGCTCCATCCATGTACGTTGATTAGACTAATTAGCACGTCCTTTTCATTCAGGCGTGTTGGCTTCTTCTGTGTTTTTTTGAGTAGCTGTGGAACAGCACTGGCAGAAGTATCGTGGCCCTTTGTTCTTGCTCTGGCTGTTCCATGTCCATTGATGGCTCTATAAATGAGACCACCCTCAGAGGCTGTCAGCAACATATGTCAAGCCAGAGGAGCTGTTCTACGTTTGTCTCCTCGTCTTTAGTTGTCCACCTGGAACTGACGTACGTTGAGCTTTGCAGTGTTTCCAGGATTACAGGAATGGCCCTGTCAAGCGCAACATCGATCTTGTTTGGTGTAAGCACCAACCGCTGCTCATGACGCATCACAGGGTCGGTTTAGTTTGAGATGCAATCGTCATTGATCCCTGTGTAGTATTACCTTGAGCACCAACTGGTACTTTGCATCGTTAAGGCTTTTAATTCCTTATGTTAGCTTCCGAAGTATTTGTGGTTACAGGCTTTAGGAGGATGCCCTGTACAACTAATACTTCTAGCCTCTCACATATCTGCAAATAGTCCGTTTCAGTCCTTTATATTCATGTTTTGCATTTTATATTGACAGTTATTTGGCTATGGCTGCTTGAGGCTTGAGGTGTGTTCAACATCGACAGTAGCTGAGTCCGTTGCCAGACGTTTGGCGTTCTTACGTAGTTGTATGTCAAACTCATCCAGTAGTTTGACCCCTCAGTTGAAATTATACTAATAGGCTCTATAGCCTGTTGGAGCGTCAAGGCGATGGCAGCTTTGATTTGCTTAAGTAATATATAGCATTTAAGTGTCATATTAACTAGCTTAAACATGACTCGCTCGTCTCCATACCCCGAACTCATCTTTAAAGCCGAATTTCGATCCGAAAGCGCACACTTTGACGACTGATACTTAGACAGAATAGGTACTTCGGGGTTAAATTTCCATAATCGGGCGAAAAAAATGACATGAGTTTTCGTGCGATAGGCACTCATATAGAAGTATCGCACAATACAGAAAACAAATAAATGTTTCATTAAGCACGTGTAAATCACGTGTAAATCGCGCTTATGTATGTCTGGAATGCAGGGATTTTGTGCCATTTGCATGAAATCTGATATGTCACCAGTTATAGATAAAGAATCGTTAGACATGAAATTCATTGTGCTATTTACACTTTTTAAAACTGTGGACAAAGAAACATTTTCAATATGAAACTTATTTATATCAAGATGAAACTTAATTATGCACATTTGTATGTAAGACTATTACATGCATTTGACGACTAATATAAAGCGCAAGTCTAGCACATAATTTGAAATACATATTTGAAGAAATAATGGCAGTGTGAAAAACATTCATAAACATTCCATGCAGTTGTGTCTCAACTGAAACATCATCACAAATGAAGTGCAACAAATGATTGTGGTTTCTTGAGTTCAGACCCATGAGCCGATGAATGTCCTTACGCCAAGCAACGTAAAACAATTGATGAAAAGTCCCATAACTGACTGCCAAAGGAAGACATGCAATACGGTTTAAACAATTTATATAATCAGACCATGTCCTCAGCTGAGACAAGACAAGGTTTTGCTAGTGCAGCTTTACAGGGCCTTTTCGTCTGAGATTTACGGGCGGGTTCCTCATTTTCGTTCTGTCTTTTGGCTGAATAACTAAGCTCAGTTGCTGTACCACTGGTAACAGATGTTTCTGTGCATTTGCAAGATGCTGATATAGCCCATTCAAGCATGCCTTTGCTAAAAATTTGGCCACTATTTGGCAAACTCACTGTGGCAGATTTACAAATAGCGGGCAGATATTAGCCAACATTATTTTTTTCGCCATGTTGTTTGAAAGGCGCTTATTTATTTCTTGGTTCATTCGCCGACTGTACACTCCTATTTATTCCACAGACCGAACCTCTGTGTTGTTCGTTATGTTTTGATTAAGTCTGTTAAAAAGCCGCTCGTCGCTGGCCTCTTAGTGTGCACATTGTTTTTCATTCCACCTGCGTAGAACCCTCGACTCAGTTCGTATCAAATAAACCTCACATATGGAGCCTATTGCGAATGTCATGTAAACTTATATCTACCACAGTAAAAACACACAATTTACAAATTGTTCGTAATGTTGATTGTAATATTGTCCAGCAATACATCTTGATCCAAATACTTAGTTTCCCCAAAGCACATTCTTGCTCTGATACTGCAGAGGGTAAGGTACAACACGTTGCACAGAGATAACCAATTTCCATCATTACCAAAAATAGTGACTAAAGCTGAACTGGTCACGATGAATTATTATAATCAAGGGCAAATTACGGTTTTCATCAATATGTAACTCACCCCTTCTCTGATTTTTTAACTTGATGAGATGTCGACACGGTGTGAAAATGACAAATAAATCGTTTATTATAGAAATCACAAACTCTATCTATTTCATATATAAATTATTGCAAAGAGGCGGAATCAACCTCATCAGTCAGACTTTAAACATACGGTGTGTCCCTTATATCTCAGAACTAGCTTGAACATGATTCACATGCTATTTGGGATAAAATCGGAAACTAAAATCAGATATCTAAAGTTATTGACTCTATTTAAGCTGTATCTCTACAGGGCGCAGAAAAACAACAAGTATTACCCGTTACGCGCAAAATCGCTGCCTCTTGTGTGAATGTTGATCTCCTAGCACGCCCTAATGCAAAGTAGAAAATAAAATGTTTAAGAAAATCAAACTTATTCCACAACGAAACAATAATGAGCTATGGTCATCTTGCAGAACCTGGAAGGCGAGAAGGAGTACGTTCCACTGCCAGAAACACTATGGGTTACATAAGAAACATGTAGTAGGAGCATATTGACTACGACCTGCAAAAGGGTGAAACCAACACACAACACGGTCTACAATACCACGTGCTTTACGAGTATAGCGGGTCTAATTGGAAGGATGGGATTGGGGTAGGGCAATTACCTTCCGAAGCAGCCAATAAATGTATCGTGAAATAAGTCAATGAGATAATACAAGTTATTTAGCTATTGCACCACAATAAGATTTGCAAGTGAATAACGGTTGATCAAATAACCTAAGATGAAGAAACTCTCGAGTGGAACTTGTCTGTCGTTTGCTGCATAAAAGAAGAACGACATGTTTGAACGTTTTGCTATTTTTAATTGCTCTTCCGAGAATAAAAAAAGTTGGGTAATTAGGCTCGAAAAATTCGTATCTATGTTACTATTTTAAGGCTCATAACCTTGTACATATCTTGGTTATAAAACATTACCGAATTGTTATTTCGAATCCATCCCATCCGGTTAAATAGCACCCGTAATAGCAACGGAATACGTAAAATCAGTACAGATACAGAACCACGTTGCTCTCTGTTAGCCAAACCAATACGGTATCATAATATGATTTCACAATCATATGTATTTCTGTACAATATTACATTATTTCAGTGCCTTAGATGATCCGGTATTGTGTTATGTACAATTGTACAGCTTAGAACATGTTTGCTTGATTCCCATATAAAGCTCAGGACCACGTCCAGGAATATATTTGCCAGCACTCTGTCACGAGTTCAAACCTATTATGCAATGTTGCTTTTATTTACGTGCAAGCACACTTTCTTTTTTTCTAACCAAGCTTCCATCTAGATCAGGGACTTTCGGCTGATATTTGTGTTACTAATGCTCAAGTTGAGTTTGTGCACTTTCTAAAAAGTAGGTATTTATCAACCTAAGCATCATTATAAGATCAGCATATGAATGCATGTGATTAAGGCTTCTTAACTCCGTTAGTGGCATTGCTGCTTGTAACAGGTGGTACAGCAACTGTTTCATATTCAGAGGGCGCCACTCTCATCTCCCTCGCGTCCGGTTTCTCGTATTCAATTTTGCAGCTATTCACGTTTGCATAGTGTAGTCTGTTCGACTCCTGTTGGCATCATTGAAATACATTAACTTCAGGGTCGCGTCCACGATTTTGAGATGTTTTCCATGGGGATGAATTATAATATCGAAATATGCAATAACACATGAAAAGACCATGTGTGTGTCACAATAAGCATGTATCTGCAGGAGACCGTGTCTTACCCTGGTAGCACTGCAGCTAATTAACAGCCGGTAGAAATAGTTAAGTCTGATATATGAAGACTGCCTTGCACAAGATCGATTGATAAATTATAGGTTTCAACCCGATTATAAGTTGCCTCCATCTGTATCAGTTTGTGGGAGTAAGCTCCAAACACTTGCATTCATACTCACTATACCATGCCCCCACATAAGAGTAACCTTTTGCCGGTAATTGTCTGATAAACGACAGGCGTCCATCATACTTACTGATTAAAACGAGATCCATATATTTTGTAGCAGTGTACCTTCAAGAGCATGATGCAAAGTCAAATGGATGCAATACTGCGACGACTTTATTACATTAGACTCACTGTTGGCTAGATCTGTGACTGTGCTTGTCGTATCCGCCTGTGCAGTATTCGAAGCACGCAATGTGCCTGACAAACCCATTTGAAACTCAGGGATCAAACCCCATACAATACGACCTTTTACCACCAATTTGCTGCCTTAGATATCAATCAACAATTTAGTAACACCCCCACCCCCACCCCCCCACACACACACGCAATAAAATAGTAACGGTAACATATGGCACCAACACCACCAATAACCTATTACAACTACGTAAGTTAACAGAGAGGAGTACGTATGACAAATTATAACTCTAAACAGCATTGACGTTATATTAGGGTGTTTAAGTCTGAAGTGGTACTTACTTTGACCTCTCGGGTTTAGTGTTGACGAGGCTGCCGAATTGCTTGCTGCAACAAAGCAAACTAACCGTTTTAACCTCTGTTGTGGTGACGTTCTGGTATGTGCACATCAGAGATCTGAGACTATCAAATGATTTTTACCATTGGTCTGAGGAACACTTTAAAGCAACATCACAGTTCTAGAAACATGCGATGTCCGGATGGAAAAAATAAACCAGCAGAGAAAATTTTGATTATAAGGATTCGGGCCTTAATATAGTATAAAACTGGTCATACTGTACTCACGCTTGTAGAAACTTAATGTGATGTCCTTGCTTGAAGAATGTTCTGTACAACGGATGGAGTTACAAGCCTTACAGCTACACGTGAGTCCATCCATCTATTCCCCTATAGTTAGCTGAGGACCATCAGCCAGTGTGCTGTTGTCAGTGCTGTTGTACCATTTATAACTCACAGCCGGGTTGCTCTCAGCGCGGCATGTTAATTTGTCACCAGGATTGAATTTGTTTCCACCAAGCTGGAATAATATGGCTGTAGGTGAGCCTGTTAATGCATAAACCGAGCACTTACTATTTAATATTAATAAATACAGCAATGCAGACCACTTTTATTGGGACGATGCAACCAATCTTGTATTAATATCAATGTATTTTTTTCTTTAGTGATGACCATGTCGATTCCAATGTACCACAATAGCAGCCGTGAAACACTTAATTGCTGAATATGACATTTAGAATATAATTACAATGGACTCAATCGGCGTTACCGCCACATGGCTATTTGCATAAGAAGAGCAAATCTACCAGGACGATCAATGGGTTGTAGTGCTGTACTTACAATGAACTTGAAGTGCATTAAAGCTGTGTGAGTGCCTGTATGTTGGTACATTAGAGGCATGGTCAGCAGGCAGTGATCCTCCATAAGCTTCAAAACGGATGCGGACGGAATACACCACCCCGTTCAGACCTGGCGCTCCTGCCACGTCAACAGAACTAATCACTCTCCCTCTTGAAGTGGACAGCTTGTTGACGTCGGGGATCGTTCCATTAGGTCCAGGCCAGGCCATCACGGGCGACCAGTCGATGGAGGTGCTGTTGTAAGCGACCTCACATGTGTAGATTATCGTCTCACCTTCCTCCACAACGCCATCTGCATGGATTATGTCACTGTAAAGGAAGATGCCTTCAAGATCAGACTTTGAGAAAGAAACATGAGCTACACGTATTATATGAGCAATATGGGTAAATTAACTAACCTAGCCCATTGACGTGAGCATGAGCAGAGAAACTAAAAAATGGCTCAAAGCATTGGTATCTTCCACCGCTCAAAAAAGCGAACTCAATATTAAGATGATATTGAGCCATAGACGAGTCGCCGGTGATGGTGTAGAGCTGTGGGTTGGTTGGCCGGGTACAAGATCGCTGTTTAAGGTTACGGCTGAAGCAGTATCGGTAGATATGAATTCGTACCAGATGAAACCTGGAAAGGGTACATCAACAGATCCTTGGCACTCATCAACGACTGAAGTATCCACAACGCCCGCTGTATTATCTGGTGTCATCTTCAGCTCGCCTGACAAGCCTTAAACGATTAGACATATCATAATTCTCTTCAGTAAGTATAATGCATATGGGCATGCATATATTAAGATTGCTTAAGAAAGTTAGACAAGCACGTAAACCTGAGATGGAATCAAAATATTTGTCACCAATTGTATGATTGATGAATATCAGCATATACAGTCTACCAATTAGAGGGTTCACGGCTAAGATTATGCTGATATCGGCCATGTTTGTTTCATTTTGCTTAATCACAATCAGCCATACATTTAAATATTGCAACAGAGGCCTAATTAATATCAAGCATTGAGTGTGGCTTATCATTCATGTCATCGGCCGCCTGAGACGTAGCATGACGTATAGAATGATGATGGTTGATGAAATGGCGCAGCAAGCTATACTTGTTTAGTAAAATCAATTGACATGAAGGAAGAGGCTACAAAATTGGCTAATCAGATAACATGACAGGTATTCGTCGATTCTTTATTGGGGTTGAAGTCCGGTCATACCGACAATCCGTCTCTTTTAAGAAAAAAATATTGTACATCTCATCCGATCATGCATGGCCACCCTTGTATTTTGGCATGCATCTTCTCCGGTAGGATTCAATTAACTTGCGATAAAAATGCCAAGGCGTGGTGATTATAGGACGGGAGGGAATGGAGGCTGGAGAGTTGTGGAAGATCGGCAGAAAAAATACTTCGTACATGAAATCTGACTTTCTTGTCATCAGCAACCGAAGACAGTATTACAAGTGTCTTACCCGCCATCGACATGTCTTCGTCTGATTGGAATATTTTCAAAAGGGGAAAACGTCAGTTAGTTTAATTCCAAATATCATATTTTGTTTATTTAATATGGATTTTATGTTTTGTATCTCATGCATTTTGTCTTAGCCAAAAGACCAAAATAGACATTATTTACCAAATGGGAATGCAGCTTGGTTCGATAGAGACAAAAAGGGTGGCTTCTGATTAGGTCCACTGTCGTCAGTAATAATAGTTTATAAGTATATATATATATATATATATATATATATATATATATATATATATATATATATATATATATATATATATATATATATATATATTTAATAAAGAACAAGTTTCGTCTCATTCTCATTTAATCACTGAATCACGTATTCACTGATAGGCTCACTCACTCACTTTCTCATTCTATCACCCTCTTGCGCACTGATTCACTTACACTGAGTTAAAAATTCATATGTACTCACCATATCGAGAAAGAATACACAAAGCGACAACAAGACTCCATTCGTGGGTCGCCATGTTTGTTCTAAAATCAAAACACTTCCTCATTCAAGTTTTCAGCCCTTGAGTTGAATTTAAATTAAAATTGAAATCACTCAAGCGAAAGTGGAGTGCGTTATGAATAACGAACGTGGGTACTGTATGACTTTCACGGATGAGTGGTTGGCTCGTTTCGACAGCGGTTCAAATGAAACGCCTGGCGTTATTCTATGCCTATTCCTGGTGACCTTGACGAGGGTGTGACAGTGTCTCATTTCGCCACGAAGAGGACGCTTCGTATCTACTGTATATCTTCACGAGAATGCCGTTATGTTTCGTGCGATTCCACCATGGTGCGACCTTCTTTTTATTTATTCAACAGCTAACAGTACAACAACCAACAATCTAGCCCCGGTCGAACGTTATGTGTTTTGAATGTCACGGGGGATTTAGAATCTAGAAAACAATATATATCAATATTCTGTGAAAAAATATCGCGAAACGGACAAAAAGTATTCCCCTGATCGATGCGGTTATTTAAGAAATGGTTTCGATATAGATTTCCGAGAAATCCAGATATGATGCCCACCATTTTGGTTAATATAAGGTCACATGGTATTTGTTTGCTATCCGTTGGCAAGACCCGCACCATGCTGTTTAGAACTGTCATGTTTGAAATAGTCCGGATTACGCCTGCGCGCAGCTACTACTGCCTCGTTTTAAAAATAAACATGTCGAAATGCTCATCGATGTATCCCCACCACTGCAATCGTAATGGTAGTCCATGTCAGCTGAATACATCCACTCATGATCATAAGTGCAAATTGTTCATTACCATCAAAACATGCGATGAAACCAAATAAATCGCCAGGTTTTATACGTTCAAGGTATCTAATTTGAATTGTGCATTTGTGCATTGCGTTAGGATCGAACATCGTAGGACGTCTACTCAGACATCGTGTAAGGCTACCATCAACCATACTATTGCGCTACAATACAACCCCAAAAGCATAAAGACTAATTTATTTGTATGGCGTCAAACTTCATTAGGAGGGATAACGCAATATCGGAAGACTAACGGGCTTGCGCTGCGTTGGTGGCCGCCGGTATTTAAACATATAGATATACTTATCCTAGTGTGCTTATTAGAATTAAGTTGTTTTAATGTAAAGGGGACTAATGATGACGTATAATGTCATGTAGAGCTAGTTCTGTACCTAAATTAAGAAAGGGTCGCGCGATGTCGTGATGTTGATGCGATGTATTGCATTTGTTGGAGTCCTGAAGAATGTTTATCAGACGTATTGTATAGCGTAATGGTGCAGGACGATGACAATTTGTAGAGAAAGTGACACAATGAATTTAGAGGTCGTATAAACATTGAATGTACGTTTCCGTTGTATATTTAAGCCTGTAAGTGTCGCTTGTATTCAACGTAGGGAAACTTGGAAAAATCTCGTCCCCCACACACGCACTGTCAGACGGGAGTCAAGTGTTCACTCAATCATTCGCTCACTTGGTCTCTCGTTCACTCGCTCATTGAATCATAAATCGTCCACTTACTAATTTATTCTCTCTTTCATTCCCATACAAGATCAATTATTTGTTCACTCATACAGTAGTTCATTATTTCGCTCACTCAACCAACCCACGCGCTCCCTTACTCCCTAACTTAATCACTCACTCACTCACTCACTCACTCACTCACTCACTCACTCACTCACTCACTCACTCACTCACTCATCCACGCACTCACTCACTCACTCACTCACTCACTCACTCACTCACCCACGCACTCACTCACTCACACATTTACTCACTCACTTTCTCTCTCTCTCTCACTCACACACACTCACTCCCACTTATGCACATACACTCTGTCCCTCAACCACTTGGTGTGAAGTCTTATGCCTTCAATTGGTGCACCAATTGGTACAAGCGTAATGAATAGAGACCATAGACACTGTATGACTTTTAATGATGTATAATTGATACACGCAAAACATTGTTATCAGGGCTTTTGAAGCGGTTGGATTGGAGAGCTTGTAGTGTCAACCAGCAGGTTGAATAAGCCTATGGCTGTTATTCACAGCCCATTCAGGATGACACTTTCGTGTGTATAGCTGGGTCCCGTGGGGGGGCACTTGGCCTTATTCTGGATAGGGGTGTGCCGCGGGACCTCGAAAACCCGTACCCGTTGTACAAGGTCAAAATGGCCAAAAAGCATACCCCGTCGTACAAGGTATTTTGCGAATGTATAACCCGTCGTACACATTGAACCTGAAAAACATACCCCGTCGTACAAGTATGAGGACCAAAAACCCGTCGTACAAGTCGAGAGGCCAAAAAAAACACATACCCCGTCGCACGGCACATATATACTACCTCTATATACTTAAGTGCCCCCCCCCCACCCCCCTCACCGGGAGCTGGGTCTGCTGTACCACGAACACCACGATGGTGTAGTGTCACTGTATGGAGGACGCATCACGGCCAACGCGCATTATGCGTTTAATTAAATAGTGCCCGTCGTTTGTTTTGCGAAATTACACCACCCTTTGTTTCTTCATTTTCAAACACATTGGTCTAATTTCACTGTACGGAAGATGAATTATACACCATACTATTGTGCTTAACATTAAATCAAATCGCATTTAAAACTGGGCATTGCAGGGGAAAGGGTTGGACTCTTGTGGTGTGGGATGTGCGACACGCGCTTGAGGATGTTGATGAAGGAACACGAACTTCAGGCGTAGAAACTTAAACTTTGTTGATTACTATGACTTACGAATTTAAGATGGAACTTTGTCTAAAAGATGGAGAGAGAAGTGTCGAGCTCGGAGGCCAGGGTAGAACTGCTTTTTAATGGTTAAAACCACTTCCCTCAACGACTCAGGTACGCTATCCCAATTCTCACGTGACATGCAGTAGCCTGGTCAGAGGACTGGAGGATGGGCGTGGCTATTAGATTTGGGGTATGTATGAGGAGAGGGGGTGGGGCTGGCAGGTGACACGAAGGTCATTCGTTGGCATGACTGAGAGGGACACGTTATGATAATGGTCAAGGTTGTAGCATAATGTACTTATAACACTAAACATCTGTGTATTCAACCGTGCATTCAGACCGGAGTCCCTCGGGATAGATTGCGATCAGCAACCCCTAGCCTGCACTGATACCAGAACCCACACCTCCGAGACAATTTGCTACAAAGCCGAAGAAGCGGTTATTCGGCAGTACGTATCGTTAAGTGGTCCAGTAAGCTTATCTGGAATAAAATGTAGCTTGGTATTCGGCGCTTTCACAAATCCCACCAATCTATTGTATGTAATTTCTTCACCTATTGTTCTCAATGATGCTATCAGCTGACTACATAAACCAAAGTGTTTGATCGAGGGATACAAGGTGACGTCAATATGCAGTCACTTCCTGTGTCACAGCAAGTGTCATACCAGGTCGAATGAAGCTGACAACGATATATGGGTTACAAGTGCACGCTAAATTGTAATCTAGCAGAAGCCATAGGAGATATAGGCTAGAGAGGAGATTGCTTCTAAAGAGATGCGGCGTTGGTGGGAAGGTAAGGTGATGGTTTGGAGGTTAGGTGATACAGGGACGTGAAAAAAGTAGCAGAGTGAAAAGTCGAATATTTCCAGTGATGGATCCGTCTGGCTGTTTTACTAGTCTTTGTCTCTACTGAACAACTCTGCCTCCAGATTTGCTGTTTCTGTTGCCGTCCCCAGACAAAGATCACTTCAAGTTACTCACGATATTGTGATGCAATACATATTGCGTTATCGGACTAATTCACTTGCAAACCCACTGCACGTCCATTGTGCAGCTGTAATAGATCGTGTTTATAGATTGCAATACTTAAACTATTTCACACAACCCGGAAAATTTGTTTGAAGCCGTCTCTGCACTTAAATGAGTGACTGACAAGAATGATAATGTGATGTTGATATGATAACGGTAACTAATACGATTTTAGACGCATACATGTCAGCCTTTCGTGACAATTATGGTGAGCAAACATGAGTTATATGTGAACCAGTCAAAAGAATCGACAGTGGTCAGAAGTTATTTTCGATCTGATCCACAATGAACACAACAGCTAAGTGAAAGTGAGCTCTTCGTATTCAGACGGCTGTGCTATCGTTCCAATGGGATTCGGGGTTTCGTAAACTCCATGGCTGCTGTTTAAATTGATGGGTTGTTGTTGCTTTGGCTCTTTCTGGCATTTCTTGAACACATATGTAAAAGTCATTTATAATCCTGACGAATGAGGGACGATATTAATTTGGTACATCACCGTTTAATTTTTCGTTTGAAACGCTCATAAGTTTACTCGCCCAAATAAGCTTACCTCACAAAGAGTAGTCCTCTTTTGCCACATAAGCACGACAGATGCAAGGAGTCCCAGAAGGATTATTGAGCTCACAATACCAGCAACGCCGCCTATCGACGGCCAACTGCCTGCCACAGGGGGGTAAAAGCGTGTAAGTAGAGCGACTCGGTGACCATGAGAATGGATAGACAAGTTTACAACATTAATACATTTTAAGTTGGCTATGCTGTAAATATTAGACTCTAGAATCGTTATTGTGAAAGTAGTAGTTGCCACTGCGGGATAGGTAAGGCATCACTCCCCGCCTGGCAGACGCATCTTTTTGTAATTCTCTTAGATCTAACTCACCTCTTTTAACAGTAAGCATGATTCCCTTGCTCATAGAACGCATTGTTCCCCGGATGGTGTTATAAGCCTCGCAGCCACACGTGAGTCCATCCATCTCCTCTCTTATAGTTAGCTCAGCACCATCAGCCAGTGTACTGTTGTCAGTGTTGTTGTACCATTTATAAAACACAGTCGGGTTGCCGACAGCGCTACAGATCAATCGGTCACCAGCTTTGAAGGTGTTTCCAACAGGAAGGAATCCAATGCTCCTTGGTGAAGCTGCAATTCATTGATACATATACAAACATACGCTTGTAGTTGTTATTTAATAAAGTAACAGAGGTAGAATGTTTATCCAACCTGCCATCAACATGGTCATAGGTTTGGACAGTTTCATTTCCCCCACACCCCACCCCCTCCCCTCATAATTTGAGAGAGCACCGTATGTCCATTAAGTGTTAATATTTTTGCAATTGGATTCTTTTGAGGACAAGTCTGTTACATATCAACCTGCATATAATATTTAGCATATACTTACAGTGAACTTGCAGTGCATTAAAGCTGTGTGTATGGCTGTATGTCGGTACATTAGTAGCATAGTCAGCAGGCAGTGATCCTCCATAAGCTTCAAAATGGGTCCGGACGGAATACACCGCCCCGTTCAGACCAGGCGCTCCTGTCACGTCTACAGAACTAGTCACTGTTCCTCCTGAAGTCGACAGTTTGTTGACGCCAGAGATGGTCCTTTCAGGTCCAGCCCAGCTCATCACGGGTGGCCAGTCGATGGAGGTGCTGTTGTAGGCAACCTCACATGTGTAGGTAATCGTCTCACCTTCCTCCACTACGCCATCTGCCTGGATTGTATCACTGCAGACTGGCGCTGATTCTATTATAATGCAATTCACATATTTGTACGTGTAGGTAATAATTAGGCAGCGTTCTGTTTATATATTGAATGCATTTGCTAAATGTTTGGGTAAACTTTACTAACGCAGAACTACGATGTGACAACGAGCAGATAAGCTGTTGAATCCCTGGTAGCATTCATATCTTCCGCCGCTCAAAAACGCGAGTTGAATATTAAGATGATATTGAGCTGCAGAAGAGTCGCCAGTTATGCTGTAGAGCTGGGTGTTGGGTGCGCCATCGACAGGGTCTCCGTTATATATAATAGGTGTAGGATCTATAGATTTTGATCAAACGGGGCATTCGTTCAATGTTTACAATGCTTGGCAATCAGCGACACGTCCATTTATCGCTTGAATGGATTTGACTCATAGCTTTTGGCAATACTATAATCAGTTTTTGCAACTTTAACCTTTCGTGACCTTAAGCGAATCCTAAGAGACTTAGATCCCTATGGTTTATAGCCAAATGTAAATGCCCATTTGTGTATGACTTCCAACTATATATATTCGCAAAACAACGCACAATCAGTTTGTCGCTACGCAATTAGCAGCTTCCACAAACGTAGGTGGTTGCTGCCTACAATGTGTTGAAATACCGAGTTGGGTATCTTGTTAAGAAACGATTCTTGTTTAGATTACATTGTTAAAAAGAAATATTACTAACTGTAGTCAGTTACTTACCCTGTTGACAAATAATGCACAGATAAATTAACAATCCCACTGCCAAAATTCTAGTCGCCATGTTGCCTGGAATACGTTTACTTCTTGGTTTGCACACCGTCTCTAGCGAATGGAATACACAGCGCTGATCGTTCTTCTCCATGGACTATCACTTTTGTGATCAGCGCGCATGAGGCATAGTGCATTGTAACCAAATAACCTCACAGATGTAGCGATGCACGACGTTAAACGGAGTTTGCTAAAGTGACGATCATATGCTCTAGGCGTCTCATATCTAAAGCGAATATTTATCAGCTGATAACCCTGAATGAGCAATAACTTCCATTCCTTCCCAACAAATGGCATATGCACAGCAATGCAACTGCTCACTTTTAAAGATGATTCTATTTCTGACAGGCACAACTAATACCTGCTCATTGCACCAGTTGCGTATGTTGTGTAAGGTGAAATGGAGCTGTGTAGAAGGGCATGGCTGGCCAAATTGCTCTATAAGCTCCCAATTGTTGGACTTGTAACAATTCCTGTTTATCCTTTTGTTTTACACCCATGTTGATGGTGTTGTTGGTTTTATTAAATATTGTACACTCCATGTTTAAAGTCATTTGTTTTTGCAATACGACGCAATTCTATCGGAAAGTTATTCTGTTGATTCCCATCGTTGTCAATAACATCAGTTTATAGGAGCAACTGCCATATATAAGTATAGGTAACGACGGAGCTGGCGCACCGCCTTACCTATATTACAGTCCAGCCACCCGGGCGAATTTGGTTTCAGTTTCGGTTTCAGTCCGAACGGACGGATTTAGTTTCAGTTTGGGTTTCGGTTCGAAGTGCCAACTTTGTTTCAGTTTCGGTTTTGGTTTCGGTTTTTGTGTTGTGTTGAGGGAGGGTCCGCCTGGGATAACGTATAGAGGTCTTTGAGTGTGAAGCTTCCGGGGCCACCGCGGTAAGTTCCATTTTTCACCCTGGTGAGGTCTTCCATGAATTGGGTCACGGTGTCATTGTTTTTCTCAATAAAGGCTGGATCTGGACGAATCGTTGTAACTCTCATCGTGAAGAGTTTCTAGCAGAAGAAAGCCTCATTTCGCCTCTTTGGAATATCTTGTGGCCTGCCCACCCAGGGGCCGTTGTGAACCACCTTTGCAGCTGACTTAAGCAGCCATGATACGATTGATTCAATGATTCCTGGAAGTGCAGCTGCTGCCTGACTGGCTAGGCTCTTCAGGACGTTTGCCAAGGAGTTCAGCTGTTTTTTAATCCATTCCTCTACACTGGGCTTATCAGCTGGCGTCGGTGTTGGTGTCGGGGTTGGACTAGTGCTCCCTCCACCCATCAAAGCAACTACCAGGGTCGAGATTGCCCATCCAATCGCAGTGAGGATGGAGGCGATTGTTATGCACTGCTCCCGAAACAGGGTGCGTACACGCTCAGCTAGCGTTGTGTCTTCGATAAGAAGTCTGTTAATCGTTTCTCTGATGCGGTTAATTTGGGTACGCAGATGTTCACGGTTTGCAGAGGCAGCCTCAACACGGACATGCCGCAGGTCCTGCAGCTCTGCAAGCTGATTTACTTGGAATCTCAGTGCTCGACTGTCACCCCTCCCTTACTCCTCCAGGCATGCCATCTCAGCTTCCAGATGTTTTATATCGATTTCTATCTCAGTTATCTTGCTAGGTTATTGACCAGCTCACCCCTCTGTGTCTCCTTAGCCTTGTCAAACCCTATAAGCTCTCTGAGTGGTAGTTCGTCGTCTGTTTGTGTGCCTAGGTCATTGATAGTGTTATGAATGTCTTCTATGAAGCTTGTTTCTTCCTCGCCGCCCGCTGCAGCCGACCTGTCTGTCTGGGTGGGGCCGATTTTTGGTCCCAGTTAGTAAACTCCAAATCATCACGGACGAGCCTAACTCTACCTCTAGCTATTGAGTTAATCAAAAGCGGTTCTTTAGTCCTAGAAGTTTTAAGATGCGTATCAGGGTAGTCCTTTAACAAGTTTGAACTTGTCATAATCACGGGCCATCAGCTTGATTTCATACATCTTCCTAAGTGTATCATAATAACCATCGACAGTGCCTATAAGTAATCGCTCCCCCTCTGGTATAGACTTATTCAGGGCGCCTCATTCGTTCTACAACACACAGATTACGAAGGTCGAGGTGACCATTGAGGGCATCCCCAATCAGCTCTATGTCTAGGGCATGCGTGGCTACCAGCAGTGGGACGAGGTGAAGAGGGTCTTTGCAGCAACGAGTAATAGAGACCCCTGTGTAGCAATAGCAGTAAAAGACTTGGCATTGCCGGACTTTTCCCTAAGAGAGTACTTAACCAGTAAGTATGCTCTGTGGCTCGACGAAAGGACGAGTGATGACCACCAGCTGCACGGTAGTGGCAGGGCCGTGGAGAATGCGAGGGTATCACCATTCAGATCACAAAAAAGGCAGAGGCGGCCGGCACATTGAACGTCTATATGAATATTGTTATGGATGCACAGCTTAACATTAAAGATGGCAGGTTCGTCATCGCTGTCTACTAACAAGGTTTTGATGAAACCGAAAACTGAGTTTACATTTCCAGATGGTCCCTTTTCGGAAATTATTTGTGGGCAGACAGGATGTGGGAAAACCGCTTTCATCCTTGACCTACTTGAAGGGCCCTTCTTCGACGCCTTCGACCATATTGTAATTCTCTGCAATGTGGGATGATTCAGAGATGTATGTGGTTGACCCAGGGCAGCGGCTCCATGACCTCTTGAGGGCTTTCTACCACTGTTTCAAGGGCGAGCCTATCCTGTACATCATTGTTGACTGTTCGGCAACAAAGACAAAGACATATTATCCGAACTGGCCTTTAGCGGCCGCCATGCGCAGCAAAGTGTCTGGGTCCTCACCCAAAAATTAAACTCTGTGCTGAAGGATTTACGTGAACAGACCCGTTGGATGGCACTTTTCCACACCAAGGATCGTGACTCGTTTGAAGACGCCCTGCGAGAGAATGATGTGATTCCAACGAGTGAGGAACGTACCACAGTACGTCATCTACTAGCAAAGACTAAGCATGCAAAACTGCTGCTGAAGACTGATCAACCCACTGAATATGCCGTCGATTGAGGCGGCAGGGGCGCTCAGCTGGGCCCTGTTTCCCGGTGGGGAACAGTGCAATATATTAGACTTTGAAGGTGTGATGTATATTCATGGATCCTGATACCATTATTGATCAACTCCTTGAACAGGACGCAGCCAGCCTGCCGACCACAAAGTCTGAGCGAGCAGAACCCCGTTGCACCCCTGGTGTACATTTATCTTCTAAGAGAGATAGGCTTGCTGCTGTCATAGCTAGGGGTCAGGCCCGCAAGTACCTTGGCGATCAGCACCTGTCGACTGCAAATATTGAATTAATGTCCGATGAAGAGAATGCAAAGCTATATGCGAAATATGAGGCTCGGCTGGGCGCCAGCATGACGAGGACTCTAGGGCAGTCAGTTCTCCAACTGTTTTCTAGCGTTGCTTGTATGTTTCTGCCAATCCCTCTAGAACATCAGCCACATCTGATTACGGACCTCGAGACTGACCCTTTTGTCATCGCTATGGTATGATGTTGGCTCCGCTTACCGCGGCCCTAACAACCGCCAAGTACTGCCAATTTGGAGTGAGCACCCCCGCCATCCGGGACTGGCCGTCCGACATCCCTCCTGCAGAGGACCTGTCTGGGTGCTGTCAATTGGAGTAACAAAATTAGTAGGTAACATGGAGAACGCATATCAAGAGATAATGGCGGTGACTAGTGATCAGCCTGCGCCTCAACCTCAAGCAGCGCTACACGAGAAACCTACAAAAGACGCTACAAAGATTGAGGCTGGCCGAAAGAGTGCTGCGGCTCGAAAAGCTAATCCAAATAGACTTCTGGGAGAGCTGCGGGAAGCTAAGTCCGTGCTGCAGTCTGAAAATCGGCCCCACTCCTCCCCCACCCCAGTTTGACCGGGGGTCCGCCGTATGGCGGATGGGTTTGACTCAGTCTTGGCCAACGTTGGCAACATCACCTTTGTTTGTTTGTAGCCTCAACCCCTAAACAGGTTGTGCCCAGGGGAGAGCCAGCACAGTAAGCACCCCCGGACGCTCATTTAAAGCATCCGTTTTATATAGAATAAGATGACAACACGTGGTGCGCCACGTTTTGATCTCACTCCACGCGACCTGGCTATGGCTATTGCCGATGTATCACTAGCCATGGCCACAAAGGATATGCTAATTAAACAAAGAATCTTACCCGTTGATATCCTGAAATAATGGCCACGATTGCGCCTCTTGTTGGGGGCGCTCTTGTTAACGCCCTTGCATTCTCTGGGAGCAACTTTTTATTCTCTAAATTACGAAGCAACCAAACGGACGCGGAACGTAAACGCCATGATATTGCAATCGAGCAGCTTCAATCTGCTCAGGCAGCATGTGCCAAGAAGCGAACTGAGCGTTTAGAATTCATCAATGAGCAACTCCGCCGACTCCTTCCCTCTAATGTTGGCGTTCACTACCTCTACCAGCCTGGTGAGATCGAGCAAGACCATCGGCGGCGGGCCACTCACCCTGTGTGGTCACTCAATGTTTACCGGATTTGACGCTCTGTCACTAAATCTGGCGAGCCTGTAGGAAGACCAAGCCCCTACGTCCGCCGGCTGCCCCGGTCACAGATGATGGTGACACCCCCTCACCCGAACCCCCTCAGGCAAGGAAGACCACTCCTTTACGCTCTCAGCTCAGGATGGCCACCCCCTGTCTCACTATAGCCGGCATATGTGAGAAGGTGAATGACCTCCTGATCACGGAGGGGGCAGAGGGTGAGGGTGTCCAGCAGTGGTGTGGGAGAGGTGTCCAGCAGTGATGCGGGAAGTTCACCACCAGGAATATGTGGCCGGTCGGAGGTGGAAGGTGTGGATACACCCACAGTTAAATACGATACAACTCGTCTGCTGGCGGTCTGCGCCCATTGCGGGTAGACCTGGGTGAGGTTATGCCTGTAGGCCAAGGTGTGTACACCACCCAAAGCTATCCATCGCTTTGTATCAAAGGGGGATAGAGACACATTATTAACGTGCAGCCCATATATCTTGTGGCTGTCACTACGGAGCATGTTCATCCCATGGCGAACCGCTTCAGATCAAACAGCGACTCAAGGTGTTGGGCGTGGCGCAGGTGTTTCTTGACCAATACCTTTTTTAAGCTCTTTGCTTTCGTGATTTCCTCCCGGGTCAACATCAGGATGGAGTACATCTTTTGGCGCATGCCTAGATACTCACTGATGGGTACACCGCCGCACTCGTCCTTCATCTTTCCTAGAACCTTCTTATTCTCGTTGCTGTGGAGCGGGTAGGCTGGGTCGTAGTTGCTGGTGTCGAATAGGGCACTGTCTTTTTCACTTTGGCGTAGATGTCTGGTGTGCGGATCTGCAGGAGGAGGGAGTCGGTGTCGGTGTAGAGTAGGTTGACCTCGTGTCCGTACTGAGGCTTCATGGTGTTGTAGTAGAAGTCGTACATGAGGTGCTTGGACAGGTCGAGTATGCACATCCCCACGCCGACTGGGCTGAATGTCTTAATTTAAGAATAGCACTGTCTGACTGGGGCTAATAGATGGCAGGACTCCCACCCACGGAACTACTCAAGTCTGCGCTCTGTCAAATATTCTTTGCTAGCCTTCTTCGGAAGTTAAATAAAATTATGCTACACGGATGGCTCAGCTTGACGATGATTGTGCATATCGCGAGTGTCTTACAACCGTAATACTGAACAGGATATAAGCGTCATTCACCTGCTCGCCTACCTAATCTGAATATTCGATTATTGTGCATCACCCTTTTGTTCCAACTTTTCTGAATAAAATTGATAGAGTGCCCCCGCCATATAGCTATCAGAATTTTCAACACCAAGTAGCCAATCATTACTACATCTCAACGAAAAACACTTAACCAAGTCATATGCACATTCAGCTGCTCGAGTAGTATAAGGCAGGTCAAAGACAGTTGTTCTTCGCGTTCTTCTGGCGAATAGATGGAAGGAGCTAATCTCAGGTAAACCCCTTTGGTCCCCACCTTTTAGTCGTCAGAATTTGAGTTGGTAGATTCATATTGCTGGATATGTGTCATGTCCACAGGATCACGCAGCAGGAAACATATTATCGCCATTAATTTTTAATACTTTCTCAAGTACAAAAAATACGCAATGGCCGTTTACTATCAACGGCATTTATCTTCGATTTTTCAGAGTAAATAGATCAGATCATAAACTGTTGTCTTTTTGTCAGCCGTAAACAAATTTAAATTTCCACGAAGCTACCTTATGTTAGCTTAGTCATGTAATATCTGTTTGTACATATGAAGCCTCAAGGAGCGTGAGTATTTGTCACTTTAAAGCAGCGCGGTGGGTAACATACTGCTCAAAGTGGCCGAGATACAGTTAAGTAAAACGACTACGTTGGTGTGCAGAACCACAAGATCTCAAAACCGCCCATTATGATAACTGTTTTGACAGCGGCTTGCCAGATGTTCTAAACCACAGTGCTGTATCGATGTGAAACGTTACGAGCACAATATATTCAATATCGCTGCAATTGTGGAATTCCACTCCGATTAGGTTTGATATGACTGGTTGCTGGTGTGTATGTAATGACAGCTTACTGTAGTCTATCCTAGGCTTCATTTGTTTCTCTCAGCTGACTATAAGTTTCTTCTGTAATATTGCTGCATGTATTAAGAACTCTCACGAGCTCTCATCTTAATTCAAATAGAACTACACAGACATGGATCAATACACATTTCTATTTCCACCTATGCTCACCTTTCTTGCCCTTCATCTATGAGTAGGTTATGCTGCAGCACGTCTTGGGAATGCCTGGTGTATCTGGTGAACGTGATCCTAGAGCCATCAAATAATGATAACATGAAGTTCCATTTGTAAGCACGGTGCGGGGGTGAGGGTTAACATTACAATTGCCATTTGTTGTGACAATTATGGCTCTCGAGTTGACCTGACAGGAAAATCTGTTTAGTCACTACAGATCATTAGAAGAGGTATTTGCTATGCCTTAAGAATCACCATTGTTCAAAATATATTCAATGTCACGTGGTCGCTGACTGGGTAACATTAGTGAGTGAATTCGTTGACATGTGCTACGGCAGTTTCGTGCTTAAGTTAGAAAAATGTACCCTTCAGAAGTCACACAGGTTAGATGTATGATTATTTTGGCTACCAATATCAATTACTTTGTCTTGCAGACGAGAAAAGTATGTGACTAACAGGTCGACGCACATATACAACGCCGTTATGACTACCAAAACAAAGCAACATTTATATCCGTATCTCTGGTTCACTTCGTATCCGCTTTGGAATTGCTTACTTGCAAGACTTACATGGCTGATATCGCACCTATAGTCCCTCAATCTTTGAGCAGTTATTCAAAGTATACTTTTCAACATATACTTGTTGGCCGCTCACCAACATAAGCAACAAACTGACAACCAGTATGCACAACAACGCGCATATGATTCTTTACTGATGCAGCTCACAATTTTGGTTCACATTCTGTTTATCAAGCCACATTATATATGCTGTATGTTTTCTTTATTGATAGTTGTGAATAGCGCCATTATGTACCCAAAGCGTAGCGGTAGCTATAATAGAGATTCATATGAAGGTGAAACAACTCTTCCAGCCAGTGGCCGCCATATTGTTGGTTATTCCAATGCCTCATCTACCGAATTCCCAGCACTATGTCGCTTCAATGGGTTTGTTTGCCAGCATTGTCTTATCAGTCGATATCTGCGCACAGTGCACACATCTTAATCCATCACCACCATATAAAACAGAACATTAGACCACTGGAATAATTCTTATTTACACGTTGGACAAATACGGGAGTTAAGTGTGTGACGAGAAGGTTCGTGCCAACCAAATTCTGCTCGAAGATAGATATAATAGAAAGACACTAGAGCGACGAAACGAAATAAGAAACCTACATTGCTCGGTTGCATCCCATTGGCTTTTCGGGTATTCTTCCAGATGATATCTCTTGCAAAAGTCTGTCATCAGGTGCTGCTTCGTATGGTATTTCACCTGGACAAATGTATAGTTAGGCTTATATTTGGCGTGACACGCCCGAGGTCTTGATTGAGTGAGACAACGTTGGTACCGCTGGAGAATACTTCCTAGAGCATCGTCCCAAACCCACACACATATGATCCTCTTGGGTTCTCTTGTCTGTTGACGATTTCTGGAGCATGCCATCTCATTGACCATATCTTCTGTTTAGCGAATGGATAGCTAATGCGGGTATCATGCTTAACATCACAACACTTAATGTTATCTTTGCCAGGATTGTTTTGTTTGCCTTCTGCCTTTCCAATTCTCGTCTCTCTTGAACTCGCGCTACAGGGGCAAACCCTATGAGTTATGCAATGTGCTGTGTGCCTCGTTGAACCAGAATCACGTGATCAGCTGACAACGTGTGGGTAGGAAAAGTGCTCGTGATCAAGAAATGGTCGGTTCACAAGCTGATGAATACTGTCTATTTTTGTTCAAATTTATTTTTCGTTTGACATCGAGAGAGGTTACTTTGGCAGAGTGAAGGCAGACCAGGCCTCTAGCGACATGAACAACAAACATCCATGGTGTCTTTAAAATCAACGGATCAATATTTTCGTAGAGTTTAGTTACCTTTACACGTGGCGTACCGTCACTACAGTAAGACATCGGTACTAGCAGATATCTTGATTCAGGATAGGATTGCCTTCTGCAACAAGGAGGTTATAGTTATGATTTTATCTACATAATGTTACATAGAACATAGACGATAGACGATTAAGCCTGGTTTGTATAACACTGTTGGGAATTCAGTAGCCCCTTTATAAACTTTCGTATACTGAAACGGTCGTGACTTTCGTGTACAATATGTTCAAAGTTTATGTCTATCATCTTCAGGCTGTGCAGCACCATCTCCCAAGTAGAAAAAATGATTACTGCAACGGGACGAACTGTTAGACATTTTGTCTATATACAAAATTGCAATATACACTTTGAACTTACCACAATAGTCATGTATTAATCTATCTGTCAGATAAACACACAAGGCCTAACTTGGCTTCCTTTACGGTCAATTGCTTCATTATTGTATTGAATCTACTAAATCGTATGTTGAAATAAGAATAGTGCAGTTTTGCATCATAACCATCGGGTGTCTGTGTATTGTCGTTAAGAATGACAATTTTATGCATTGCATGTAAAAGTTTCTGGATGCTGCCGAAATACCATTACTGCTGCCAGTAACAGATGGTACCGAGAATGCTTCATATTCAGAGGGAGCAAGTTTCATCTCCCTCACATCATGTGTCTCACACTCTCCTAGGCTGCTTTTCCTGTTAGTTATTTGTACGCCCGAATCCTCATCCCATTGCTGATGGTTTTGCTACATAATCAAATCAACCAACCTCAGATACTTTGTACCCAAGAGGGGGATGACAGCAATCAATATCCAAGCCACGACACTTGGCGAAGGGCAACTGCCTGGCCCGGGAAAAGAGATACGCATGTGAAAGCGTGACTCTTTTTTCTGGAAGACAAATGACAGGATTAGCAAGGCTATAATATAACCGAAAGAGCGCACTATCTAGCATGTTGTGCGTGCTACTGACTTGATCGAGGTGGACAAAAAATGTGTTTGATATGCTAAAGTTGATAGGCCGTCACCTGTGTAGGAACCTGAAGGAATTATTCCCCGACCCTGACAGTCATCAAGACCCAACATTTTTAACACATCGTCTGAAATGCGCACAGCCCCATTATTAGGAATTGTAATGCCAGATCCTCCATCTTCTGAAGTTCTTGACTGCATTTGAATGGTCTCGTTGTGCCAACCCACAGTATACGTGATTGACATTACGTTGCTTAAATAAAGTATATCGGGGTGTGTTGGCTTTTTGCGTTTTATGTCTTGTGGAGCTAGCTCACCCTACGAATTCTGCACCCGAATAACGGTCGGGTATCGTGATGCTGATGTGATGCATTCAGTTGGGCGTGTTTATTAGGCGTATTATGTGGCGTAATAGTGCATGCCGGTGCGTGTTACAATAAACATAGAAGCCCTTTTAACACTGTGAAAGCGACCATTGTCCACATGCTTATGAAGTAACGCTTGTTTTCAACGTGGGGAAATATGGATACATCTCGTCCCTCGCACACACACACATTGACCTACGGATTAACTTACTCGCTCATTTGCTCACCCGCTCATGGCCTCATTCGTCCATTGATTCATTAATCTAATCAATCTTTCATTCGCGCACTCACTCACCAGATCAATCACTTGTCTACTCATTCACGGACTCACCCACTCAACCATCCAATCCCTTACTGACTAACCTAGCGATCGCTCACTCACTTGCGCACTCACTCACTCACTCACTCACTCACTCACTCACTCACTCACTCACTCACTCACTCACTCACTCACTCACTCACTCACTCACTCAATCCCTCACTCAAACATTCGCTTCCTCTCTCACTCACTCATTCACTCACTCACTCACTCACGCAATCACTCACTCGCTAACTCACGCAGTCAATCACTTTTTCACTCGCTCGCTCTCTTAATCATTGTACTCACCATTATTAAACAGAATGACAGCAAGAGATTTAGTTCATTCACGGGTCGCCATGTTTGCAGAAATACGAGTATTACTTCCCCGTTCAATTGCTCTGCCGATGACCTGATTTTGACTCTATTAGTGGCTTTCATACTTGGGAGAAGTATAAAACGATTAAACGAGCGTTATGAACCTTTCAATTAGATACTGCATGATTTTCCACATACAACATCGCCAATTCGGAAGGAGCATTCCAGATCATATCAAAGTCGGTTAGCTAGTAATTCTGTGCCTCGAGATTCATACTTATGTAATCCAATCAAACATATGGTTGAACAGAGTATAATAGCTCTAAGTACGTCTTACCACCTTACTAACGAATAATCAATATGTTCAGGAGATGGGGGAAACTTCAGTAACAATTTCCCTTCTGCCATCAACCACACCAATCTCCTTGTTTAGGTGCTGATCGTTAATGAGCTGATACGCCTAAATGAAAGAAAAATTTACCGTAGATAATATGCATGTAAGCTCAATACACTGTCGATTATAATTCTCAGCTAAATAGGTCCTGTCGCGCAAGCTGACTGACACAATTGATTAGTTGCTGTGTTTAATACAATACCGTAAAAACAAGTTTTTATACAAACTGAGTCACTAGGTTGTCAATTACTCTTGCAATATAATTCCTACATTTTATCGAGGGATTGAGGGCGTTAGGATGCGAATTTATAAAGTTAGAGGAAATATGAGATTTGTCTATGTTTCTGTAGTAGATACATCTGATGTCAACGCGTTCGTATCACCAAGAACGCGGAGGGCTAAACACGCATACTTTCTGGAAAAAAACATTTCGAGTGGATATATGTAAATAGTAGCAACCATAAAGCCTTCATAGCCCAGACAAATGTGACAGAGAAAATACCGCATATACCTGAAGCGATATATTTAACCCAACGTGCAGAACAATGTATATTATTGAGAGAATAATATATTACATGCAAGGCTGATATCCATGTTAGAAGCAAGATTGGTCTGAGAGAGTTGTCGTACCACAGATCAGCAATGTGTGCGGCCTTTAAATTCATTAACTTCTGCAATCAATCCACAAGGTCATATGTTGAAAATAAAATCGTGCCGATTAGACCATGCATTGACCACCGCATGCAGACTAAAGTCTAGATTTCAAACAAGTCTTGCACCCGAATCTCATCATGAATTCAACTATATATTGAATTGTATGTGCCTTCGTTTGATCAGAAATTATCATGGCAAAGGGTAAGTGAATAATTGACCTTGCCATAGCATGAATGGGGAGATAACTTAAAATGACGTTGCAGGTGAATGACACAATGTGCATGAGCATTGTTTTAGAAAAAAGGCCCTTATTATTGCAGCTCCAAGAGGTCTGACCGATTCTGATTCTTGAGTAACTGATGACGAGCTCATATCAAAGAGTCAACAGCTTCGCTACAAATGTTCAATGACACTTCCGCCCGCGAAAATATGTGAAGAGGCCCCCCTATGAGCAGCATGTTGCTTTGTCAAAGCCTATCTTAAAATCACTTAAAATCACGTGGACTTCTCAGAGTCATTCAGAGAAGTTGTTGCCTCGACCAATCAGATGGCTCCATATCGTTTATAGACGTCGAGTCCCGAGACGCTGGATCAACAGTCCCATGTGCTTTTGTTGTTTTTATGGTATCGTCGCCTGATGACAGATGTGAATTTCATTTAATTTGATAATCACCACACAGCTTGGTGGATTGAAGCCCTTTTGGGCAGCTAAAAACTATTTGATGGAAGATCGAGGATAGTAAACGCTGTGAGAGGCTATTTTGAAGCCTATAGTGCGACGTGTTTTTGCAGCGTTAAAGCTTTCGTCACTCTCGTTAATCGCATTGACGTCAGCCAAGTATTCCCATGTGATTTTGTTTATCTCACGGTATCGCCAACTAAGATTCTACTGGCAATCATAATTATCCCCCATTTAATTCATGTCTGAGTTGGTTGGGCCCCTCAGCCCTAACCAGTGTCAGTTATTAAGTGATTTTTTTGCAAATGTCCGGGCAACCAAGATGCCTTTGCTGCTGCTCAAGGTATGCAAGAAGGTTAGGTGTAACATAAATAGAGGTAAACACTGATGGTGCTATGGTCATTTGTTTAGACGAGACGATTTGGCTTCATAATCTGGTCAACGAAGTTAAATTTAACCCGTTTGAATCTCTTTTGAAGTTTGGCCCGATTGTATGCCATTTATGATTCGAGTACGTTCATGTTGTTGCTTTCCTCATCTTCGGGTAGATTCTAGTTTCGCCCAATAGTATCATTATTTTTGACAATGTTGTAGAAATGCCGAAGAGGTGCTTTTGTTTGTCAGACATATTGTTTTGTGACGGGCTTTACGTCCAAAGCAGCATATGAGTTTGCTACAATTGCATGAAATGCTTACCATGCTTATGTAATCTCATTCCACTGCTGTCTAGTTTTGGTTAGTAAAGGCAGCGTTTTGTGCCGCGTTTGTAAGCTGTTGTTTTGTCGCATACAAGTTGGATCTGGGTTGTAGGTTTAAACTCTTTCAATGGTGAACATAATGTGCTTACCAAGCGGTAACGCATATGTGTGTTTATACATACAGACTTGAAGGCCGAACGAGGCTGTGGCCCACAGAAAGCCCATAAGAAATCAATCCAGTATGCGTTCTCAAATATAACGAGTTCTATTGAGAATAAGTGGATCGATAAACTGCGCCACTTAATGACCACTCGCAGAGAAAGGGCCTGACTAGAGCTGATAATGATATAGTTGTACAGCGCTGTAAGTGGTCCTATACTCCCGGAGCATGGAATTCGTACACACACGTCTACAATGCACTTTTTAAACTGCACGTATGATAATAAGCGCATATGTTCTGCAATAGGGTATGCTGCAGCACGTCTTAGGAATGGCCTGGTTTATCGGATTAAAGAGATTTTAGAGCCATTAACTAATGGTGACATCGGGTCACATTTTTAAGCAGACTAGGATGATAACTAGCACCACGAACTCGGTAGGAGGGCTGCGTTAGGATGCGGGTTCTGAAGGTGGACAAAGTGCCTCCCCAACGCCGAATTTGACCTCACTGCCCTTGGCGGGTGACATAATATGGAGAATCTGTCATCACAACAGTCACTGCTTGTACCACAAAAGGTCCTACGTTCGGGTGGTTTCTACTTTAACTCATTGTCATTATCAAAGAGGGTCTTACTTTATATCATCGTAATAGGCTGCTTTATGCCTTTAGAATCTTCACCGTTCAAATAGAAGTGCCATGTGGCCATGACCAACATGACATCAGTGAATGCATTGATACATGGGGTTTGGCAGCTTCATGTCCAGCTTACAACATCAAACCTTCGGAGGTCACACAGACTTCACTCTTTTGATATGATGCATTGTTATATTTCCCACCAACAGGAAATACTGTGTCTTGACGACAGCGTACTGATGACTACCATCATCTAACAGCACTCATACCCGTATTCCTGGTTCATTCATGACTACCACCATCTAACGGCACTCATACCCGTATCCCTGGTTCACTCCGTATCAGCTTTTACATCGCTAAATGGGAAGACTATCTAAGCTGATTTCGTTTCAATGCTTAAACATTCATTCAATCGTTGTCCGCCCATCGACTCTTGTTACAAACAGGCATCCTATGAGCAAAATAACGCACGTGTCTTTCTTACCAGGTGTTACAGGCGATGAGCGCATGCGTCACTTAGTACCAGGTATTCTAGCAAGGTAAGTAAAACAGAGGTCGAGTGTTAAACAAGCGAAAAGCGTAATTCATGCATGCACTTACGGGGTAGTAACCCTTCTGGGACCTCAAAATAAATGCACTGGGTTAATATGATTGAGTAGCGATGTGATAGGTCTCCAAGATAGAATTGAACATTTAGAGAGTCGATGGAAAATATGAACTCATATCATAGGTGTTAATATCCCCCATTTCAAGATTTGCGTTCATCCGGTACATACAAAGCAGAATGTCCTAAAATAACTCGCTCTGAACCAAGATTTGCTGAGCTGTCGTAGGCCACAGTAAATTTGTAGATAGTTGTCTGCCTGTTTATGCAAGGAACGATTATGCAGTGATTTATTAAGGCATGAGGAGAGGCCTTGAAATGACCTCTAGTTCGCAATTTGTTGCTCCAGCAACAGTTAGAACCTATGGATAATGTTTGCATAATCATACAATCATACGATAGGGGGCGTATGCTTTGTTTATTGACGGTTGTTTACATGAACAGTGCGATGCTGTTAAGAATCTAGAGCGTTGAGATCTCAATTACAAACAATTATATCATGGTGGGTCAAGTTTCACAGACAGTGGCAGCCGCGCCGCGCATCATTCCAATATCTCGGTCGCCTCTGCCAAATTTTCCGCGCTAGGTCGCTAAGTTTAGAAAACAAATGCCGGTCATAGATGACACAGATGACACATTAACCCCTCCACAGCTTTGACTGCAATCACAATACCAGCACCTGGCGATGGGCCACTGCCTGAGAAGAAGATATGCGTGTCAGAGTTACTTAAAGATTTTTCTTAGTGACAACATGATAGCATGGCTTATAATATGATACCCACATACATAATTCACATTCGGTCTCAAGCAAATATTTGGTTTGTGCACAATTGTCTAGAAGAGGTGGTTTGGTCATTCTTAATTTTGCAGGTGGTGGGTGTTTCTGCTTCCTGGGGCAAAGGAAGCTCTGAACCTTCATGATTACACGAATGGCACATTCCGAGCGTCTTAAAACCGTGAGGTTGAGTTGCGTATAAGCCGCGCGTCACTTACCTGTCCATATGCCTAATCTGAATAATTGAGTGCCCCCGCCTTATAGCCCTTAACAATGTCATAATGCCTGATATGTCTACCGGATCGGGTATCTTAAAGATGTTATCTTCCATTTTCCGTCACTAAATTTGTAAAACTTGTGATGGTACTAAAATATCCCATGTCCACTTCTAATCGACTTCGAATGTATTTCTATTTGATTATATAGAGTACATAGTTGTAGGTCGTAAACACATAGGCAAGACCCTATATTTGCAAGATCTGTCTTTCAATATGGACCCTCAAGGGGCGTGCGCATATTGTGTGTACCAGACTGTTGAGCGTTAAAGTTAAGTTAAGTGACTGCGTGCAGTACTACAGTGGTTTTGCTGTTCTATAATCTGACTGGGTATTGGTGAGCGAACACAATCTTGCGGCAGCCGAGAAGCACTTGGCGGGGGTTGTATGGGAAGGCGGGGCAAGATTTCTCTCATACAAGTTTGTTATACGAGATACGGTACTTAAATACGCAATGGCCCCTTCCAAATCATCCGAATAATATTGAAAGGGGGGCTCCACCTAATAGCCTTAACAATTTTCGTCGGAAAATTCAAAATGCCGGATATGTTAGAAGGATCTCCTAGCACAAGGTGGCTGAGAAATGGTTTTGTAGTTTCACTGGATTCTGGTTCGTTCAGTCAACACCTATAATGTATTGATGATCAGTCAGTAATATTAAAAATCGGACAATTGTGCACCCCCTCAGCGCGCACTACAACACCTTCCCAACAACTTCCCACTAGCACACCCTCAACCAAAGTCAACATCAAGTAGCCAATTATTACTATATCTCAACCAAAAACATTTCACGAAGGTAAATGCGCCTGAGATATTTGTTATGCAGCAACATGTCGTTAATCACACGATAGGAGCTGCGTGACAACGATTCTATCACAGATTCTACGCACGGGTGATGCTTAAAATCACTCATTTAGCAAGTAATGTAATAGGACTTCGTGAGTAAAATGATGTTGTCTGCTTTGCAATGTCCCCTGTGTCAGTCAGCACTGCATTGTTCTGTATCCTTTGTGGGGTCATACCGTTGACGTTTGTATCGCCACTACTTGTCATCTGGCCATACGCTGTGCTGTGGTCGTGATAGTAACTGCGCTAACGTTATATCCCAGCTCGCAACACAGCGGACGCGGTGCAAAGACCGTGTGGGGGCGAGGGTGAACATTTCCGAAGATAGACTGACAGAGCGCCACCCCCATGTCTCTTTTCAACCTGTCAGAGGCTTAATATAGAAATTCTTTTACCACACGGCCACATGTTGTGCTACATATGGCGCTCGAGTTGAGCGGTTCCTACTTCTGATCTGACAGTGCGATCAATTAAGTCACTGCCGATTATCAAAGGAGGTTTTTGCGATGCCTTAAGAACCCCCATAGCTCGAAATATATTGAATGCTAAGTGGTCGTTGACAGCGCAACATTGGGGAGTGAATTTACTGATGTATGAAGACACGAGGCTTCTATCTAACCTAAGCTCTAAGGTTCCTTTATTGATATATGTGAACAGTGCCATTTTGCACACAGAGCATAGCGGTCAACACTAAAGAGATTAATATCAAGATGGAATAACTTTTCAACCCAGTAGCCGCCACATTGTATTGTGAAATTGTCATTCCAATATCTCGGTCGCCTTTACCAAATTGTCAGCACTAGGTCGCTTCAATGGGTTTGTTTGCCAGCATTTTCTCATCAGTCCATACCTGCACACAGTGGATACACCTCAATCCATCACAAACATATAAAACACAAGGTCACAGGAATAACGGCAGCAATGTGGTAGCACTTCTGTTATATTTACTCATTCAACAAACAAGGAAGTTGAGTGTGTGAAGAGAAGATTCGTGTCAAGCTAATGCGGTTGAAGAAAGACATAAAAGAAAGACGCTAGAACGAAACACTAAACATACATTGCTCGGTTGCATCCCATCGGCTTCTCGGGAATTCTTCCAGAGTAAATCTTTTGCAATAGACTGTCATCAGGTGTTGCTGCGTATGGTATTTCACCTGGAAAAACACATAGCTATGCTTTTATTTTCCGTGACACAATACAGCGCTGTATACTAGGGAACAGGCCCAAGATATTGATTGAGACAACATTTGTACCGTTTGAGGCTACTTCCCAGAGCATCATTCCAAACCCCCAAACATCTGATGCTCTTGTGTGTTCTTGTCTGTTAAGGATTTCGGGAGCAAGCCATCGCATTGACATTATCTTCTGCTAAGCAAATGGATAACTACTGTTTGTATCATGATAAACATCACAACACTTACTGTTGTCTTTTCCAGTATTATTGATACTTGCCTTCTTCCTTTCAACTTCTCGTCTTTCATCCCATCCCCGGGTTTTTCGGGAAATTTTTCC
>CM067347.1:63777550-63800050 GCA_034190875.2 Urechis unicinctus | reverse complement strand
TTCAATAAACCAAAAACAGATATAAATATATGCACCAGAAAAAAATATATATCACAGATGAATAGCATTCACACTCAGTAAATCATTTTTGAAAGCGCTCGATTCATTATGAGGCGTCTCAGATTCTTCGCGGTTTCCCTCACATTTGGGAGATATGTACGATCTCTGAAGTTGGCGTTCGCAACCTCAACCAGCCTGGTGAGGCAGAGCAAGACCAGTGCCGGCGGGCCACTGACCCTATGTGGTCACTCAATGTTTACCAGATTGGAAGCTCTGTCACTAAATCTGGCGAGCCAGTACTTTACTATTTGTTGGATGGACCGCTCCGTGGTTTTGTAAATGAGGAGTTGCTTGTGGTGCCGTCCGATACCCAGTTGCCGCCAGATGGTTTTACCAATTAGACATTAGAGATCTATAGATATAACAATGGTAGTATATGACAATAAGTGCCCGTGGATATTATTCAGAAAGAAAGTCCCCTGTAACAGGCCCTGTACGCAAGAGTTTTGCAACTTACACAGATATAAGATAAAACAAGGTGTCGTTAATCGTCTTTGTACGGGTTGTCAGAAGGCTATAAAAAATAATAAGGTAGGATTGTGTATGGATTGTGGGTTCGATAAAGTCAACCACAGTCGTCTTCATCAAAAGAAAAAAATTGCTTCACAACAGACTGCAGCCGGCGCCACTGAACGGGGATTCCCCACTGAATAACAATAGAAATCCTGTGGCGCTGTCAGCAAGGTCAAAGTCCGCTCGCTGTATAGTTGTTGTCTTTTGTGAATCAAAAAAAATCCCTTTTAGACTAATGGAACTGTATAGTAAACATGACTCATAATCAGTGAGCACGTGAAGCCCAAAACGATTATGTTTCAATTATGAATCGTGAAGCCCAAAATGATTATGTTTTAAGCCTCCTTATCCACGCTCTAAGGTTGCACTCAAAGCATTCCAAGTGCGTAATAAATATGACCGTACATACAAGGAGATGTTGGCTAGAGTCAGGGCTGGGATGGCTCACACCCCTGTCCCCACCGCTGCCCCACGCAGACCAGTCCCTGCCCCATGCAGACCTGTCCCTGCCCCATGCTGACCAGTCCCCGCAACCCAGTCCCCAGTCCCCACAGTTCGTCTTGCCTTCAAGAAGACTAAGTGGGCTGTTAAAAACTATTTGCGTGGATGGGTGATGAACGTTCCTGAGTCTCACCCCCTTAGCTCGGACCTTATGATGTTCTTAAAGGGCATGCGTCGGAAGATGCATAAAGTTTTGACTGTTGAGCTGGAAGAACTAGGTGGAATCAAGTGTCAGTTTGCCCTTAAGGTAAGACTCTCCAAGCACGCCGATAATGACAGCACTGAGTATTTTGAGCCTGTGTTGCGTAATAAGCAGCAGGTGGTTCTCTCCTCAGAAGACCGGGACGTTGCGCTGGACCTGAGTGCTGTTAATATCCAAGAGCGGTTGGAGAAGTGGACCAGCCAAGGTTCTGGTTGGGAGTTCAAGGCGGTCATAACTCAGTGGATATTGCCAACTACCAACCGTTGAAAGGTGGCTCCTACCTGCGCCTTCCGACTGCGCTGGCGGTTAAGCATGCCATCATAAACGTAAAGAACTGGGACGACTTCTGCATTCTATGGGCTATTGAAGCCGCTCTGCACCCGGTTGCCAAGAACCCACAGTGACCATCAAAATATAACATTCAGGGGCTCTTGGATCTGCAAAACGGTGTAGGTGCAGAATATCCTACACCATTGTCGCATGATGAGAAGATAGAAAAGCATGCTAACCTAGCCTTAAATGTTTTTGGCTGGGATGGGAAGACCACTATCGTACACCGCATCAGTAAGCACTCTGGTACTCGTATAAACCTCATGCTGATTGAGAAGGACGGCAAGTTTTATTACACGCAAATCAAAAACCTGAACCACTTGCTGTATGACCAGACCAAACATAAAGAGCGCAAGTTCTTCTGTGAGCTATGTCTGCATGGATATACCTCTGAGGGTCTGCTCGCGGCGCATAAGCCTGAGTGCATGGGGATAGGGCAAACTGCTGTGCGAGTGGATATGCCTGAGGAAGGGAAGAACATATTATCCTTCCAGAACTGGCAGAAACAGCTTGCTGCACCCTACGTCATCTATGCTGACTTTGAGGCGCTCACAGTGAAGCTTCCGGGTCCTGCGCTTTATCTTGGTAAGAGCAACACGCAGAGAACGCAGGAACACCAAGGATGTGGCTATGGCTATGTGGTTGTTCGTTGTGACGGTAAGACCGAACCCCCTGTGGTTTACAGAGGAAGCGATGCTGTGGAGAAGTTCTTACAGGCTCTGCAGCAGGAGGAGCAAAAGATCAAAGCAGTTCTGTCCAAGCCTGTCCCTATGAGGATGACTGGGGAGAATAGAAGGGCACATAAGGCTGCAACCCACTGTCATGTGTGCAAGAAAAAACTGGGGTGTGACTCTGTCCGCGATCACTGCCATATAACTGGCTTGTACAGAGGGCCAGCCCATAACGTGTGTAACCTGAAACTTCGGCTGAGTCCCAAGACAACACCCATCTCTGTGGTATTCCATAACCTGCGGGGCTATGACTCCCATCTCTTGATGCAGGGTATAAGCAAAGTTGAGGGGAACATCAACTGTATCCCCAACAACATGGAGAAATATATTTCCCTGTCGCTTGGGCAGTTGCGCTTTATTGACAGTGCACAGTTCCTCCTGGCCTCGCTTGATAAGTTGGTGTCTTCTAACAACCCAGATGCATTTGCTGTAAAGACGGAATATGAGCCAGACCAGATGAAGCGGCGGTTGCTGTTGCATAAGGGAGTCTTCCCCTATGAGTTGGGTTAAGTTTGATTCCCCTCTGCCGCCAATCCAGGAGTTCTACAGCAAGCTCTCTGAGGAGGGTATATCTGCTGTAGACTATGCCCATGCACATAAAGTCTGGAGCGTGTTCGGGTGTAAGAACATGGGTGACTACCATGACCTGTACCTGCGAACAGATGTACTGCTCCTGGCTTGAGGTGTTCCTCAAGACCTGTCTTAAGCAGAACGGTTTGGATCTGGCTCACTACTATACCAGCCCCGGTTTGTCGTGGGATGCTTTGCTAAAGAGCACAGGCGTGGAACTCGAGCTACTCACCGACTATGACAAGCACCTGTTCATTGAGAAAGGTCTAGACGGTGGTATAAGCATGGTGTCGCGCCGCCACGCTAAGGCCAATAACCCGCTCGTGGATGACTTTGACCAGGATAAACGAACGAGCTACATCCAGTACCTTGATGCTAACAATTTGTATGGGTGGGCTATGAGTCAGCCTTTGCCAACTGCAGGTATTGAGTGGTGGTTCGGCCGGAGGATCTACAGATACAGGACCACCCAGATGATGCTGAGACTGGATACATACGTGAGGTTGACTTGGAGTATCATACTGCAGTTCATGACGAGCACAACGACTACCCGCTGGCTCCGGAGCGGCTTCTTGTAGAGAACGACTGGTTGTCGATCTATCAGAAGAACCTCCTGGGCGAGTTGGGTGGCACCTTGGTTGAGCTTGAAAAGCTGGTGCCAAACCTGCGGAATAAGGAAAAGTATGTGGTGCACTACAGGGACCTCAAGCTGTATCTGTCTTTGGGGATGAGACTTACCAAGATTCATCGTGCACTTGTCTTTGACCAGAGCCCCTGGATGGAGCCTTACATTCGGATGAATACGGATCTGCGTAAGGTGACCACCAGCGACTTAGAGAAGGACCTTCATAAGCTTATGAACAACTCTGTGTTTGGCAAGAACCTCCGCAGGCGGGTTAATGTCAAAATTGTGCGCTCTACGGAAGAAGAAACCTTGAGATTGAGGTGAGGGATTTGGAATCAAAGTATGAGGACCTTTTGGAGCGCGTGAGTCACGTAGAAGAGTTTATTCCTCAGGGTCCTGGTGATCGCCCTCTTTAGTGTGACCCTGGACCATGGGGGGCTGGAAGGGCTCCTGGCAACATATGGTATGGAGTGGGGAGGTGTGAGCGGTTTGCTGGCTCATGTGAGTCCATTTTGGTAGCTGTGCTCGTACACCCAGTCTCTATACTACTGCAATGGTTATGAATACTTGTGTGCCAATACGTAGCTTATATAAACATGGGGTGAACTCGTAATAAACTCGGGAAGTACACCAAACATGGTTAAAAGAATATCTTTGAAGTGTAAATTCTGGGTGGTGCCCTTTGCGACGAGTGATGGACTGATGTGACTCACCTGCCAACGAATGTGACATTCGAACCCCGGCGGGACTAGAAAACAGTTGGTAATAATTCATCAAATGGAGGTCAGTACGGGACATTGGATTGTACATATGAGTACTACATTGTTGTAGTCATATATACAATGCAATGTAGTCTACAAATAGTGATCACCAAAACTGGGACAATGTGACACTGATTGAATATGTTGCTGAAAGCCCACCAAACAGCTTATAGCTTCATAAGGAGGGCTCATTCCGACCAGCTTTGGGGTGAGTATGCAAATGAGTGAAATACATGCCTGTCGTCAGGTGGCGCTACCATAAAATCAACAAAAGCACCTGGGACTGTCGATTAAGCGTCTCTTGGTTTGTTGCATTGTTGCATGGGTCACGTGCTTTATGGATCACTCATGACCTTCACAACGAAAACATCTCTGGGTATTCCACACTGTAGGATTTCATGCCATAACTGGTCAAAAAGTTCCATGTGATTTTAAGAGACGATGTGACAGAGCACCGCGCTGCTAACAGGTGGCGTGTTCACATTTTATGTTTGGCGGAGGCACGAGTGAGCCCTCTCAGCATAGCTATAATCTATTTGTTTGTTTATGCACAGATTTAACGGTCATAATAGCTAATAATACTTATAATAAGCTACACAGCAACAAACACAGTTGCAAGCGGTTGTATACGCCCCCACAGCAGCTTCCAGAGGAAACAAATCTACCTCTCAACAGAAAATTTGATATGATAGTCAATCAGAGAAAGGCAACTTCATGGTTTTTTGACCTTTTGTTTATTTGTGCAGAGTCGTGGCGGATTGTCGACATTCTGTGCTGGGAGTATGCAGAGCCCATGGGGAGTTGTTTGACAATCAAGTACCATGGAATAGTATTTTCCCAAATGTCCTGTCTAACAACATCCGTCGCACGGACACTGCTACACCCATCGCCCGGACACTGCTACACCTGTCACACAGACACTGCTACACCTGTCGCATGGACACTGCTACACCTGTCGCACAGACACTGCTACACCCGTCGCACGGACACTGCTGCACCCGTCGCACCGACACTGCTACACCCTCCGCACATACACTGTAATAGCAAGCACACCAACTGACAACACCCCTACTTATATTTCCTGAAAGCTTCGCTCTCTTGCTGATCGATTGTTTATTACTACTTGCGTTTAACCTCGTTTATTCCTAACGTCGACATTTTCCGAGCGGTTGGTTGTTATTTGTCGCTATTGTGTGTGTTTTATTTATGCTGTGACTTGTGGCAGGAGTGGGCAAGGAAGCCAGACAGAAAAACATGGCAAGTTTTTGCATACCTAGGTCTATGCCAAATAAGTCGATGCTGGCCATGCATATCCAAATATGATCGGATGATAGACTGTTTTTGAAAGAGGGATTTACAACCTAGCAATGGGGATATGTGTGTTTTGTGGCGCGAGCGACTCCACATAGAAAACACTAGCTATCTGAACCATGATATAGACTCGATGTCATTGTGAAAGTGAAATCAGAGCCACTCACCAATAAGCTTTGGGAGATACTCAATAACACGGCTGCTTAGTTTACATGACTACCTGTCTCCCGCCAAACACGGCAACCACATCTCATGTTATAGCACTTACGCAAATGTCCAGTTTGATAACGCCTGTTGCGTAGACACTGCTACTCCCGCCGCGCAGACATGACGATGGTAAATACACGCGACGTACATTCTGTCTGAAAACACCCTACCGATGTGGCTTGCGTTGGCCTCGTTTATCATTTATGTGAAAATATTCCTAGCGGTTGGTGGTTATTTGGCGCTGTGGTGGTTATTGGACGCTGAGGTGGTTATTTGGTTGTTATTTGCGCTGTGACAGCTGTGACCTCTGGCGGATGTGGGCGGGGTTGTGAAGCTAGTCAGAAAAACATGGCGACTTCTTGCAAACCTATTTATATCGAATAAGCCGACGCTAGCATTGTATATCAATCAATGCTGTGATGGTAGACTGCTTTAGAAGCAGGGTTGTACATCCAAGCAACAGGACTATGCATGGTGTTTGGTGTGAGCGACTACACACAGCAAACACTGGCTATCAATATACCATAATGCCCACATGTATTCTCGTTGCTGTGGTGAAAGTGAAACCATAACAACCCTCCAAGAAGCTTTGGGAAAGACACAATAACGCGACTGCTTCGCTCACATGACTACCCAGTGTGAAGTCAATGATAAAAACCCGTGTTGAGCGGGTTGTGACAATACCTGCTTAAATCAATGCGTCACTGGTAGGCTATCCCCGTAACTTGAGTGCTCGACACTACCGGGCTCAGGGTGTTGACGGGACCAACGAGACAAGAAGGTATACATGCTAACTACGCTGCTCAACATGGAAACGCTGGCTGTTTGAAAACGACTTAAACACTGGATCAATACCTGATGGTCATTAAGAGTTTTGAAATACCAAACACGAGAATATAATCCGCGGTGAAGTTTGTCGGCTGAGAAATGGAAGTTTGTTTCCGTTTTGACATGATGACAGGTATGACAGGGTGAACACTCACACGTGCTTTAGTTGATTATATAACAACCCCACCTGTCGATGGGCTTGCTTAACAAGTTCACCGCGTTGCCAGTCTGAGTTAACCCTCTTAGCGTAGCAATAAGCTCTTTGTCACGACTGCTTGGTTTACTGAAAAGAGCTAGAAATTAAAGAAAGCTCTTCATTCGCCATCAATTATATATATATATATATATATATATATATATATATATATATATATATATATATATATATATATATATATATATATATATATTTGTATATATATATATATATAAAAAACGCAAAAAATGATGTGTTTGCAGAAAGGTTTAATCATATAATGAAAGCGTTAAATTAATGATCACAGTATCCAGTTCAATAAACCAAAAACAGATATAAATATATGAACCAGAAAAAACATTATCACAGATGAATAGCATACACACACAGTAAGCCATTTTTAAAAGCGCTCGATTCATTATGAGGCGTCTCAGATTCTTCGCGGTTTACCGCACATTCGGCAGATATGTACGATCTCTGTCCATGTGGAGTTAAAGGCCGATGTGCATGGAGTGCTAGGCGTGGACCTTGGTAAAGAGGAGGCCGGATTCGTGGCAGTAGTAGAGTCTAGCATCGTAGGTGTTTGAGCCACAGCATCGATGAGTCTGCCGGCTGCCAGTCATGGGTCGCGATCGCACCATGCCCTTACAGCACATCACTTCGTCGCTGTCGATGGCTACTGTTTTGCAGCACTTCTGAGAGAGCATGTCTTGTGGCCGCGGGCTGATGAAAGGCCGCCTGATACACATCAGGAGATATAAACAGCTGGGCAATCCCTCAATGTCTTGACACACTATTAGATGAAGGAATAGGTAGTGAATGGCGTATTTATGAGAGCGGGAAGAACTGACCTGTTGAGGACGCCTTGACAGCACATCTACACGCGTTTACACACACACACACAAACACACACGGCATACTTATAACAGGCGGACACTATCTCGACAATATTCAACATAGATATCATACATGATACGGACGATAACTGGCCTGCAGACAATTTTCTCCTAAGCGCGTTATCTGTGTGCATGTGTTACGCTGAGATTTCTTCTTTGTATATATGCTCGTGTAGGCAAAGGACGTGACGCCAATTGTGGTAGTGAACAAACTTAATATTTATTATCCCTTCTAGATGTTGCCTTCACTCTCCATGCTCGGAACTCCCCTCCACTGGTGGACATCCCCTATTTAAGGACATGCCCTCCAGGGAGGTGGACAGTAGTTTAACCAATAGAATACTTTTATTGTTCTCAGCCAATTAGGCTCGCATGTATACACTGAATGGGTGGAGTTACCTACGGTGGGGCGAAGGTGTGTTTTTATGACATAACACATGGAATTTCCGTGAAAAGATAAATTAAACATAGGAAAACACCAGCTCGACGACCGCCAACCTACACCCACCTGACCGCCTACCTACACCCACCTGGCCGCCTACCTACACCCATCTGGCCGCCTACCTACACCCACCTGGCCGCCTACCTACACCCAACTGGCCGCCTACCTACCACCACCTGGCCGCCTATCTACACCCACCTGGCCGCCGGTCTGTAATAAGCTCCGGTCGAACGGTAATATGAATACTCAGACGTCTTGTAGGTCTAGTCTGTAATAAGCTTCTTTTGTACACATTACATCTCCATCTTATATAGTCGACTGGAAAACGAATGATGACAACCTACCCAATCAGGGTATCTACCGTTAGTTCGTTTTTCTAGTTAATAACTGCAAATAGTAAACGGAAAACGTTCCGTTTTCCTATTTCCTGTTTCGGGATATAGGAAAACGGAACGTTTTTCGTTTTACTATTGGCAATTATTAACTAGAATATTATGCAACTACATATATATATATATATATATATATATATATATATATATATATATATATATATATATATATATATATATATATATATATATATATATATATATATATATATATATATATATATATATATATATATATATATATATAGTATATATATATATATATATATATATATATATATATATGAAGCTGTATAATGTCGGTGGATATCCTAATTATACCTTTACATCATCCCCGCAGTTCGCTACTTACGTTGCTCGAGCTGTCGAACGTCTGGCGTTTACAGCATTTGTGGTACTCGCGGGAGACGTTGTGTGGCCTTTCAAGGACGACTCCATAGCAACACATAAGATCATCGTTGTCAAAGTAGTCCTTCTTTCTACATGGCTTCAGGTCACCTGCAAAAGGTAGCTTAATTAATAAACACCTGTTTGAGCTTACCCTAATTAACATCACCTGTAACACTGACCCTAATAAACAACACCTGCGCGACTGACCTTAATAAGCAAAACTTGTTATTGACATGTCAATCAACCTGTAAACCTACAGAGCTAATCTTAATGAACAAACACATGCTGCTACATTTTATCAACCACACCTGTCCAGCCAAACTTATTAAACGGCAACTGTACATATATCCTTAATAAACAACACATGTTCAGCTAATCTTATAAACATAATCTTAAACACCATGGTAGCATGTCACCTGATAAATGAATAGCTAAATATCGCATCGTACAGTTAACCGAATCACTTGTAAATGAACTCCGTATCAATTAACACCTGGTTCTATCAAGAAGGGCAGGGTGATCAGTTAATTGATTGCGGATGCTAAATAACAATGAGCGTAGGTAGCGACTACAGGAGATGATACAGGTGTACTTACCCCATGCCATGTAAGCGAGGACTGTTACAAAGAGCAAGCGGAGGATGGTCTGCATGACGTAGGTATCTGGTAGCGGCACAAGGAGGAGGACGTTGACGTGTAATATCACTATATGTCCCGCCAGACGCAACCTTAAATACCCACCTCAAGTGACCGCCATCATTTTGATTGCCCTTCACGACATGACAAGTGGAGGCCATACTGTCGCGCCCTTCGATACTTGTCTGGATTGCAATGAGTCGAGTGCAAGGAAGAAGCGATAAATCATTGGTAAAATATAAAACAGGGCAACTTATCATATGAATAAAACAAATATTGGCGCAGATTTCATAAGAATATTGACGATGAATGGGTAAGTGGAATCTGGCGAGTCGGATGTGCTGACTGCCAGCGCTTGCTAACACCGTCCCACTGACCTCACCCAGGTCGTCAGTGAGGCGGAACCACACGCGCAATGAGACCCCAGCTGCCATCCGTGCCCTGCAAGGAAAAGGTGAGGATGCGTAACAATCAAAGACAAGGCTTTGTTACAGTGTATGAGATATAAAGGAAAAAAGGGACGCGTGACAAAGAGAGTGTATGAGACAGGTCCAGTGTGAGCTCGTATGTACGCCTGGCCGCATGTTTTTCTGTGTATGTGTGTGTCTGCTTGTATATATAAATATACATATATATATATATATATATATATATATATATATATTTATATATATATATATATATATATATATATATATATATATATATATATATATATAGATATATATATATATATATATATATATATATATATATATATATATATATATATATATATATATATATATATATATATACGTGCACCCACACATACACACACCCAATCTTTCAATTATCCAATTGTCAAGAAGCATATGTAACAACAATTTTTGTTCTGATAAAATTCAGCTTTGTTGATGGCGGAAACGGTTTTTGCTAAAGATGTTACGTTGTCAGTAAGATTTACCATGGCGTAACAGCAGACCATTTGTTATCCGAAACGTAATCGTGTGTATGTGAGCAGATTTCAAAGGAAGAGGTTCAATCACATGGTTCAAATAAATAGTTGTGAAATTATAACCATCAAGTGCATATGTATATGTTACATGACACTTGATTTGCGGTTAACGCATATATATATATATATATATATATATATATATATATATATATATATATATATATATATATATATATATATATATATATATATATATATATATATATATATATATATATATATATATATATATATATATACGTGCACCCACACATACACACACCCGAGCTTATGTCTCATTGCGTAATAGTTTAAATATTCCTCTTCGATATGGCATGTTAAACATACCATATCCAGGCCCGACTGCTTTATTTCGTGCCCAGATCAAGGGTTTTGGTCGCTACCTGCTGTTCGAGGTGTTATTTGTTCACATATTGCTATAACGTGATGGCTTAAATAAAGATAGCTCACGCTACCAGCGTCTGATTACAACATGGTGGCAGCGGTTTCAACCCATGTTAACAGCGCTCACATGCCATTGACGGTACAATTTACTATCACTTTAGGTGAATGAGCATAGTGGGTAACTATGTAGTATAATTTAGCTTTAACACATGTACGCTACACACGGTGCAGACTGAAGTTAAAGATTGCTACAAAATCCATTCGTTTAGAAGAGCGACGGAAAAAACAAGAAGCCCATAACATATTTGATCAGCTGTCAAATATTCGAGATAACCATGGCGACTTACCATATTCCAGCACCTTCACCTATGTCATTGGTTGGGGATGTGGCTAGTAATTGGCGAGACTTTGAAACAGCTTGGGAGTACTACAGTATTGCCACTGAGCTTGATAAAAAGTTGACAAATGAAGATACAACTGTCAACGAGGCTGGGGGCCTACAAGTTGCGGCAACATTGTGCTCCGTGATGGGGACAGAATGCCTGAAAGTCATGAATAGTCTCCCTACTCTCACGGCTGAGAACAAAAAGAATCCCAAGCAAATTCTTGATGCATTACGAGCTCACTTCATTCCTCAAAAGCATGTGCTGTACGAACGCTTCAAATTCAACACAGCCGTTCAGAAAGGAGAAACAGCTGATGAGTTTCTGATACGACTCCGTCAACTTGCAGAATCATGTGAGTTTGGAACCCTAAAAGACAGCCTTATTCGGGACCGATTAGTTATTGGGACTACAGATGATGCATGCAGGGACAGACTTCTTCGAGAAAGACCTGTTCCAGACCTCAGCAGATGTATTGAGCTGTTACGGGCTAGCGAACTCTCAAAGTCCCACAAGCAAGCCTTGTCAGGGAACACACCTGCATTTGTTGACTACTTGTACAGGAAAAACAAACAGCAGTCAGGAAACCATCTGAAATCAACGAAAGGAGTACATACAAACTCCAAACCTTCAGGTCGACCTCCAAGTCAAGGTCAATGTCAAGGTCAGATCAAAAGCCAGAATAACAGACAGTCAGCCTGTCACTGGTGTGGTAAACGTCCTTGCCATAAGAGATCTGACTGCCCTGCTAAGGAAGCTATCTGCAATAAATGCAAAAAGAAAGGACATTACTCTGCTGTCTGCAGATCATTCAAATCAATCAACGAAATGAGCTCAAATGTTGACTACTTTGATATACCTTTGAACATGGAATCACAGTTCTTGGGAGAAATCCATTCAATACCAGATAACTTTTGGTCTGCAGATCTACATGTCAACGACAACCCTACGTTTTTTAAACTAGATAGTGGAGCTAAAGTGACCATAATCAGCGACTCTACTCCTTGGATAAAAAATGTTACTCTCCAACCCACTACAAGGGAATTTAGAGGACCAGGAGATGTACCACTCTCACACTTAATCTGTGGTGAGCTGAATCATGCACAGTTGAAAACGGGTGATGCTTCAGTTACAGAGACAGTTTATGTCATGAAGGGACAGAAACACAATTTGCTCAGCAAAACAGCAAATCCAGTCTCTCAGTCTCCTGACACCATCATCCCATGTGTACTCTGTGGAGACCACTCCCGACTTCAAGCAAGTGTTCCCTCAGCTCTTTATCGGACTAGGCAAGCTTAAGAAGGAAATAAAGATACATCTACGCCCTGACACCATTCCTACCTGTCTATATACACCAAGGCGAGTTCCCCCCATCCACTGGTGAAGAGGGTGGAAGATGAACTCAAGTCTATGGAGAAAGCTGGTGTTATTTCTGCAGTGAGTGAACCAACAGAATGGTGCTCGGGTATGGTGTGCGTTCCTAAGCCAAACGGTAAAGTGCGCATCTGTGTAGATCTTACAGCACTTAATAAAGCAGTCAAACGAGAGGTCCACCCAATGGCAAGTGTGGATGAAAATCTTGCAAAGCTTCAAGACAGCTGCATCTACTCTAAACTAGATGCCAATTCTGGATTCTGGCAGATTGCATTGGACAATGACTCAAGATTGCTAACAACCTTTGTCACACCCTTCGGGCGTTTCTGCTTCAATCGCCTGCCCTTTGGGATAAGCTCAGCACCGGAAATATTCCAGCGCACTATATCACAGCTTTTGGAAGGGCTAAAGGGAGTCGTATGCCACATGGATGATATTCTTATCCATGGTCGCAACCAACAGGAACATGATCAACGAGTAAGAATGGTTTTGACAAGGTTACAAACTGCTGGTATCACTCTCAATGATAAATGCGAGTTTTCAAAGAAAAGAATAACCTTCTTGGGGCACATCCTGTCGGAGCATGGTATTGAAGCAGACCCAGCAAAAACCGAAGCAGTAAGAAACTTCCCAACACCCTCCAATGTTACAGAACTCCAGAGGTTTAACGGCATGGTCAATCAGTTGGCAAAATTTATACCAGACTTAGCATCTATCAATGAGCCTCTGAGACAACTGCTGCGGAAAGAGCAACAGTGGCTCTGGGATACACCACAAGAGATGGCATTCGAGACAATCAAACAGAAATTGATATCTACAGAGGTCCTAGCACACTATGACACAAAGAGGCAAACTATAGTGGCTGCAGATGCTAGCCAGAATGGGCTTGGGGCAGTACTTCTTCAGGTGGATGATTCTGGGCGTCGACGTCCCATTTGTTATGCGTCCCGATCCCTAGCCCCACATGAACAGCGATATGCTGTTATCGAAAAGGAAGCCCTGGCTGCCACATGGGCATGCGATAAATTTGCTGATTATGTGACTGGCACGCATTTCACGCTCGAAACAGATCACAGACCTTTGGTACCTCTGCTCTCTTCTACAGATCTCTGCAAACTACCACCAAGAGTTCTGCGATTTCGACTGCGTCTAATGCGGTTCACTCCAGATGTTAAGTATGTGCCTGGATCTATCCAGACTACTGCTGATGCATTGTCAAGAGCACCTACAGTTTCCGCGAATGAAGGTGATGCACTCTTAGAGGAGGTAGAAAGCTTCAAAGACTATGTCATCAGTTATCTTCCTGCCACAGAGAATCGTCTGAAAGAAATTAAGGAAGCTCAGGATGCTGATGCAATATGCAGCCAAATTAAGCAATTCTGCAGGGAAGGGTGGCCAACCATCATGCCACACCAGCCCTTACTCAAGCCTTATTGGGAACAAAAGCAACACCTAACTGTTTTGAATGGGTTGCTAATGTACAATGCCAGATTAGTGATACCCCAGACCATGCAACTGGAGATATTAGATCAGCTGCATCAGGGTCACCTGGGGATAACAAAATGTAAAGGTCGGGCCAAAGACAGTGTATGGTGGCCCCTAATAACCAAACAGATCGAAGCAATGGTCCACAAATGCAATGTGTGCATGCTACACAGACCCCAGGTCAAGGAACCACTCATTCCACTCTCCTTCCCAGACCAAGGAGCATGGGATCGTGTTGCAACTGACTTATTTGAGTTGAACAAAAAACAGTTTATCCTTGTGGTAGACTACTCTTCAAGGTGGTTTGACATACGCCAACTCCACCACACAACCTCTAGTGATATTATAAAAGCTCTCAGTGAGATCTTCTCAACACACGGTATACCCAGTATTGTAGTGTCTGATAATGGACCACAGTATGCATCTAAGGAATTTATGCAGTTCTCAAAAGAATGGGGGTTCACACATGTAACATCTTCCCCAATGCGGCCTCAAAGCAACGGTGAAGCAAGCAGAGAGAGCCGTTCAGACAGCCAAAACATACTAAGGAAGAATGCAAACCCTTACCTAGCATTATTGGCATACAGAACGGCCCCCCTACTCAATGGGAAAACTCCCAGTGAAATTCTGATGAATCGCAAATTGAGAACAACCCTGCCTACCACACGAGACAATCTCCTCCCTAAGAGAGTAGATTTTAATGCCTTGAGAGACAAAGAGAATGCATATAAGGAGCAATATGAGCGGGACTACAATCACCGCCACAAAGTTGTAGCCCTCCCAGCACTTAATGTTGGCGACAAGGTTTACATACGTGATGAAGATCGTTATGGTGAGATTGTGGAAAGACTCTCTAACCCAAGATCCTACAAGCTGGTTACAGACCATGGGACAAATATTCGCAGGAACCGTGACCTCCTGATTGCCACAGGAACTGATGTTGCAGAAGATAACCGAATCTCCTCACCAAAGCCTCAACAACTTGAATCACCCAAACCATCTTTGGCTGTAACTCTCCATCTTCACTTCTTCCAGAAAGCTCCTCATCTGCATCTGACAAAACTTTATTGCCAACTCCTGATGTCCAATCCAAAACTTCCAGTCCAATCGCTGTGAGACGGGATTCTGACCCCAGTAGTTCCGGTCGTATTTCTAGCCGTGGACGTGTGATTAAAGATCGGGTCATCCCGAGTATGTAATAATGTCAGTGACTATGTTTCTTACCAGTTCGGTGAAGTTCAGTTGACTTTCTTCCTTACATGCAAGATACTGTCTTAACTGTTAATGTTAATTATTGTTAATACAACATTACGTTAAAGGATTTGGAATAATCCTGAAGAGGGGATGTTGTATCCCTGCTGTTCGAGGTGTTATTTGTTCACATATTGCTATAACGTGATGGCTTAAATAAAGATAGCTCACGCTACCAGCGTCTGATCAATTGTGTGTTGATTGAATTTAACCACCGCCACGGCCGATTGTGTGTTGATTGAATATAACCACCGCGACGCCCAATTGTGTGTTGATTGAATATAACCATCGCTACGCCAGATTGTGTTGATTGAATATAACCACTACTACGCTTGATAGTGTGTTTATTGAATATATAACCACCCCTACGCCTGATGGTGTGTTGATTGAATATAACCACTACGACTAATTGTGCCTATTGAATATAACCACCGCTAACCCTGAATATCGATGTCTGAATGTTTCGGATGAATATCGATATACGAATGTGACTGGTGAATATCGATATTCCAATGTGACTGGTGAATATCGATGTCTGTCTGAATGTGACTGACGAATATTGATGTCTGAATGTTACAGATGAATATTGATGTCTGAATGTGACAGATGAATATCGATATCTGAATGTGACTGGTGAATATCGATATCTGAATGTGACTGGTGAATATCGATGTCTTAATATGACTGATGAATATCGATGTATGACGACTTTGTGACGACTTTGTGAACCATAAGTGAGAATGACGGATGAATGACACTGAATTTAATAATTTGAGATCAGAACTGTTGGGGAGTTAGTTAAGTCGTGATGAGGGGCAGTATCGCTTCACGAGGGGCAGTATCGTTTCACGAGGGGCGTTTCCGCTTCACGAGGGGCAGTATCGTTTCACGAGGGGCAGTATCGCTACACGAGGGGCAGTATCGTTTCGCAAGGGACGTTTCCGCTTCACGAGGGGCAGTATCGCTTCACGAGGGGCAGTATATCTTCACGAGGGGCAGTATCGCTTCACGTGGGGCAGTATCGCTTCATGAGGGGCAGTTTCGCTTCACGAGGGGTGGTATCGCTTCACGAGGGGTGTTTCCGGTTCATGAGGGGCGTATTCCCTTCACGAGGAGCAGTATAGGTCACTTCTTTTTTTGTGTGTTTGGCAATTATCTCTAGAATCCAAAAGCAGCTCCATTCAAAATATTTCCTATTGGTATCAATCTGGCTGAGCTGCCGCTGATTAGGTTGAGGACCAACACTAATCTTGATGCAATGGGACAATAGAAATTCTCAATTTTGTGGTTTCACACTTGTCTAAATTTTGAGAATTTATTGAATTCTCTTTTGTCAATGTTGCATGAATATGTTCCAAAAAAAAGAAAAGAAACACCATTACGTAATCGGCTTGTTTTCACGTCTTCTTTAGACTTCCAAACCGTTTGACCAATTTCAAATCGCGCTCAATATCAGGTATTTACAAATCGTGACAAGTCTTTGTAACCCAGACTGCTGTAACTGTCCATCTGGCGTAGCGTTTTGATCCACAGAGCAGACAATTGATGCTCCTCGCTGGTGAGATTGAGTCGCAAGTTGAGGCTTCTCCAGCCCTCCATGATTGCCGTCTGAGTGAACTGGTCGGCTGTGTAACGCGCTTGTCGGGTGATCAGCGAGGCTAGGGACGTCGCGTTCTCCAATTTCTCGCGAGCTGGGTAAAACAAACATGAACAGGACATTATTCTCTCTCTCTCTCCCCCACACTCTACTCACTTTCTCTCTCTCACACTCTCTCTCTCTCTATTTTCTCTCTCTCTCTCTCTCTCTCTCTCACACACACACACACACACACACACACACACACACACACACACACACACACACACACACACACACACACACACACACACACTCTCTATCTACCCTATCTCCCCCCTCTCTCTCTCATGCATACACTCTTTCTCTATCTACCTCTCACTTTCTCTCCGTCTCTCTCTCCCCCAGTCTCTGTCTATCACTGGGTAATTGTGTATCTCTCCCACCTCGCTCTCTTTCTCTCCCATTTCTTACTACCCTCTGTCTCGCTCTCCTGCATTTTTTCTCTCTTTTCCAATTCTCTCTTCCTCCCTCCCCCTATCGATTGAATATGATATATATTGGTACATAACGTCTATACATAAAATGCTAACCGTGTTAACGAATTTTCTTAAATGAACGTAAGCCTACCTTGATTTTCTACTTGTAGAACTTGGAATTCTGTTTGTTTTCGGATGATGGCAGCTTCCTGCTTGAATGCTGCTGTTTCCGTATGTATCTGCAACCAAATCAAAAATAGGGTTACAAATTGATGTCATAATCTCACCCGACCCAATGTTGCGGCCATAAAAAGATGTTGAAAACGGCCAGACTGGCTTCAATAACAATGGGTTCCTGTAGCATTACTCAGTAAGATCTGGACATTCGAGGCCTTGCATTTGTAAAAAGCTTTTAACAGCCAAACCATCAAAATGTTATAGGGCCAAGTCATTATCTGAATAACCACGAAGATAAGTTATTTTTCACATTCGTGATAACCGAGATGGTGAGGAAAACAAGAGCACGGATTCGGACGTTATGAACACATGTCTTGTAAGGCCGGATCGGGACCTTATGATTACATTCATGATGTAGTTGGTTGTAGCAAAGAGTTCAAACTCCTTGGTTGTCAATCGGGGGATATAATGTGTCTGACAAAAATACAACAGACCTGGATAACAATTGATTGTAGAAATATCAAGTCGATATCTTTTGGCATCGTCATCCTTCCGAGATAGAAGTATTTGACATCGACGTGAAACCCGCGGGAGCAATGCTCATGTCTACACTGGTCGTTACACAGGATGAAGTCGCAGTGCTCACGACAACAATCCCCTGCAAACAAACACCACACCTAGGCTAGTGTTGAAACCCATGACGCCGTCGTGTTCAATAGATTTGATTTGTTTTTCAAGCTTTGCAGTCCAGAAAACTCACGACTCCAGAGACACCAGTACACCCAAGATAAAGACCTAGCACGTAACCAAGAAGGGATAGCTTGGCACGCGAAAACAGTTTAAGCAAGCTCCCTGAACACTTAAAAAAAGTGTTTTTCAAGAACAATGGTTTTCAGTAATATTTTAAAACCGACTGTTATGAATAATACTATGCGGATATTGCATTAAAATCTTACAAACACATCATGATGGTGCATCTAAAACTGCTAATTACCTAAAGGGGCCATACCAGAACTGTCCGTAGTACCAAATTTTATATATTGTATCAGTACCATTGTACATGGACAGTTGCAAAATAAAGATTCCATCTTTAAGGCAGTTACTTGTTCACGTTCTCATGGGAGCCAGTTAAAGGTTCAGGGGTCACCAACCACCTCAGCACCTGTAACCCTCAATGACATTGGCTAATACACCTCATCCACACTCACACCTCTCGCGTTACGTACATACGTAAGGCCCCCTTACCCGCCAGCTTGCGTTGTATACTTGTGTGCAGCGTGGAAGCCACCTCGTCACGGCGCAAGCGCAGGTCGTCCAGGGAGAACGTCGTGGCTTCGTTTTTGATCACTGGAATGGCAATCTTCTCGATCACGCCGGCGTAGCCGGTAGCGTAGGTATTGTAAAGCTGACCGAGTTCCTCAGACCTATGACAGAAGACCACCCATATCTGAATGTGACATCTTAATATCGACGTCTAACGACGATTTCTGAATGTGACAGATGAATATCGATGTCTGAATGTGACAGATGAATATCGATGTCTGAATGTGACTGATGAATATCGATGTCTGAATGTGACAAATGAATATCGATGTCTGAATGTGACAAATGAATATCGATGTCTGAATGTGACAGATGAATATCGATGTCTGAATGTGACAGATGAATATCGATGTCTGAATGTGACTGATGAATATCGATGTCTGAATGTGACAAATGAATATCGATGTCTGAATGTGACAGATGAATATCGATGTCTGAATGTGACTGATGAATATCGATGTCTGAATGTGACTGATGAATATCGATGTCTGAATGTGACTGATGAATATCGATGTCTGAATGTGACAGATGGATATCGATGTGTGATATGACGACTTAATGACGATATCTGAACGATAAGTGAGAATGACAGATGAATGACACTCTGAATTGAACAGTTTAATATCAGAACTGTATGGGAGTTACTTAGGTCCTGATGACGCAACCATACCGTAGAGGTCGATAGTTATTATCAAGCGGGGTGTCATATACCTGCTTTGTGTGTGGGTACTTCCCCCCAAATTATATGTTAGGTAAGTATCACAGGTATGCGTTTGCATTAAAGCGAAGCTCAACTCAGAATGCTAAAATGAAGCTTACCTAAGGAAGTATAAATATGTGACACTGAGCGTGACGGCCAGCCGTTCTCTGGTGAAGACTTCCTGGTCTAGCAGGTCGACGGTTTGGGCGGTGGCTGGAAAGTGGATGAGGTCGGAGTCAGGCCCCAGGACGTAGCAGCCGGCGTATAACGTGACGTCACGCTTGACAGCCCCGGTCGACACAGACACCTCCAGTGCGTACTGAAAAGTAGCAGCATTGTAACCACGTAAACCATGTAAACCATGTAAACCATGTAAACCATGTAAACCAAACTTAAAGCGACGGATATTACGGCTTGTAGGTAGATAGCTTAGATAAGAGTAGATCACCTGGTCGTAATCAACGTAGTGGAAGCTGACTGCCATCAGCAAGGCGAATACGTAGAGGCAACATATCAGCACACATGATCCGATCACGCACCAACTCCGCCTTCCCGCGCAGCTATACACAGTATACCATGATGACGTCACTGACTATAGTCAGAGGTATCGCAAGTGTAACCTAATAACGAGAGTTACACAAAGGAAGTTGTCATGGCTGTAGTGTTACCGAAAGGAAGTTGTCATGGATATAGAAATACAAAGGGGAAGTTGTCATGGATATAGAAATACAAAGGGGAAATTGTCATGGCTATAGTCTAAATATACAGATAGGAAGTTGTCATGGCTATAGATATACAGAAAGGGAGTTGTCATGGATATAGATATACAGAAAGGGAGTTGTCATGGCTATAGATATACAGAAAGGAATAGTCTAAATATACAGATAGGAAGTTGTCATGGCTATAGTCTAAATATACAGAAAGGAAGTTGTCATGGCTATAGATATACAGAAAGGGAGTTGTCATGGGAAAGGAAGTTGTCATGGCTATAAGATATACAGATATACTAGATATACAGAAAGGAAGTTGTCATGGCTATAGAAATATACAGATAGGAAGTTGTCATGGCTATAGATATACAGAAAGGGAGTTGTCATGGCTATAGATATACAGAAAGGGAGTTGTCATGGCTATAGATATACAGAAAGGAAGTTGTCATGGCTATAGTTAAATATACAGATAGTCATGGCTATAGATATACAGAAAGGGAGTTGTCATGGCTATAGATATACAGAAAGGAAGTTGTCATGGAAAGGGAGTTGTCATGGCTATAGATATACAGAAAGGGAGTTGTCATGGACATAGAAATACAGAAAGGAAGTTGTCATGGCTATAGATATACAGAAAGGAAGTTGTCATGGCTATAGATATACAGAAAGGAAGTTGTCATGGCTATAGATATACAGAAAGGAAGTTGTCATGGCTATAGATATACAGAAAGGGAGTTGTCATGGACATAGAAATACAGAAAGGAAGTTGTCATGGCTATAGATATACAGAAAGGAAGTTGTCATGGACATAGAAATACAGAAAGGAAGTTGTCATGGCTATAGATATACAGAAAGGAAGTTGTCATGGCTATAGATATACAGAAAGGAAGTTGTCATGGACATAGTAATACAGAAAGGAAGTTGTCATGGCTATAGATGTACAGAAAGGAAGTTGTCATGGATATAGAAATACAGAAAGGAAGTTGTCATGGCTATAGATATACAGAAAGGAAGTTGTCATGGATATAGATATAAAGAAAGGAAGTTGTCATGGCTATAGATATACACAAAGGAAGTTGTCATGGCTATAGATATACAGAAAGGAAGTTGTCATGGCTATAGATATACAGTAAGGAAGTTGTCATGGATATAGAAATACAGAAAGGAAGTTGTCATGGCTATAGATATACAGTAAGGAAGTTGTCATGGATATAGAAATACAGAAAGTAAGTTGTCATGGACATAGAAATACAGAAAGTAAGTTGTCATGGATATAGAAATACACAAAGGAAGTTGTCATGGCTATAGATATACAGAAAGGAAGTTGTCATGGCTATAGATATACAGTAAGGAAGTTGTCATGGATATAGAAATACAGAAAGGAAGTTGTCATGGACATAGAAATACAGAAAGTAAGTTGTCATGGATATAGATGTACAGAAAGGAAGTTGTCATGGCTATAGATATACAGAAAGGAAGTTGTCATGGCTATAGATATACAGAAAGGAAGTTGTCATGGCTATAGATATACAGAAAGGAAGTTGTCATGGCTATAGATATACAGAAAGGAAGTTGTCATGGCTATAGATATACAGAAAGGAAGTTGTCATGGCTATAGATATACAGAAAGGAAGTTGTCATGGCTATAGATATACATAAGTTGTCATGGATAGAAAGAAAGGAAGTTGTCACAGAAAGGTAAGTTGTCATGGACATAGAAATACAGAAAGTAAGTTGTCATGGCTATAGAAATACACAAAGGAAGTTGTCATGGCTATAGAATACAGGGAAGTTGTCATGGCTATAGATATACAGTGGAAGTTGTCATATATAGAAATACAGAAAGGAAGTTGTCATGGACATAGAAATACAGAAAGTAAGTTGTCATGGCTATAGATGTACAGAAAGGAAGTTGTCATGGCTATAGATATACAGAAAGGAAGTTGTCATGGCTATAGATATACAGAAAGGGAGTTGTCATGGCTATAGATATACAGTAAGGAAGTTGTCATGGCTATAGATATACAGAAAGGAAGTTGTCATGGCTATAGATATACAGAAAGGAAGT
>CM067347.1:63748304-63772450 GCA_034190875.2 Urechis unicinctus | reverse complement strand
ATCGCTGTCTGATTCAGACTGTCGAGTGCGTTTTGACGATGCCGATATGGCACCGCCATAAATTGTACCGGCACACCAACTGAGTGAACGGCTGTTTCAGTACAAGAATCCATTTAATAACCACCGCCATATATTAGATCAATGCACTAATGTCGGTGGTACCACCAATAGCCGGGAATGTGATCATGAAGCAAGCTGAGATACAGTAATCAGATTGATTGAAACCGCTAGGCCGAGAATATTTTACGCTGTACAGCCACAATACAGTCTTGGCTTCCCATCAAACATCCCTTGGGTGTTGATAGTCACGTATTTGTACACAAGCTTCACGACAGCAATGTATGCTGCACATTCCATCAAAGACTGACAAAAGCAAGATTTATCTGGATGCCTAATCTGTTCAACATATCTAGCATCCGTAGAAAACCTAATCACGTTATGGAGAAGACCTAGTTTGTGTCATTTTGATAGCATATTAAAACCCCCACACATAACTATTAGGACGCTTTATATTAGATAACGCTCTGTGGAAATGATAGGTGGCCAGGTAACTGTGCGACTACAGTTTACTAGTCGTGTTTTGGCTTCTTGCGGGGATTCTACGTCATACGCGCTCATTACAATGATACATTAAATGCTCTTGTATGACTTGTTTCAAAGTTTTCAGCCAATGGCAAATAATCGACCAAATGTGAACCATGACATTAAGATTAATTGGCACTCACATGATAAAACTTAACTGTACAGCGGAGATGAATCTTTCCTAGCCTTGGATTATAATGGTTCATAGAATATAGCGTTGCAGGTAAACGTTGTGCAATCAGAATTCCAGTTACTGATCAATTGTTGTGGAACACTTGGGATGAATAAATGAAATTTCCTACCGGATATTGCTTGCTGGCTCAATTATTCAGAAACGACCACAGCGCTGCAATTTTACAAATTACTAGTCGGCACAATGCTATTCCTGGAAGATATCACTAAATTGCTACAGATCTCATTCTTTCCTATTAACGCTTATTTTATTCTATTCGAGGCATTAGAACAAAACGGTCTATTGTTAGTCAGACAAACAATGAATACTATGGTAAGTTTTGATCAATCTTATGAATGCAATCCGACTAATATCAAGAAAACAACGATGCAAGAGCAATCAAAACTGGTACCGGGACTGTTGACCGACCCAAGAGTACGAATTGTGAGATAACATTTGCTGGTACAATGTTACAAAAGTTAAACAAAGACCACATTCACAATGCCTCAGTGAGCAATATAGTACTCGCAGATGCTGTAAATCTAATACTAGTACCCATTTATAGTGACTTGTTGATGCTGCCTCATATTCTGAATTGCACAAATATTGTTCTGCATTGTATACCTATGGCACCAATAAATTACATTATTAATGTTGATTACTCAACAGGTGCGGACCAATAAAATACAAATTATATGGCTGGTTAACCTTGATAGAATGGGAGTGATAAAACTTTATAGGCAGGAAGTAACTGGAAACGCACGAACAATCCATGGCTATGTTGTAAGGCTCTCATGAATACAGATGGAAGGTTAATGACAAGAATGCCGATTAACTTGTCTAGATATAATCCATCATCTGTTGTTGTTGTTAGAGAAGGAGATATCTAAGTGATCCGTATTACACCAATGATTCATTGTGTACCTACCCTTTAATTTGACCTGTCCGAGACGTCAGCTTTGTTCGTTGATAATAGTATTTGGTGTATATTCGATCATGCGGATTAAACCAACACGGTATAAGCATCTTTGGTGAAGACAACAATCGCCCCATATTACGAGAGAAACTTATAAAATCGTTGTAACTTATCTTTCATATCATTACAATGATTGCAAATAAACTGCCTTCAGAACAGTTTTAGGATGACATCAAGTTTGTTGATTGAGTGTTATATGCTTATGTCCGAGAAACCAATGGAAATTATTAAAACAACTGCGAAGGCTAGAAGGGTGCAATCATAAGGATTCCAATCACATATACATAACAATTCTATGTTATATAAAGCATTCAGTTATCTCTTTTTAGCCTTATATGTGTTGAGCTGAGTTTGTGGGAACTTAATGAGCTGTGCAGAATTCAGTGGAAATCTGGCCTTGGCAAACCGACTTGATGGTACATAAAGACTTGTATGTTTTTACATATATTCTATAGACGCAGCCATCCGATCTCAATTTAGAGGCTTTAATTTACTTAGGACACATAAGTTTTAATTTATCTTGATAATATTTTCCCAAAACTTACTGCCTACATACTTAGCAAATTATTTTCTGGGTATGCCTTAAATAAATCTCCTATTGATAGCCAGTTTGATCAATCGATAGCCAGGTTAAATAAGGTTCTAATAAATTTTCTTTCCTAGTGATCTATATCTTAGCATCAGTATCTTCTAGAACACATACAGAGCGCGTATCTGAAGCATTGTTTTATTGTAGGCTACAACAATCCAAATTTATATGGACTCCATAGGCAACCCCACACAACATCGTTATATTGTGATTAATAAAATGAGGTGGCGCCACATGTGATTATGGTGTCATGCAATGCACGAGCGCCTTTTTTACCATTGTTCTATTCCGGACGATACTGCTATTCAGTTCTTGTCGACGTAATGCTTCGGCCTAAACACCCGACTGATATTGTTCTTTTGAACTGAATACACGTTTTAGCATTCCGCCACAACGTCTGTTATTCAACCAAGCTTAGTCATAGACAAACACGTTCTCATAATAATTACAATAAGCGTTATTTAATAACATCGTGGTAGTGAATATAACAGTATGGAACTTAATGAATAACGTTAGGGACATCAAGCTGTTTAGTCTCGCATCAAAATGCTGAGATCTATATGTTATAAGGAGACACATTCAAAGAAATAGTTCTGTGGATATTTTCGTACTTGCAGCATACGACATATTTAAAACCCTTCCTTCTAAACATTTATGCACATATATCGATATCACAGCAATGGGGGGGGGGGGGGGGGGTGCGGTATAGAGTCTACACACGTCACGGTTGTCCCGTATCTGGCGTTCCAAAACGATGCGGTGTCTCAATGCTCTCATGTACATAGCCTTTCAAAAATAGCAACAACGAAAATGATTGCCGATGATTTTTAGAATGGCGAAACTAGTTTGCCTTCATCTACTGCAATAAGCATATATAAAATAAGAATGGACATTTGACCAGATGTCGACCCTTACTATGTCATTTCCAAACAGAACAACTTATGCACATGTTGGCATAATATGCCATGGCGTATTTTGTGCGCTATGAGATGTGTGACGCCTACTCTTTTTGTTCATTCGTTGTTATTTGTTGTTTCGAATATGCCAGTGCCCGGATGTTACAGGGCAAGTGATTCTTGTCAAGAGAAAGGAGCACAGGGCACCCAAGCAACGTGCTATTACAGTAGTGTAGAGACTGGGGGTACGAGCGCAGTTTCAAAATGGACGCACATGAGCCAGCCTACAGTGCGCTCGCACCTCCCCCTATACAATATGTAGTCAATCAGCCCTTCCAGCCCCATATGGTCCAGGGCCACACCAGTAGTTAGTCACCATAGAGGTCATCGAGTGAGAAATATCTGCGACCGTCGCTGTAAGTTCCATTTTTTACGCGGTCGAGGTCCTGTATAAACTGGGCAACCTTAGCGTCGTTCCTCTCGATAAAGTCGGGATCGGGACGAGCGGTTATAAATTTCATCGTAAAGAGCTTCCAGCAGTAGAAAGCCCCTGTCGGCCTCTCCGTGGTCCCACTCGGTCTTCCCAATCAAGGACCGTGATGCTCCTGTTCCAAGCCCAGGCAACTATTAAACCTCCCGTTCGCGCTATAGTCACCGTCTTCAAGCCCCTCCACCCCCGCCCGCCCCAAGCCACCGTCTCCTTATACTTCTTCCGATCCTTGTGATAACCTGGTTATACGCCTCAGCCCTCCCCAGGTCCTCAAAGGAGCACAACCTGAAAACGCAGTCGACAAACACCCAGATGGTCGCCACCGGACTGTGGTGCAGCTCCAACAGAACCTGATGCTTATACATGTTTGGAATCACCTTCCCAGGACTCCGAGTGTAAGGGAACTTTATCTCGAGCAGCACAACCTCCTCAGGATGCCCCAGACAGACAGCATCCACTCCATCCCCAATCACCCCACACCGCTGCCAGATCGGGAGCACACAAAAGCCATCCGGAGAGTAGGCCGTCGCGCCACCCTCAATATAGATATTATTTCCGTAGACCTTGGTGTCGTACACCTTCTCCAATACCGCAATTGCAACCTCCTCAAAAGTCGTACCCCAGAGACAGGGTGCGCTAAAGCGAACACCCTCGTTGCTATTTTTTTCAGTCAGCTTCTTGCTATAGCTGCTGCAGTAGTTTTGCCCTATGATGGCGGAGTAGTCACTTCCTCCAAAGCAGCCCTTCCTCGTGGTCTCCCACTGGTCCGTATTTTGTTTGACTCCGGTATGATCGCTGCTTCCATTATACCCAACAACCCCTACTCTTTAAATGGACTGTCGGGGTGGGGGGGGGGGGGGTGGGGGTCATACCTTAGCAGGTCTAGGGGGCGATTCTGCCGCTTTCAAACATTTTGCTTTAATGTCACTCTTCATTTGACTATATTTCATGATCTCGACCGACAGCAACTAAAACAGTGTCTACTGCATCCACCGAGCTTACTGCACACCTATATTTTTTGTATTCTTTCTCAAGGTATTGCTTCTTGAGACTGATCCCATTCAGCCGATAGGGGTGCCCTGGATTCTCATCAGGCAGCTGTGAATTTAAAGGTGCAGTCGTTGGTTGTTGTTTCATGCTGCCGTTGTATACATAAGTCTATAAGTCAAGTTCAATTAGGAGTGATCCTATAGTATAAGTCGCCCTTCTGTTTGGAGAGGCTGTATAAAAGTTAATAACGTTGCCTTGTTCCAGCTGTAAAGGCTGGGCTAAAGATATTACAACAGCCTGTTGGTCAGCAGGCTTAATTATTCCTACCATTTATAACAGGAAACACTGCTACAGCACCAGTATCAGCGCCCGCACCAGACGACAACCCCATACGAATGATCCTACAATTTGAAAACATGGTATATCCACAATTTAAGTCTAGAGAGTCTCGACCCCCATCACCAAACGACCACTTATATCCTATGCGAAGGGGGCCACTTACTTCTGCCCAAATAATAATGAGAGGTTTCGTTTGTTCAGCTAGTTGTCTCAGGTCCCTGTTCTGCTGTCTATGTTTAACATCAACATATTTTCTATTAGCAGCATCCGTTGACGAAGTCGGGTCTCCCAGCTAAAAGATTTTATTATCTCCCATTTCAAGGTCTCCAGTCATCATACTGCCACTTTTATCCATTGTTTGTGTCTACATATGTCTTTGTCGGCGCCCGGATTCGGTTTCCATTGAGCTCCATAAATACTCGCTTTTATTGACATCTTGTAAATTGAAGAACAACACCAATAGGAAAGTCGTGATTGTTCAATATACGTCTCTTATTATCCCTTATCTGAACCTTCAACTCATTCACAGCTCCGACAGTGACACGTTTTGACACAGGATTAGCAATGTTTGTGGTTATGATATCACCGAAAGAGCCCTCATGGCCGACAACTTCAAGAAGCGTAGTAGGCGCACCATCAAGCATGTTGTGCGTGGTACTGACTTGATCGAGGTGGACATAAAGCGGGTTATAGACACAAAAGTTGAAGGGCAAGGGGGCATCGTAACGACCTAAAGGAATCCATCCTCCAACTAGAGTTGGCTTATCAAGATTCAACATTTTTAACACACTGTCGCCATATTGTAAAGCCCAATCATCAGGAATTGAAATGGTAATAGTCCCATCATGAGCATTATTCTCCGAAGTAATCCCTTGAGTTGTCAATTCATCCTGCAGAAGTTTGAAGTTCCAGAGGCCAGGGGACAAAATCACTCCTTCTTCTTTTCCTGTAGAAGTTTGTCTCGTTCTAATAGACACATATGATTCAGTGTTATACCAACCCACAGTATACGTGATTGACCTAAGACCTACGTATAGATCACCTGAACATTTGTCAATAGGATTTTGCAGGGACACAGCGTCGCCGCTTTGAACATTTGACAGAGTGTGATACATAGCACTATGAATAAACAAGCCTTTAGTTTCAATACGAATAAAACGTACAAAAACGGGCCGGTATACCTACCCCATATTGCCCGCGAGGATCTTACACATCTCCTCATCAAGGTAAAATCAGATAATATCACAGATGTGTTTGGTGTAGAGTTCTCCACCCTGTTTGATAAATACTTGGTGCCAAACATAAGCGACGACAGCCTTGTAGTTGGCTGGAGAACCAACCACATGCAATACTGGCAAAACCAGGTAAACTTTGTTGAATTGTGTGCAATAAGCGGCTGTGGAGTTTCTGCCCTTGACCACCTCAGATCTGACTCCCCAGCACTAAGTAACCTCTACAGGTTCCACGTCTACTACACCATCCGGAGACTTTTAGACGAAATGAGAATAGCACTGCCGGATGACGCCACATGGTCGACTACCAACAATACCTTTGACAAGGGAATCTACCACCGGCTCTGCCATGAGTTTGGGGTTGACGAAAACAGCGACTGGAGGATGCCAGGCGGCAACCAGGGTTAAGGGCGGATCTACTTCAACTAGGTGTTGGCACGTCTTTTGATGCTCAGATACAATTTCAGGCCAACGTTGAGGATATCATCAACTCCCCAGTGGACATTCTTTCATCCTTCCGACGGTATCAGAACGTCCTCGAGAATGCCTCCTCAAAGGTTGATTATGTGTTTGGAACGGGCCTGTACATGGCTCCGTCTGATATGAGCCTCGCCATTGGAAACGTTGTTGGGTACAACAATCTGATTACTATTGCAACTGCGGAACAGCTACACTGATGTCTACTCAGTTCCGGTGGTTCCAGATAGAGGAAGCTTTGAGCCGCCACCAGATACAGATATGGGAGTCCCATCTGCAGGGCCGGCCCCTGTCGGCGTGGCCGAGACCGGTCTGCGTTGGGCGCACGAGGATCAGAAAACCGCTCTTATTTTAGGTGGAATCGCTATAGGCTTAGCTGTGCCTTGGTTTGCTACGTAGTAAGTCACGGAGTATCAGGAGAATAACTCCCCCCACCGCCACAGCTGCGGCCCATACATGTTCTGCCATCCAACCAGCCACCTTTGCAGCTGACTTAAGCAGCCATGATACGATGGAGCAAATGATTCCTGGAAGGGCAGCCACTGCCTTACCGGCCAGGCCCTTCAGGACGTTTGCCAAGGAGTTTAGCTGTTTTTTAATCCATTCCTTTACACCGGGCTTATAAGCTGGCGTTGGTGTCGGTGCAGGGATTGCACTAGTGCTCTTTCCGTCCGTCAAAGCAACTACCATGGTCGAGATTGCCAATCCAATCGCAGTGAGGAAAGAGGGGATTGTTATGCCCTGCTCCCCGAACAGGGTGCGTACACGCTCAGCTAGCATTGTGTCATCGTTAAGAAGTCTGTTGATCGTTTCCCTGATGCGGTTAATTTGGGTTCGCAGACTTTAACGGTTTACAGAGCAGCCTCAAAACGGACACGCCGCAGGTCCTGTAGCTCTGCAAGCTCATTTGCTTGGAATTTCCATGCTCGACTATTACCCATCCCATCCTCCTCCAGTCTTGCCATTTTAGCTTCCCGTTGGGCTATATCCCTTTCTATCTCAGTTATCTTAGCTAGGTTATTGACCAGCTCACCCATCTGGGTCTGCATAGCCTTGTCAAGCGCAATAAGCTGTCTGAGGGGTAGTTCGTTGTCTGTTTGTGTACTTAGGTCTTCTATGGCGTTATGAACGCCCTCTATGAAGCTTGTTTCTCCCACAACACCTTGCTCTGTCATGGCTTCAGGGCTTCTTATTTCTCTGGCTTTAGCAGCAGCTCGGTCAACGCCTTGTAGGGCTTTTGCTGCCTTTGTGGATAGTTCAGTGTTCACTCCAAGAGCATGAGCAAGATGTGTCCAACGTACTTTTCTATACTACTAGGAGAGAGGTATTTGTTGGGATTGTTCATCCATGTCGGAAGCTTCCATTCTCGGCCCCACTTAACCCAAAGGTCACCTTGTTTAGACTATCTAAACTCAAGAGTGGCCTGCAGCCCATGCTTAGACACTGCCTTCTCCCACTTCGTAACTAAGACTTTGGTTTCTTCTGGGTATCCCACCTCATCTTCTATTAACCCAGCAGGCATTTCAGTAATAGCCCATGGTGGAGTAGTCGTACTCGAAGTATCTAAAGCATCGTCAAAGAGGTTAGTCTCCTCATCATCAAAGTTAGTCTCATTACTCTCCCCTCCCATATTCCCCTCCTCCGCTGGGTCGTCAAATGCTGGGTTATCAAACTCCATGTCTGTGTGTTAAAGATATAATTGTAATTAAGCTTTCAACATGACGAGTACTTACGGACGCTAACTAAACCCACACCGCCGGATACACGACAGTCTGTAGTCGTTACGAACAATCCAGGCACTATTGACCAGAACCAACAACTGCTGGTTCGCTTTCCCAATCTAGGCGCAGACGACGTCATTGTTCCAAGGACAGCACGACTGGCCTTTACAATCATGCTCACTTCGGCTGATCTTAACCGCAACGTTGTGCAAAATCTACGTCATGCCGAGGTTAAGAAAATGACAATCAAGATTTCTGGCAATGAGGTCATGTCTATTGATGACAGTGATGTGTATCACTGTCACCACGACTTCTGGTGGACTGCACAGGAGAGACAGGGCCTCCAGTACCAGGACATTGACACATCAGATGACAGAAACACAACTAAGATACGAATGGGGACAGGAGACAGGAATGAGACCGAGAAAGAGGACCTGGCCATAGCCGATGTGTATGGTAACAGGTTCTACGTCCTGCTTGACTTTGAACTCCTTGAGAGCCACATGCCATTCTACCAGAGTGTGCTTAATGACAGATTGGAATACAAGCTCACGTGCAACGACTACAACCATACGTGGCTCGGCTAGGCGCTAGCATGACGCGCACTCTAGGTCAATCATGGCTACAGGTATTGCTTGTATGTTTCTACCAATCCCACCAGCCAAAGCTAATTACAGACCTCGAGACTGACCCGTTTGTAGGACACGCGCTAAGCAATTAAGCACTGTCAATTTGGAAAAACAAGCACCGAATCAATAGGGGCCGGTGGAGAGGAAGACACCACTTCCTTGTTCTAGTATGCTTTTAACTCCGCTATAGCATGTGCTTAACTACGCTATTACAGGTGCTTAATTAACTCCGCTATAACAGATGCTTACCAAGAGCTGTGAATTGGACAAATAAATTTAGTTAGTAAACATGGAAGAAACGAACATAAATCAAGGGGAGATAACGTCAGTGACTACTACGAAAAACGCTAAAAGGGTTGTGGCAGGACGAAAGGGTGCTGCAGCTCGGAAAGCAAATCAAAATAAGCTTTTGAGAGAGCTCCGAGAGGTTAAGGCCGCGCTTGCAGATGCTAGAGATGAAGCTGTTGAGCCAATATCAACCAGCAAACCTCCAGAAAGGTAGGCATGGCTAACATGGGCTGTGCCTTTGGTTGTTGGGGTGTTTGGAATAGCATTGTATTGCTACAGGCACCAGATGGTAGCCTCACACCCTAAACAGGTTGTGGTACAAAAGCCTACGAACGCTTATTTAAAGGATCCGTTTTATATTGAATAAGATGACAACAACAATTACTGATGGAAAAATGCTCGTCAACGCATTCTACCACGGTGCAGTTGTTTCCGGTATTTCAATAGGTTATGCTAAGCTTGCTAAGATGGCTCTGGGTGGTGGGGTGCCACGTTTTGATTTCACCCCACGCGACCTGGCTATGGCTGTTGCCGATGTATCACTAGCTATGGCCACAAAGGATATGCTAATTAAACAAGAAATCTTACCAGTTGATATACTGAAGTAATGGCCACAATTGCGCTGCTTGTTTGAGGCGCTCTTGTTAACGACCTTGCATTCTTTGGGAGCAACTTTTAATTCTCTAAATTACGAAGCAGCCAAGTGGGTGCGGAATGTAAACGACATGTTATGGCAATCAAGCAGCTTCAATCTGCTCAGGCAGCATGGGCCAAGAAGCGAACTGAGCGTTTAGACTTCATCAATGAGCAACTGCGCCGACAGGGACATGCCAAGCATACTTTTCAGGATGCGGACGAGGCTATGAATGAGTACTCCTTGATTACGAATAAAACCGTCGACCCGCTGGGCTCTGAGCCGCAGCTTTCAGACTTCTATGAAGATGGTCAAAAAAGGCGTGAGGTGGCGTTCATTATACTGATAATGGCTGCGACTGGACTGATTGGATACAGACTTGCCAAGTAGGTCATTTTGGAGACTCGGGCGTTTACTTTGTATGTATCGTCGCATGCAGAAGATATACTATAGTCCTAAGGGCATAACATTTATCAAGATGCTTGCAACAGAAGCGAGGGTTTCTGAGGAAGTTGCCAGGGGTGGCTTACAAAGCAAGCTATATGGTAAATCTACCTGCCAGTGCCAAACACATTCCCAGGCCAAAGTTTGATGTCCCTGTGCCTAATGAGGTTCACCAAGCCGATCTCTTATTTCTTCCTCATGACGTTGTGAAGCGGCAGACTTACAAGTATGCCCTAACGGTGGTTGATGTGGCCTCGCGCAACAAAGTGGCTGAGCAATTGACTACAAAAGAGGCTAAAGAGGTCGCAGGTGTGCTTGAGAGGATATACAAGCGAGGACCGCTGGGGTTGCCTAAACTACTTCAGGTCGACCCCGGACGGGAGTTTATAGGAGCAGCGAATCAGCTGTTAGTAAAACATGGAGTATCAGTCAGGCGTGGCCGTGTGAATATCCATCGAGACCAGGGTAAAGTGGAACGCTTTAACCAAACACTGGCTGAGAGACTCTTTGGTAACCAGTATGCTGTAGAGTTAAGGGATACTGGAACACGATCGACAGAGTGGGTTTGTCGGCTGCAGGCTGTAGTCTCTGCGATAAATAATGAGGTGACCCGCTTGACTGGAAAAAAACCTAAATATGCTATAAAGGCACAACGAGTTGCACATAAGCCCTCTGCAGTCGTACCAAGGCGCCCGCTGGGGGAAAAGAGCAAAAGCTTCCCTCTGATGTTGGCGTTCGCTACCTCTACAAGCATGGTGAGGCAGAGCAAGACCAGCGTCGGCGGGCCACTGACCCTGTGTGGTCACTCAATGTTTACCGGATTGGAAGCTCTGTCACTAAATCTGGTGAGCCTGTACTTAACTATTTGTTGGATGGACCGCTCCATGGCTTTGTAAAGGAGGAGCTGCTTGTGGTGCCGTCTGATACCCAGTTGCCACCAGATGGTATTACCACTTAGACATTAGAGATCTATAGTTATAACAATGGTAGTATTTGACAATAAGTGCCTGTGGGTATTACTCAGAAAGAAAGACCCCTGTAACAGGCCCTGTACTCAAGAGGTAGGATTGTGTATGGATTGTGGGTTTGATAAACTCAACCACGGTCGTTTTCGTCAAAAGTAAAAAATTGCTTCACAACAGACTGAAGCCGGAGCTACTGACCGTGCATTCCCCACTGAATAAAAATAGAAATCCTGTGGCGCTGTCAGCAAGGTCAAAGTCCGCTTGCTGTATAGTTGTTGTCTTTTGGGTATCAACAAATTCCCTTTTAGACTAATAACTGTATAGTAAACATGACTCATAATCAGCGAGCACGTGAAGCCCAAAACAATTATGTTTCAATTCACGGTTTTAAGCCTCCTTGTCCACGCTCTAAGGTTGCACTCAAAGGACTCCAAGTGCATAATGAATATGACCGTACAAAAAAGGAGATGTTGGCTAGATTTAGGGCTGAAGTGGCTCACACCCCTGTCCCCACCACTGCCCCATGCAGACCAGTCCCTGCCCAACGCAGACCAGTCCCTGCCCCATGCAGACCAGTCCCCGCAACCCAGTCCACAGTCCCCACAGAGCGTTTTGCCTTCATGAAGACTAAGTGGGCTATTTGCGTGGATGGGTGATGAACGTTCCTGAGTCTCACTTCCTTAGCTCCGACCTTATGTTGTTCTTAAAGGGCATGCGTCGGAAGATGCATAAAGATTTGACTGGTGAGCTGGAAGAGCTAGGTGGAATCAAGTGTCAGTTTGCCCTTTAGGTAAGACTCTCCAAGCACGCCGATGATGACAGCACTGAGTATTTTGAGCCTGTGTTGCATAATGAGTAGCAGGTGGTTCTTTCCTCAGAGGACGTGGGCGTTGCGTTGGACCAGAGTGCTGTTAATATCCAAGAGCGGTTGGAGAAGTGGACCAGCCAAGGTTCTGGCTGGGAGTTTGAGGCGGTCACAACTCTGTGGATTGATATTGCCAACTACCAACTGTTGAAGGGTGGCTCCTACCTGCGACTTCCGGCTCCGCTGGCGGCTTAGTAGGCCATCATAAATGTAAAGAACTGGGACTTCTGCATTCTATGGGCTATTGTAGCCGCTCTGCACCCGGTTGCCAAGGACCCACAGCGACCATCAAAATACAACTTTCAGTGGCTTTTGGATCTGCTGGAGGGTGCCGGTGTAGAATATCCTACACTGGTGTTGCATGTTGAGAAGATAGAAAAGCATGCTAACCTAGCCTTGAACGCTTTTGGCTGGGATGGGAAGACCACTATTGTACACCGCATCAGTAAGCTCTCTGGTACTTGTATAAACCTCATGTTGATTGAGAAGGATGGCAAGTTTCATTAAACGCAAATCAAAGACCTGAACCGCTTGCTGTATGACCAGACCAAACATAAAGAGCGCACGTTCTTCTGTGAGCTATGTCTGCATGGATATACCTCAGAGGGTCTGCTCCTGGCGCATTAGCCTCAGTGCATGGGGATAGGGCAAACTGCTGCGCGAGTGGATATGCCTGAGGAAGGGAAGAACATTATCCTTCCAGAACTTGCAGAAACAGCTTGCTGCACCCTACGTCATCTATGCTGACTTTGAGGCGCTCACAGTGAATCTTCCGGATCCTGCGCTTAATCCTGGTAAGAGCAACACGCAGAGAACGCAGGAACACCAAGGATGCAGCTACGGTTATGTGGTTGTTTGTTGTGACGGTAAGACCGAACCAAGCCTGTACCTATGCGGATGACTCAGGAGGATAGAGGGGCACATAAGGCTGCAACCCACTATCATGTGTGCAAGAAAAAACTGGGCTGTGACTCTGTCCTCGACCACTGCCATATAACAGGCTTGTGCAGAGGGCCGGCCCATAACGTGTGTAACCTGAAACTTCGGCTGAGTCCCAAGACAACACCCATCCCTGTGGTGTTCCATAACCTGTGGGGCTATGACTCCCATCTCTTGATGCAGGGTATAAGCAAAGTGGAGGGGAACATCAATTGTATCCCAAAACAACATGGAGATGGATATATTTTCCTGTCGCTTGGACTGATGCGCTTCATTGACAGCGCACAGTTCCTCCTGGCCTCGCTTGATAAGCTGGTGTCTGCTAACAACCCAGATGCCTTTGCTGTGACGGCGGAATATGAGCCAGACCAGATGAAGTGGCGGTTGCTGTTGCGTAAGGGAGTCTTCCCCTATGAGTTCATGGACAGCTGGGATAAGTTAGATTCCCCTCTGCCGCCAATCCAGGAGTTCTACAGGAAGATCTCTGGAGAGGTGTATATCTGCTAGACTATGCCCATGCACAGAATGTCTGGAGCGTGTTCGGGTGTACGAACATGAGTGATTACCACGACCTGTACCTGCGGACAGATGTACTGCTCTTGGCCGATGTGTTTGAGGTGTTCCGCAAGACGTGTCTTAAGCAGTACGGTTTGGATCCGGCTCACTACTATACCAGCCTCGGTTTGTTGTGGGATGCTTTGCTTAAGACGTGGAACTCGGACTACTCACCGACTAGGACAAGCACCTGTTCATTCTGTTCATTGAGAAAGGTCTACGCGGTGGTATAAGCATGGTGTCGTGCCGCCACGCTAAGGCCAATAACCCGCTCGTGAATGACTTTGAAGCTCAGATACGGCAAGAACCTTAGCTTGTTGTACACAGATACGGATTCGCTGCTTATGGAGATACGCACGCCTGACGTGTATGCTGACATGAAGGAAGATGCCCATCTCTTTGACACCAGCAACTTTCATCCCTCCCGTAGCCTCTACAGCAGTGTGAACAAGAAGGTTCTCGGGAAGATGAAGGATGAGTGCGCTGGCGTGCCCATCAAGGAGTATGTTGGTCTGCGCCCTAAGGTGTACTCGATCTTGATGTCGAGGCAGGATGAGATCAAAAAAGCAAAAGGTGTGAAGAAGGTGGTGGTGAAGAAGCATCTACGGCACGCTCAGTACGTGGAGTCGCTGTTCGCCCAAACGCAGTTTCGCCACGGAATGAACATGCTCAGAAGTGACTGCCACAAAATATATGGGCTCCACGTTAACAAGGTGTCTCTCTCCCCCTTTGACTCAAAGCGGTGGATAGCTGAGAATGGCGTAGACACTCTGGCCTATGGACACGCGTCGATCTGTTGAACAGATGAAGACTGAGGTATAGAATGAGCACTGATGAACAAGTGGTGGCCGAGTTGCGGGCAGATGTGGAACATATATGGGAGGAGAAGGTGGACCTTGAAATTGAGGTGAGGGATTTGGAATCAAAGTATGAGGACCTTTTGGAGCGCGTTAGTCGTTTAGAAGAGCTTATTCCGCAGGGTCCTGGTGTAGATGGTTGACAATGCTGTCGCCCTCTTTAGTGGCCCTGGACCATATGGGTCTTGAAGGGCTGGTTGACAACATATGGTATAGGGGGGAGGTGCGAGCGCACTGTAGGCTGGCTCATGTGCTTCCATTTTGAAACTGCGCTCGTACCCCCAGTCTCTATACTATTATTACATTGATATTCACACGTTCGCGGTTTTCTGTTGAAATTTGACTTTTTTGGTGTAAGTGTTGAAATACGGATGCGATGGTTGCGCAGTTACTGTATAAGGGAGAGGGGTCCATGGAAAGGTGCCTTAAAGTAACAGCATCATCACAAATCTACGCCATCGCAGTGTATTTGTATTTCTACTGAAGAGCTGCAAGATATATGCCTGGTACCTGTCCGCAGGTACATTTCATTGATGTTGATGGCGTCAATTATAGTTTCGAACGCATCAAAGTTTATACGATATACCACGAGGTTTATTCCTAATAAAAAATGGGCCAGTTGTTATGGACAACACGAATCGAATCTTTAAATATTTGATATGTTGATGACGTCATTTCCGGTTCGGAATGCAATTATGTTCCATCGGATGTGCAATCGGTAGTTATTGTCATCATAACGATTCAGCCAGTTTTCTTGGAAGGTTTGTCATAGCGGTTGTATACTTATTTTGAATATGATGATCGTTTCGTAATTCAGTTTTAGCTCGTCACCAAGTTCAACAATTCGAAAAAGGAACTATCATACGTATTATGCGTGGATGAGAGCAAATGAGAAGGTGGGGGTGGCATTTTGCATTTTATAACGGGTTCATACGAAAGAAACAATTTTCGTTGTATAGCTGAAATTTATGGGGGCATTGGCTATGCTGAATTTGTGCATTGTGCCTCCCCGGGCATAAATATTGGTTGACATATCTATTTTGGTAACCAAATCTTTATACGCCGTTATCTGCCTCGCCCCCTCCACACTATGGCATATAGCGATAATTCCCCATGGTCCCAAATTTCCATTATCATTCCAACTGCTTGAATATCTTGTGATGTAAGTGGTTAGGATAACTGAGTTAACTCAGGTAAAAGACCCAAACCGCGAGACTTTCATTATTTACAGAGAAATAAGAAGATGCGCATCGATTTAAGAAATCGAATAGTCATAAAATATAGGTACTGTACAATCGGACCCTTCAGAGTTCATCATTATCAACTTTTTAACATGTGTTAGTGTCAAAGATATCATGTAAGGGATTTAGATCCGGTGACAATTGTAACGTCAGTATACAGTATCCAGGAATGATAACTGAGTATCCAGTATCCAGGAATGATATCATATGGCCCAAGGATAATTTATGTAGACTAATCTCAATAGGGCGGCTGCTGTTGCACCGTTGATCTTGGCGGGTGATCAAATGATAATAATGGACCAACAGATGCTATAAAACTAATTGTGTATACTGATATGTGTGACATGGCCCATTTAGTAATGCATTGTATACCTGTGGTCAGAAACCAATGTTATGAAATAGAATGACTACTGGCCCTCGTTTGCATCGCAGCGTGGGCATTGTAGTGTACAAAACTGCAACATAATATTAGAAAATGAGCCATATTCCTGAAGTTCTGATAGGGATATTGATTTATGGGAGTGGAACGAATTGAAAGAGATATCAGTGTGGAGTGTGGCCAAATAGTACACATCCGTAGAATGTCGATTGGATGGCTGTATAACCTCAGGAAGCAGCAGTCATATGAATTGTCTTTATCTTATCGTGACTGTTGGACTTTAGCGCCTGTATGGTGATCTATTGATCCATCTCCTTCCCCCCTCCAAGTCCTTAGGAGTCTTTTGAGCACTCCACTGCTAATAGAATGAGCCTCTTAATTATACGTTGATGAGGCCCGTCGATGTCATCCTACTTACCTCAGCCAGTTGACCACCCGCCAACGTTGCCACAGTTGGTAGTAACTGTGAACAAATATGCTACCCAGGAGCGCATGTAAAGGACCTTAATAACTGAGGTTCAAATTGTTCACTGGATCAGCGGGTGGAGGTTGTACTTTGTAACTTTTAAATGTTAGAACAAAATGGACACCGTTGTTACATGATATGTGTGAATGTTTAATTCATATACGAAAACGAGAAGCAAATTCTTCAGTAACGTCGTATGCACCATTGGGTATATTAGATACACCTGCATTACCTTGGCAGAAGTTAAATTATGCTTTCTCCTATTTTATCGCCAAAGTGTCTACTGTATAACTGGATGGCAACTACCAGATCCATCGCTATTCTATCAGTATATAGTTCAACACGAGTACAAGTATGCCATAGGGTAAGTACAAAATGTTATTAGACTAAAGCTGTTCATAAAATGTGTAAGGTAACGGATGTGTATGAGGTAAATACCGTAATGTAGAATTACAAAGAGATTCCTTTTCAATATAATATAGTGATTGCATGTTGACATTTATCAATCCGTGCTCTGTTGGCAGTCCGATGACTGTCCATAAAGCTGTGACCGATCACCAACACAATAGAGGTGAATCACTGACACTATTGTGTTGATAGCGGGGTGCAATCATTCTTCTAATGCTAACCATGATGCAAGAAGGTGATAATGGCCCAAGAGGTTAACCATGGTACAAGAGGGTGATCATGGTGCAAGAGGGTACCCATGGTACAAGAAGGTGATCATGGTACAAGAGGGTGACCATGGTGCAAGAGGGTGACCATGGTACAAGAAGGTGACTATGGTACGAGAGGGTAATCATGTGCAAGAGGGCGACCAGGGTGCAAGATACCGACCAGGGTGCAAGATTCCGACCAGGGTGCAAGAGGGAGATACAAATTATCGTGAATTGAGTTATGACAGCGGCATAAGATCATGACAGGTGCCGCAACTCAACGTCACAAGGCTTTGGAAGGAGAACCACTGAATGAAACACGCGATACATTCACTGCTGAACCATCACGGAAAAGAGTTGCGCTCACAAACCGGCATGTGTTTGAAAGGAAGTGTTCTAAAGGACCTAACAGATGGCGCCTCATAAAATTCGTACACTACAGATATAAGTAATGAGGTTGCTGACACGTGATTCTAATGATATTCAGCATGCGTGCAAGTCCGAAATGCTTCATCACTTGCACCCACAATTAAAGCAGAAAGTTCCCTTCTAATAGAATGCAGGATCACCTAAAAAGGTGTTTTTGTTTGTTATAATAAACGTTCAAAATTGTACGCCTGATTACGCCCAATGGACAACATAATCTCATCCATATACAATAGCAACTCATACTTATCTTACCGAGAGTTAACCGCGCTGGTATTGAAATGTCGTTATACAAATCTAGCGTCTTAATTTAGTCTAATAGTTAGGATGACGAAATGTTGGTAAGCCTCCTAATTGCTGAGCCTCAGACATGGTTGCTCTTACTGATTATTCAACCTCGTGCATTGTTATTCTTCAAGTTTGCTAAGTCACTGAAATTGTTGCTCTACCTAATTGTTCAGCTTCAGACATTGTTGCTAGTCATGATTGCTCAGTTTCGGAAAATGAGGCTCGTCATGAATGCTGAGTCTCAGTCATTTTTGCTCCCTGGTTCTTTTGTGCAATAATTTACAATAATTTCGCTATCATAATACTACCCAGATGCTGTTGAGAACATTTGTAAAATCATAAAAAAGTTTTACGCTAAGCTGTAGATGAATTGGATTCAAACGGCTACTTTGGTATAGTACAAGCACAGTTGGTAGTAGTATTCATCTGTCACTTGCCCATGACCTGTCCATCGGTGTATAATTCATGGCATTATGTAAATCATCAGCTATTGTTAATCAAATGCATTTATACTGGTTGCATTGAATGTCTGATATATCATGAATTTCAACGAAAGGCATTGTCCGGTTATATGCAGTTTTAGTGGGACTACATCTCTAAACAAGCTTCCTGAACACACGCCCTTTGTCTCAGCTCTTTTATGAGATATCACAGGCTAGGGATTTCTTATGTCACCACCTCTCTTGACTCATATCCAACCCCACTTTAGTGATATTATGGATATACCATGTTACACTCTTATTCCCACTCAATATTCATGACTGGGACAGTAATCCAATGCAGTAGGAACGGCATTAATCCTGCATCTAAAGTCATAGCTTGAGCTCTCATCAATATGGATTTTCCCATAATGGCTGGGCAGCTGCCCCAGTATATATCGACGATTGCGAAAAAAAATGCATCATACATTGCATGTTGGGAAACTACTAAGAGTAGGCTGATGACGTTTTCATCGTTGTCTGATTAAGATTGTCGAGTGAGTTTCGAGGAAGGCGATATTGCACCGCCATATATTGTACCGGCACACCAACTGAGTGAACGGCTGTTTCAGTACAATCAATCCCATTGAATAACTACCGCCATATATTAGATCAATGCATTCAATGTCGGTGGTACCACCAAAAGCCGGGAATGTGATCATGAAGTAAGCTGAGATACAGTGATCCTATTGATTGAAACCGTTAGGCCGAGAATATGTGACGCTGTACAGCCACAATACAGTCTTGGCTTCCCATCAAACATCCCTGGGTGTTGATACTCACGTATTTGTACACATGCTTCACGACAACATTGTATGCTGCACGTTCCATCAAAGACTGACAAAAGCAAAATGTATCCGGACGCCTAATCTGTTCAACATATCTAGCATCCGTAGAACACCAAATCACGTTATGGAGAAGACCTAGTTTGTGTATTTTGATACCATATTCAAACCAACTATTAGGACGCTGGATATAAGATACAGCTCTGGGGAAATGATAGATGGTGAAGGAACTGTGCGACAACAGTTTCCTAGTCGTGTTTTTGTTTCCGGTGGGGATTCTACGCCATCGGCGCTCATTACAATGATGCATTTAGTGCTCTTGTATGACTTGTATCAAATTTTGCAGCCAATGGCAAATATTCGGCTAATTGAGATGTTTATTATGATTAATTGGCAATCACATGTTAAAACCTAACTGTACAGCGGAGATGAATCTTTTCTAGCCGTGGATTTTAAAGGCACATAGAATATAGCGTTGCAGGCAATCAGAATTCCAGTTACTGGTCAATTGTTGTGGAACACTCGGGATGAATAAATGAAATTGCCTACCGAAAATTGCTTGCCGGCTCAATTATTCGGATGCGAGCACAGCGCTGCAATTTAACAAATAACTAGCCTGCACAAAGCTAATCCTAGAAGAAATCACGAGAATGCCACAGGCCTCATTCTATCCTATTAATGGTTATTGTATTCTACCCCAGGCAATAGAACAAAACGGCCTATTGATAGTCAGACAAACAACGAATATTATGGTTAGTTTTGAACAATCTTATTTATGCAAGAAAAAAACTAGTACCTTGACTGTAGACTGATCCCATAAATACAAATTGTGAGATAACATTGCCAGGTGCAATGTTACAAAAGTTAAGCAAAGACCACATTCTACGCTGTCGCGGTAGATTTTTCCTTGTCAAGACAGAGAGAACAAACTCAACACCATTATTGGTGCAATGTAAACAGCCATGCTGTGCACCATGTAAATGACATCGATATAACCTTGCAATCAATCTAGCAACATGTCGTGAGCACTACCTGTTGCCGATGCGCTGTTGTTGTTGACGACTAGGCAGTGATGTCTACTTTAATGCCCCAGATAGGAGGCATATGCGTGCAGACGGAGAAGTGAGTGTGTGATGCGTCACAGGAGGCTTATTAACAGGTCCCGCGAATGCATGATGAAATGCCCATTTCCTATATTCCCCGTTGGGCGTCATGAGAAGATGAGTATGGCTACAGGAAGTAATATAAAGTTGAACGGTCGTTTGCGGCGGATCAGCATACTAATTGCATGGTGCTCACACACCATCTGAAGCAGCCAACACAAAATATCACACACAATGTAGCCTTCCCGACTCAATGTCGTTCGCATGCCAATGGATGATGGTATGGGCGACTGAAGTTTCTGTTCAGTAAGACTATAAAAACATGCTATATGATGCTCATAAGAATGATTACAGGAAATCAATGGTGGCTTAGGCAGTCAGAAGGCATAGAACCGTTAAATAGTCCCCAAGGATTAATGACATAAACTACAATTAATCAGAAATCATTAAGTGACTGACTTAGTGGTTGATCACCTCCCGCAGTACATGGTGAGATGGAGGCAGGCATTCATTAGGCAGATGACTCAATTAGATAACCCAAACGAATTGTGAGGACTATATTAATTGATGTCCTATTAAAAGCGGGCGCAGACCGATAGCATACTAAACACATGGCTTACCTTGATAGAATGAGAGTGATAAAGCTTTACAGACAGGAAGTAACTGGAAATGCACGAACAATCCATGGCTATGTTTTAAGGTCTTCATGATACCGATGGAAGGTTAATGACTAGAATGCCGACATAGATTAACTTGTCTAGACAGGCCGGAATCCATCATCTGCTGTTTTTGTTAGCAAAGGAGTGGCTCATTGATGAAATGAAAGTGCAACTACCCTTTAATTTGACGTATCCGAGTTGTCAGCTCTGCTCGTTGATAATTACAATAGTGCTGGATGTACATTCGGTTAATGCGAATTAAACCAACACGATCAAAGCACCTTTGGCGAAGACAACAATCGTACCATATTGCGGGAGAAACTTATGAAAGCGTTATAACTTATCTTACAATGTTTGCAATTAAACTGCCATCAGTACAGTTTCAGGATGACATCAAGTTTGTTGATTGAGTGTTATATGCTTGTGTCCGAGATACCAATGGAAATTATTCCGAAAACTCCGACGGTTAGCAGGGTGCAACCCGTTGATTTAAAAAAAAATCACATGTTCATAACAAATCAACCCTTATATGTTTGGAGTTGAGCTGGTGGGAACGAAATGAGCTGTGCGTTATTAAGCGAAAATCTGGCCTTGGCAAACCGACTTGATGGGTATATTTCAGAAGAGTCATGACACTAAAAGCCTTCGAGGTGTGTGGTTTGATATATACTCTATAAGCACAGCCATCTGGACTCAATTTAGAGGCTTTAATCAACTTTGGACACATAGATTTCAATCTATCTTGATAATGTTTTCAAAAACTAACTGCTTACATAATTAAAAAAATGCTTTCTGTGTATGCCTTTAATAAATCTCCAGTTTAATCAATCGACAATTGGTAGCTATGCTAAATTAGGTTCTAAATAAAACTTCTTTTCTAGCGATCAATAACTTAGCATCAGTATCTTCTGGAACAGATACCTAGCTACAGAATTGATATTTGACAATTCTGGTCTGGATCGGAAAGAATAAGTGACACATTAAAGACCTGCATTAGAACCGGGACCCGGTTCAAACAACAATGATGCTAGGTATATTGTATCAGGATTCGGAATCACATGCAGCTCCACCTGTCCACACAACATCGCTATATTGTGATAGCAAATACGGTGGCGCCACGTGTGGTTATGGTGTCAGGCAATGGGCGAGTGCTTATCTTGCCACTGTATTATTCAGGACAATATTGCCATCCTGTTTTGTCGACGTAATGCTTCGGCCTGAGCGTTTAGTCAATATTTGATATATTTGCGTAACACGTTGAATTAAATACATGTTTTAAACATTCCTACACAACGTCAAATATTCAGCCAACCTAAGTGGTAGACAAACACGTTCTCATAAAAATTACTATTAGTGTTATGTATTATCGTCGAGGTCGTGAATTAAACAGCACGGAACGAATTGAATAACGTTAGGGACATCAAGCTGTTTAGTCTCGTATCAAAAAAATGCTGAGATCCATATGTAATAATGAGACACATTCAATGTTGATTGCGGCTGGTACAGACTGATAGATCACACCAGGGGTGTTAGCAGACAGGCGCCAAGCTGCTCATGATGACAACATGACTATGTGATCTTTAAGCCCCGGCATATTCATTATCACATTATCCACGTTTTGTTAACGCTTGCGGTCCTCGTTGGTCTTTCGATGGCGTAGCATTTCTCTGTTTTAAGCTGAACTAATATTCGTTTGTAGATTTTGTTCTCGACTTGCGTCAAACGACATTTTTTAAACTGATTCTTTCAAACATTTATGTACATCCATCAATATCACAGGAAGGGGATGTTGGGGTGGGTACCAATGACATGTTTGATCATTTTGTAAAATGAATGATATCATGTATTACGATCACCACTACTGCAATCATGTGATTCGGTGTTCACATGCCGCATGTTAAGTGTAATGCGCAGAAGCATGGCAGTGCACTATGAGATGAATAGGACGCCTACTCTAACTGTTCATTCTGAACAGTTTTTCACTTATATGAGCTGTTGAAGGTCGCTTATTTAATGACAACTGCTTGAGTGAGGAATAGCTTCCTGCGTCTGATTGTTAAACACATATTACGAGGGATGGCAATCCAGCATTTCAAACTCAAGCAGCTATTGTTTAGACAAAATAATCTTCCCTGAAAATCTTCACCACTATACAGTCGGCAGATACTGCGTTTAATTACCCGACTAACACCCCACGTAATCATTTGCCATTCCACCATTAAGACACATGTCATACTTTGGCTATGCTTAAACACATGAATATAAGATGATCGTGTTAGTAGTGAATCGAACACTACGGCCACTGCCTACGTGTCACTTATCCAGTTTGTTGAGTTAACATTTTATTAATGCCTTTATCAACCAGACATCTTGGAGTGCCAGGGGCATTCTAATAGCATCCTGGGTGCCAATCACCGCTTTTGCTACGTTGTCTACGGAAAAGATTATATCTCCTCAAGAGAACGAAGGTTAACTAAAACATAGCCGTGTGAACGCTACTCAGGAAAAGTCACGTTGAAATTCAAGCATGCTGTTGACGACAGCATTTTGGGAAAGGTGCCGTATGTTATATTTAGATTTATATTCAACTGTGAAGCAACTATTTCGCTGTGATTCTTTGTCATTGATAGTTTCGGATATACCAACGCCCGGATGTTACAGGGCAAGTGATCCTAAGCAAGAGAAAGGAGCACAGAGAACCCAAGCAATGTGTCATTACATTGAGATTCATACGTTCGCTGTTTGGCAGTTGATATCTGACTTCTTTGAATAAGTGTTAAAAATTCGGATGTGATGGTTGCACATTTACTGTATGAGGGGTCGGGGTCCATCGAATGGCTAAAACGTAAGCGCTGAATACATAAAAGGTGCCTTGCAGTAACAGGTGTGAATAAAGCAATGTAGTCACCATAGGGAGCTCAAGTTACACCTTTGTTTCGACTGGGAATATAACACTGATGCCATAATGTCACGCTGACGTCAATGCAACTAATCTCAGATGTGTAGTGGATTGCTTTGAGCTTC
>CM067347.1:63733304-63743304 GCA_034190875.2 Urechis unicinctus | reverse complement strand
ACGCAACCGATTGGTTCACTTGAATAAACACCAAGTTTCGAAACTCGCTAAATTTTCATTCAAATACATGACAAAGGCGGGTCGCGAACCAGTATGCATCCGACTCATATCCATTATTCGCACTTCATTAGCATCATATCTGTCTGATGAACTCTGGGACCTCTATTCGAGTAGAGGTTATTAGTTTCCCTGCCAACTGGCAATTCGTGACTAAGACCACTCTCTCAATCGCACCAGGTCAGGACATCCCCGGGTTGCTATATTACGTGTATTAACTTGTGCCAAGTTATTCCAGTCTGAGTTGCACTGATCCCGCCGGCACAGATCACGAGATCAAGATATTCACATGGAAGGGTACACAAAACTAATCGACATTGAGTGGATGGTGGATCAAGTCTGTGCCGATTGTGAATTCACTGAAACGGATTCCACAGCATATATAGGCATATATATATCTATGAATACATATATATATATATATAAATATAAATATATATATATATTAATATATATATATATATATTTGTATATATATATGTATATATATATATATCGTTTCATATATATATATATATATATATATATATATATATATGTATATGTATATATATTTTTTCAATATACGTATATATATAAATGTATATATATATATATGTAAATATATGTATATATATATCTGTTTATATATAAATATGTATATATATATATACATATATATATATATATATACATACATATATATATATATATATATATATATATATATATATATATATATATATATATATATATATATATATATATATATATATATATATATATATATATATTTATTTATCAATCGTTTTGCAACGTTTTTGCTATGTCCAATATTCGCCATACATTAATGTGAGCTAAGTTGTTCCAAAGATCGTTAACAGTTACAAAATGCCATTGTTGACTACTGTAATCAGAGATGATATACGGAAGGAAGAACGCCGATGGTGCCAAGTTATTCCAGTCTGAGTTGCACTGATCCCGCCGGCACAGATCACGAGATCAAGATATTCACATGGAAGGGTACACAAAACTAATCGACATTGAGTGGATGGTGGATCAAGTCTGTGCCGATTGTGAATTCACTGAAAACGGATTCCACAGCATATATAGGCATATATATATCTATGAATACATATATATATATAAATATAAATATATATATATATTAATATATATGTATATATATTGTGTATATATATATATATATATATATCGTTTCATATTATATATATAGATATATATATATATATATATATATATCTGTATATATTTTCAATATACGGATATATATATAAATGTATATATATATATATATAAATATATGTATGTATATATATATGTTATATATATAAATATGTATATATATATATACATATATATACATATATATACATATATACATATATATATATATAAATATATATATATATATATATATAATATATATATATATATATATATATATATATATATATATATATATATATATATATATATATTATTTATTTATCAATCGTTTTGCAACGTTTTTGCTATGTCCAATATTCGCCATACATTAATGTGAGCTAAGTTGTTCCAAAGATCGTTAACAGTTACAAAATGCCATTGTTGACTACTGTAATGAAATTTAACATTTGTGAGTTTCTTAGTATGCAAAAAGACAGTGAGAGTAATGTAGTCTTCTTGTTAGAATTTCACAACAGCGAATACAATTAAGCACTCGTATGAGTTCCTCGTTTTACATCGACAGTGCGTATAACCCAGTCCCCTGCATTATACACAAACAATAATTACACAGGACGAAAACTTTAACTAACTTCCGGTGTAATTGCTGATACATTGACAACACAATGGGATGATTATAAAAGAATCCTATTTATATACCACAGGGCGTTACAGTGCAGCAGTTATGTAATCTTAGTATTTATTCCTAAATGTTCTCTTGGCTAGGGAGAAACTTGCCAATCACGGGGATATCTTAACTTTCTCTATTACTTTTAACAGCGGCAAATGAAGTAAACTGGCATGATATGCTGCTTCTAGAGAGCGTCACAGACTGATCTAAACAAATGTAATTGTTGGGTGCGGTTGAATTGTGATTTGAGTGTGACAAGAGTGAGTCGTGGATAATTGAATGAGTGAACTAACATAATGTGTGAGTCGTGAATAGACAAGCGAAAGGCTGTTCGATAACCAGTACGTCGCGTACTGAGTTAGTGGACATGGAAGGTGAGAGCTGTATAAGCTGAGAATGATTATTGGAGAGTGGCATTGTGCCTTTGGGGTTGCGGAAGGAGAATTATGTTGCTTCCTCCTATGTCATAAATTGCATACTATTCATTATTTATACCAATATAACCTTGTAACAAAAATATCAATGCCTTGAGTGACAAATTGGGAATTTCACTCAAATTAAGACAGCAATCCTAATATTTTGAAACTGCGTGTGACGTAAAATACATTTGTTGACGAATACTGTTAGTATGCTATCACAAGGTAGACTTTACGCTCGTGGTAGATGAGTTGTTGTCTTGTCGTATGGTACTCTTGGTTAATGGCAGTATGGGGTTGATTGACTGTTGATTGCATCGTTTGCATGGGATCCTCACCAGATGCTAGTGCAGGTCTACATGCTTGTTCTTCAACGAGAGCATATTTCTTATTTTTGTCGCCGTTGCGCGTAATGTAGAAAACGCTAACTAAAACTATGAGTTGACATTACCAATAGTAGTTGATATCATCCCTGTTATAGTTAGAGACTATGAATAAATTGTCCACATAAGACTACTTTTTTAAAATATTGATCGAGTATTTTGTAGTTTGTGTTAACAACTGGGACAGATTTATTGGTCAATGGCTATTCCTCATCATAAATAAGTGACAGTGAAAATAAGCTGAACCCGAACCAATGTTGTTATTTGCGGTGAGGCAATGTATGTAATATATGATATGATAGACACAGGGTACATATTACTCACCATGACTGAGCCTAGATCAGAACATCATCAGTGAAGAATACTACTGAGTAACAATATACGTCTATGAGCACAGCATGAAACATAGCAATGATGATTTGCTTTGTTGATGCCTCATCCAACCAGTGGCTTCTGTCTTAATGGTGTTGAGGTAATTCCTGGTGAGCATTACGCTGACGTTTGTATAGTCACCTTACTCCGTGACTGGTCGCCCGTACAGATTCAAATTAGAGACTGCTCACAACCCTTGTTCACGCATACACTGAAAACTTTCAAGGTGCTTGTATGACAATAAGCAGTTAGTCAGATTACGTACTCTCTACCGCACAAGGTCTTCGTCATCTGTTGCACGTGTGCATATGAGGCACACACTTGCCATGTCACCGACATGTCACCATCAGCTGCATGAAGCAAGCCTCTTGCAATCAGTGCTATTTTAATATCCCGTTTTTGTGATCTGCATTTTCATCACAGCAAACCTGTGTGATAGCGTATATGCAAAATATCATAAATATTCATGAGATCCACGGAGAGCCTTATTACTCGGTCATGAATTGCCCGTGCATCTTATTCCATATTTCGAACTCGTTTTTGATCCCAGAGACAAATCATCATCATCATCATCATTACCCATTAACAAACGATGCTAATTCAATTAACTGACATATTACACAAATATTCATGCTACTCTAACGCTGCTGCTCACCATTGCACGGCAAACGTCCATATTCAGACTACATCCGTTGTCAACCTCACTCTATAGGGCAAAAGCTAGGAATATAATACTCAAGGTCTTATCTGTGAAAGCTTTCGTAGGTTTAAAATCAAATATCAGTAGGATGAAGCGGATTTATTTATATTCATCTAGCCAACTGTTGCGATGATATAATGATCCATCGGTCACTTCCATTATATGACTTCCTGCAGGCCTTGTGATCACAATGCTGCTAATGAAACGAGCCTCGTCAGCGATGAGACCAACCACTAAGTCATTAAACCTTAAGTCTGTATACTTGAAAGCTTTAAAACATACAGTAGGATGAAGCGAGTGTATTTATATTCATCTAACCAACTGACTCCGTGCAGGAGTATCACAATACTGCTAATGAAACGAGCCCCTTGAGATACACGGAGAGTGCTACATCTTAGTTATACGTTGATGAGACCAGATGATGTTATCCAGCTCAGCGCAGTCACTTGATCATCTTCCAACGTTATCATAGCAGGAAGAAGCAGTGAACATAGATCAACATCCTCGACATTGTCGCCGGTTTGCATTTGGAACTTCCGTCACGTCGAGATGTATCCTTATTTTGCCATACCTTTTGATTAAACTATGAATTGCAACTGACAGGGGATAATGGGACATGCGTGATCAAATTCCAGTTAATTTAGATGGCCGTAGAGCAAGTAAAAGTGTTTGTCGGTGCGTCAAAATGTGCGCGGACACACAAACTCGTAGTGAATGTCGAGTAGACGGCTATATGACCTCTGGAGAAAGCAGGTGCATGAACCGTTGTGGTTGATTTAATGCGGACCGCTGGATTGTTGAGCCGTATGATGATCTATTCATCCACCTCATTGACGCTGGATTACCCTCAAAAGTCCTTGACGAGTATTGTGATCACGCTCCTGTTAATGTAACGAGTCTCCAAGGAAACCACGAAAGCTTCTTTATTATAAGTTTACGAGACCCCCCATGCCACATTCACTTGACCACCTGCCAGCATTACCACAGACGGCTGAAGTCGTAAACAACCACTTCGGCGATCTTCACAATATACACATTCAATGAGAGAATAAGACTTGTACACGTCTGAACAGGTCATTACCACTTACCTGTATAACTCCAGTTAAGTCTAAATATGCTACGTATGCTTTACAATTGTCATCAAAAATCGACAATATAAATCGATTATTTTGTTGTTGTCACTTTAAGATCGAAATTATATTAAATTATATCAATTGCTGCCCATTACACATAGTATTCCACGAATGGTGGTCTGATTAAACGCACTTTGGTGGGTGGAAGCAGTGAGATTAATGCCCTGTTGCATGTACAATATGCCTTATCAGTAGGTTGATACTTCAACAAGGATAGGACTACGGCTGCTTACCATGTGTCACATATTTCTAATTTACACATCATCATAGTGATGCGATGCATTGTACAATTTTCCGTACCCTTTTTGTACATGAGACGCTGCTGCGTTTCACGAGAAGTATTGTACCAAAGTTATGCTTGTTATGCCTGTGAAATTGGTGCTGAAAGATTTGATGCTCGTCAAAACTACCTTTGGCCTTGCATGTTGATAGTTTTTGGCTGCAAAAGTTCCACGAGGTTCAAATAGGTATTAAAAGTTTTATAGGCCCTATTATGCAAGTTAATATGGAACCAACCCTGTTTTGCTAATTATATTACCGGCCTTTGGGAAGCAGCAGACGAGGAGCTGAACTAAACAGTTTGCGCCAATCAGTTTATAGAATTCGGATCACATTGATATTTCCCTATCGAACAAAACAGCAGATGAGGCATAACGTGATCATCCTTCAATATGTATAATTTAAAGCTTTAAAACATACGCTTTGGTGTATACATATTACAACCTGTAGAACCTATGCACATCAAAGAATGTTGTGAAATGCGATTCAGAAGATTCAGCATGGTATTGATTTTCAAACCACTCGGTGCCAATTGGTTTTCTATCCTCCAATGTAAATATCTTTAGCCCTTGATCAGACTCGGTATCAGTTCAACCTAAACGGAAATTACTGGACCCAAGTTTACCTAAGTAACCAAGCAACCTTGATAAGGCCTGTCCTGAATAGTTCCATATCAAACGGACCAATAAGCGTTCTGAATCGGCCTTGAAATCGATACCCCAGGGTCTTATTGAGGTCACTAAATTCACCAGACAGATATATATGATGCTACTTGATTGCAAATAATTTCATTGCGTCCAAAACCAACACGTTGGCAACTGGCCATTTGCGTGTATTTTATTGGATAATTAAGCAATTTGCGATCATAAGAAAACTTAAAGGGCGTATTCAGGGGCTTGCCTGGGTGAATACCAATCTCAGGAGGGGTACTACGATATTTTTGTCAATAGATTCGCCACAAACTTGGCTTTAATTCTGAATGGCATCATATATCGCTAACAACAAATGACTAATGGCTTATTGTGATGGGACCTAATAACGAATCTATCAATGACGTCACGTAAAACGTGTTGTCGGCTTTATCGATACTTGAAGGGTTGTTATGATTATATTGCATTAAGCGTTCTGGGTTCATTTGGGTAACAGTGATTATACTTCCTGCTCTTATACTTTAGGCAGAGTTGATATGGTGATGCAAACGTGTGCCGTGGCATAACGCCATGCAGGCAACTTACTCTCACCTATGAGGCATTTCAAATGACCGGCAACGATTGCAGATTAATCAGCCGCGTCTCTGTAGTTTTCGATCGTGTTGTACCAGTTGCAGACTTACATCAACTGCTACTTATGTTATGCAAACGCGACTGTTATAATTCAATCCACCCATAGAAGAGTCGAAAAACCACTTGCAGGATGAAACATATGCTTCCAGCACCACCAAGAAGGTTTCATATTACAGTAATTACATAAGATATCACAATGCAAGCGTTAGAGTGCTAAGACCCATTCACTGTTACATTGTTGCCAACACGTAAGTGTTGATATAAGGAGATGGTGTGGGGTGGCCGGGGTCAATAGGAACTGCGTCCCATACACTAACAGGCCGCTTTGAACAGAACACTTGGAATTCGTAGATTGCACACAACCGCGCGCACACGTGGACACGCACGCACAATAAGGGCTATCAGTGGTTACGTTTGTAAGAACAACAAGGGGTTAACACCAAATTTTACTCGGTACTTGGAGTTGATTAACTGCAGTTCTGTAATAAAGAAGCTGTCTCTAAGACTAAACCCCGCACCTCCTCTGTCGGTTTCCATGCTGATTAGGAATAAAGAATCACATCACAGGGATGATAAAGCATTCCACTGTGAGGGCGCACGTTGCTTAAATGTTATTGATTTTTCTGTTGTTGAAGGCTTTATGTCGCGCACACATGCTGAATATACATTCTTCACGCCAACAATGATTAAAAACAGTGTCTCATGCTCAAGTAATTCACGTGTAAACACCGAGTAGATGTTGACATGATGATTATCCAATGCTCTTTATTGGAAATGAAAACATTACAATAGTGATAAACATTGAAATGACATAGACTGGTTCCATAGAAGCTGCAGACGAGGGAAAAGTCATGTTGCGTTATTTATTGGCAACGTTCATTCCATCGCATGAACAAATGTAATAAGCATATTGGATAACGAACTGCATCATAAGTAACTGTGCAACACCTACTGCACAGTTTCCATCACGTACTGTGCTGTTGATGCGTACAATGTATGAACACATGAATAATGTTTGGAAGCTAAATGCGCCGTGGCAATGCGTATATCATGCTATAGCGTTGCGCTATCCATTACATTGCTGTGGATCTAATGGATGTATTAGATATTTACGTCTACTGCAATACTTAGCAGCTACGAGTAAAATACACAACCTATTGTTAGAGCCTTTTTGAGGTTATCGGTCTTAAAAATGTACCTTAGCATATCACTGATGGACCAAAGCTTTGAATACACTTGTCTGTAATAGCATTCTCTGAAATATGTAGTCACGTCGTATTTTGGCTGCTGCAATTGCAGCGCTTGCGAATGGCTCTGAATCTTATTCGTTATTTTATACACATTCCAAGATCATCGATATAAGATACACTACAGTTGTTGAAGCAATCACTGAAGGCCTCATTGGATACGGCCAGCAGTTAAGCAGTTTAAACTGCTATACTCACTAGCAATAAAGAAAGCGGATTAAGAGCCTATCATTCACCAAGGGATATTTGGATGGTGTTCCTCCAATACCGATTGCATGAAAACTTAGCGCATTCAGACTCTCGCACAATATGGTATATCCTTTTCAGATGAAAACTACATATTTATGGAAAATCTCGTGATTGTGAATTTCATGTCGTGAAGTTTAATACAGTTGCTCTTAAGTCAGCAGGAAGAAGGAATAAATATCATACACATGTGTTTGGGTGGCACTAACTGACAGCTTCATACGACAACTGCCCACCATATCTTCTAGAACAATCGTTACCGTTCATTTGGGCTAGGTAAGTATCAGTACATATCCATCGCTATGTGATTCAGGTAATAAAGAGTACCATGCCGATATACACTTTTGCCAACTATGAAAACATTAAATATACTGCTATATGCAAAGAGATATGTTGATAGATTCGTCGTAGTTGGTCAGGGTGTCACCGAATGCGTCATTATTAATAATGCAGAAGCACAATCATTTTGTCAAAAATGAGGGGTTTCATGTGCATGCTGTAAACATATGTAAGGAACAAAACATAGTGCACACATTATTCTAAGCAATACTGGAAGTCTTTTATGGGCAATGACGTTAGTTAACTCGTGTAGCCGTTAGTTATGGTGTACCCTTAACATCATTTCTCGAAATCCTAAACGTTTGTATCATATATTTTCGAGCTTTATCGAGTTATAATAAGCAACCATCTGTTTCTCGAGGCACCGATTGATCATTAAGTTCTTAAACGCCAGAGTATTTGGGTCCTGTCATTATAAATTGACCGCGATGCTATCGACCAGCCTGAATTAAATCGAAACAGAACCTTAACTTATCACTAAAATCCAGTGCAATTTTGGACAATTAAATTTTATGTGTACGTATGCAAGTAATGCAACCACCATTTAATAAGTAGCTAATATAACCGATTTTGCAATCATCTTCATGTTTATGTGATAGCGTTGGTCTAGACATAATTGTTTAAGATGTTGATACGTTTAACTGCTAAAATTAAAAAGTCTATCACTGCCATGCAAATACAACATTGACATGTATTTGTGTTAATAAAATACATCGTCGTTTCAGTTTGATGATATGCAAAACATTTTATGTTACTTTATCCCTTAACAACAACTGATGCACGTAGTGATCGTAGACAGAAGAAGCAACAAATGGATCGATATTTGTTCTGATAGGGAAAAGAGAACAGTTTGAAAGGTAATAACAAGCATTACAGGACAAACAGTACAGCGAGATTTTTAGAAATGCTCGGTAGTAGTTCGCATCATTACAGAACCTTTCCTACCAGAAATCGCAATTAACTTACACTACTGGGAAGTCACACACACAAAAGCTGAACACACACAGTGAATCATATCGTACCTCACTGTTGTGCCCCGGGGTGCAGTAATAGGTTAGATGGCGTGTGTGCCCATCCAAAAACGTCACCTTCGTGTCAAGCCAGGCGCCATAAATTAAGTAACCAACCATTCAACTCGTTCGGTTGCTGATAATCAGGATCAAAGAGCAGGACTGTAGACGCTTCGACCATAACAATCTTACTGTGACAACACACTGCGACACACAAGTTGTTTACCAGCTTATAAACTTTTGCATTCAATTAATTATGTGGTACGCGATACTAACATTAGGTTAATGGTAATACAAAGCATCGTTGTATTGTCCCTGCGTGAGACAATGCTGTTATAGAAACCCGCACTTTTATCAACCACTGTTCAAATTATATCATTCTAGCCGAATGATCAGGACATCTATTAGCAGGGCGATTGTTATGGGATATACTTCCACATCCAGTTTTCAACGCGTTTGCCTCTTATATTCTCCTTACTGTAATAGACAAGTCCTCGTATTGATTAATGCAAATGTTAAATGGCGTTAATTATGTACACCGGCGATGACGACTTGCTGGGTTATGGCGTTTTTCCTGAAGCATCGCGCACCAATGGTCAGTATTTGTGGATCCTTACGGAACTGCCGGATGATTTTGAGCCCTATAAATTTATATTTATCACCCATTCATTGTTCATGTGATCTTTTATACACCACCA
>CM067347.1:63695804-63725804 GCA_034190875.2 Urechis unicinctus | reverse complement strand
TGTAGATATACTAACGAAAGCGACGTGTGAGCTTAATAAGCAAAATAATAACAGGTCATTTGTTATATCGCCTAACATTTCTATTGTGTTGATATGTTTTTAAATCCAATATGTCTTGGAGTAGCTATTGTTTGTTTCGTAAAATAGTTAGCCTCTTAGGGATACTTGACGAAGCGCAACTTTTACATAATACCTTACATAATATATTTTTCTGGCTTACTGAATAGTTTGTCCTAGTGCAACCTCTAGTCGGAACATGAAAAGACTCTCAAATTTTCCCCCACTAGCGTTTAGTTCAATATATATATATATATGAATATATATATACATATATATACATATATTGATATATATATATATATAAAACATATGTTTATATATATATAAATATGCGATATAAATATGTATACATACATATATAGCATATATATAAACATATGTATGCCATAGCACATATATATAAAATATGTGGCGTATGTATAAATTCATATATAAATATCCATTATATATATATATAGTTGAGGATCGACAGTTTTTTATACAGTTTCATATACGTAACAATAAATATTGGTATATGTATACATATATACATATTTATATATATATAGCGTATAATAGTATTCTGCTCGTGTCTCACCTACTTTCTTTTACCGCCTTGTGCGTGTCGAATAGCAATGTTTAGATGCCACAGCGTGGCGTATACATCTTCCATTTGGGAGTTGAGGATCGACAGTTTCTTTCTGCCGACAAAAATATCCCCTCTTCAGTAGAGGTTTCGGTTGACGGTCAGGGTTAGCAAAAACAACATTATCGCTTTAAGTCAATAGCAATTACGCTCCGAGGGTGGTTGAGAAATATCTGCTTTTAGTTCAGAAGCTGTAGAAAATCACTATTATTTGCGTTTTCAAGCGTAAACGGCGCACCTGCACTGATTCATGGATCACCTATACACAAAATAATCCAAAAATAAGAAGACAACCCTGCATACATGAAGAATGTGCTGCCAGGTAAGGCTCACGACCTACACTTGTTAATTAATGTAAAGTATTGAGCGTTTGCCAACATACACTTGTTAACAAATGTGAAGCGTTGGTCGTTTGACAATATTTGTTAGCTAATATATGTAAAGCGGTGAGCGTTTGCCAACACTTACTTGCTAACGGATGCAAATCACTGAGCGTTTGCCAACATTTGTTTTCTAACGGCTAACGAATGTTAAGCCCTGGGCGTTTGCCAACATTGGCTTGCTAACGAACGTATAGCGCTAAGCATTTGCTTCATATTAATGTTTATATGTTACAAAATGTAATCGCCCACCAGACTCTCATTTGCTTCAGTATAAATTCATTGATTAACAGCATTCATGAAGGTAACATTCTATGGATCGATTGTCTCGCAGAGTAAAGTTGCTCTTCTATGGCTCTATGGCTCTGGAGTACCTGCGTTTTTAATAAATCATAGCACATATGCGCCTGTATAATGAATATATGATAGGATCTCAGAAAGAGATATTTAACTATACCTAAGCAATATTTCAAAAGAAAAACATTAAATCCCAAACAGCAAGGTAGATGGTGTGGACCGATTTTCGCATTGAGAGGTGGTTTGTGCTTTTCACCCACCACCATAATATCACAATCGTCCATTAACATCAATGGATGAACATCGGCAGATATGGGGTACTGTGTACTGTTACAACATTCCCTCCTTTGATCTTATTTCTCATCACATATCTTGCCTAAATGTTTAACTTTAGATGTATGCTGGGTACCACGTCGAAGGTTTCTTATTTCAACAGTGGGAGCGTCATTAAAATCAGAGCAGTATTTGGCCTGTAAGCATTCCCATGGAATATAGCAACATCGAAGTGAGATAATATGGAACCTGGCCATATATCACGCCTGGAACCTTATCGCGTTAACAATAATGGGATGTCTTCGCAAAACATTCACCAAAACACGATGATTAATAATATTGGCATTGGTTTCACACCTCAAAGGGAATAGCATCAATCAGTTACATTTTCCCAGCAGTCACACAGGTGATTGGAATGATTGATAGTAGTTTCAGAAACAATCAATGTTATTTTTTTACACGTCATATAATTCCTGAATTCCCTCACTGCCCAATACATTTTGTATTCACCATAGGTGACGCTCGCTACGTTATGCTTGTGAAACACACAAATAGAATGTACCGCAAGTACCAACTATTCAAGCTAACAAATCACCATTTCCATCAGTTTTGCCACAGATTTGCAATTACATTCACCTCATGCATTATCTGTTCAACTAGTGCACCTAACACGACATTTAACTGCATATCTTCTGATCACAATACCTCAGTTATTCCACTCATATCAATGCGCCATGTAATTTAGCCGCATCGGCACAACCGAGTCCACCTTCATTATAGGTCTTTTACCATTCGTCGACATAACCAAGATATTCAGACCCGGTAGTGCTTGGTATATTCAACACTTTGGCTTCAACAACCGATAGGTGGTTGTAAGCCGGGCTACATAATGTAGACAATGCTCGGCAGCGCGTTACGAATGATAGCAAATACGAATAAAATGCTCATTAACAAGGGATATACATTGTCGATATTCACAGCCGTGCTGTTTATTAATTATGCACCTATGTTGTTACTAGCAAAAAATAATCTGCTGCGTTTTTTTTCTGGACGATGCACATTTCATCTCATCATGTAACCCAAGTTGTAGTCAGATGTATTATAGAACTATGATATAATTCAGCGGGATTCATCACAATACGTTTATGTACCCTACATGCAAATAATAGTTTCGACAATACTGTATCAAACTCAAAGTAATTCGCTGTAGAAGTACGAGTCGCCGATTGGCCATCACAGGAATGTATGCATTGACGTTACGAAGGAGAACTAGGCTGATTAAATCACACAGGACCCTCCCGTAAATCACGGCCATATCAATGAGGAAGTGATATGGGGACAAAACATGCACACACAACCTGATGATAAATGACGCATGTTGTGTGATGTCACAGCACATTTATTCGCGGTGAATCATATCACTCAGTCACTAGTGTTCACCGGGCTGCATTATCAGGCGATTAACGCTGTATGCACAGCCAACGTCATCTCGGTGTTACAAAGGCAGCACCCATAAACGTGACGTACAGTGTCATCTTTATAACCGCGTTACGAACTACAACCCCCACAAATTAAGAGTCTGGGTTCCTATTCCATCCTACCACTGATGCCCGCTATCAAACATCATGCCAGAGTTCAACTGCTTTTATTTTACAGAGAAATAAGCACATTCCCATCAGCGATCTGAATCTGCAATACAAGGAGTAGTCGCACAGATGTTGTCCTCACTTGCGGCATTGTTTATGAACCGTCATAACATCCCCCCCCCCCCTCACCCCCCCTTCCCGCCTGTTCCCTGCATGGATTATATTAGTTTTTTGTAATGAAGGCGACCGGATCAGTCACTTCTTCGCATTCATATTAAATGATTTTGCATCACGCCGTGATATCCCCTTTGCTCTCACGACAAAGAATGCACCCTGGCATGTGATATTGGTTCGTTTAGTCACGGTGATTATATGCTTGTTACGCATCTTTTTACGCCTCGATATGAACTCTTTAGACTAGCTTGTTTATTTCGAATGTCAGCCATTTAGTACGTGTGCCGGACATGGATGATATATGTAATCTCGATTCGATGACACCCTCGATATCAGTGTGATATGTTCTAAAGGCCATGAAACAGTAGAATAAAAGCAAATGACCGGCAATTGGTCGACATTAAATATTAGTAGCCACTAGAAGATAATGGATGGAGGCAATAACACTTTATTAGGAAATTCGCCAGAACAACAAGCATACCGAAATTGCAATATTGCCAAATACTAATGCTAAATGCCCTTTCTATAGGCGCATATTTTGATGTTGATTTCTTGCTAGGCGGTGGTGAAATGGCTTACATATACATACAATTGGTTAGCTTAGGCATGTACGCCGCATTAATGCTTGTTGCTGTACTGTTGCAATGATGGACTCTTTGCACTGATGACCATTATAAAGATAAGGCTAAGAAAATATACTTATATAACCATCAATGAAAGTTGCATTGGGTTGTTTTGCAGGCAGCTCGGATTGCACCTTGGTTAAACCAACTCGAAAAACGAAGCTTACCTACCATACAGGTGTATTGCGTCAATGCATATATGTCAATCATATATGTCCTCGAAAATATACAGTTAGGTCAGTTATTATGTAAAAGTAAGTCTGGATCAATACAGTTCCTGTAGCCATTCAAATTTGTTTGGCAGTTCTTGGGATTATTCTAGTTCTGGTTTATGTAGTAATATAATTACCTTGGTCCCTAACATAACTCACGATTCACTTAATATAGGGGAGATTGCAATATTAAACACCCTTACTAAAACCAATGGCATACGACGTCGTTTGAGTGAGGACATTGCATCTGAGTACATATTGAATTATATCGTACCTCAATGTTCCGCGCTGGAGTGAAGTACGAGGGTAGAAGCCGTGTGTGCACAGCCAACAGAGTCACGTCCGTGTAAAAGCGGACGTTCACTGAAAATACGGACCAAAGGGTAGGACCGTAAATCTTTTTGAGTGACAGCAACATATTCAAGTATCCATTCACAAGGGTTACCGTCACTTATTTGTGTATCATCGAGGCGCATCGACTATGAAGATATCACTGTGAAAGCCTTGTGCATGTGCGCCACATGCATTTTCGGTCATTTGATATATTTTTGTGAAATCATGTTTGCGACGCATCTTTGTTTGCCTTACATAAATAACTATTGTTCAACCTGTTCCAAGTGTAATGTGATGATGATAGGCCGAGCTGTAGCAATGATGCAATACGTTGCTGCTCATTTTCAGCTGTTTGAGTGAGCTATTATTGGAGGTGATATGGTCGGAACCACAAAATACCTGTGGGGATTAAAACAAGATTCAATTATAATGATTTAGACCAAGTGGCTTCAAAACACATCAACATCTTTTGATCACTTGGTCTTCCTGCTGCGTTTGCCCCTCACATGGATTTAATTAAGGCGAATGACATGATTCATAAGATGAATCATATATCGCGATCGCATGACCAATCTAACTAAATAGCATCATAACGTATGACCGGGTCGATTTATTCTCCTAAGGTATCTGTTCCAATATAGCAAACGGCCACACGACAGCAGTAAATGAGCCATATGCAACGGAGGAAATTAAGTGAGCATAAATGAAATTGCTGACTTCTATCTATGCATGCCTTCATTGGGAATGCGTAGAATGCACCAAATGCTTCTTACCTGTATAACGTCAGTAGAATTAATGGATAATCTCAGGAAGCAGAAGGCGTAGTCTTCTTTGTCTAAATCAAATCGTATATAAAGCCTGTTCCTCTGAAATGACTAGAATGTTTGTTCTCATTTACGCTGTATTAATTCACTGGGGCTTGTGATCACGTCTTTACTAATGAAATCGGCCTCACGAGGAAAACAAGACGATCTACATCTTAATTATATAAATGTGTGATCCCTGGATGGTATTCATTTCCTGCCAGCCATGTTTTTAACGTCAGCCATCATATATTACCGTAACTGTCACCCAACAACCCCGTCAACATACGGCCGATATGCCTTGCCCGAGGTTCTTATTCCTGGCAGGACACCTGGTGCTGCGATTCGTTCATGCTCTCTGTGAAATAAGAGCCTTACTGAATGATAACATCAAATAATGAAAAAATGTACTTATATTCGATAAGTTGGATGTCATTAAACCGTTATCAGATTATGATGAATGGTGCCTCTCACTACGGAAGAACACGATAGTGAACCCGATGAAGGCCCCTTTCAAAGTGCGATCAGTCAATTTCCATTACACTGTAGTACTGTGGAAATATTTTTTAAGCTCACGTAACTCTTTGTGAATGTATCTCACAGTATTCCTGCATGTAAACAAGCATGCAATGATGTCTGTTTAAGTCGGACTCTATAATGATCTATACGGTAGTATTGGATGATTAAACAGAACTTGGTAACACTCGTTTTCTCCCTCATTAGCCCTGCAGAGGTATACAACATCAACAGAAAATAGACGTGTAAAAATAGCATAGAACCATGTCATGCTCTTTTTCAACTAATTAGTACAAGACGATAATTTAACTGATCAATTTTAATTCATACCTATGGGAAGGAAATATATATATATATAGTCAAATACATATCATACTTCTGAGTAATCGATACATACTGTGGTTGTCATTATAAACGCTATGATGCCAAATTAGATGCTACCATTAGATAGCTAAATATAATCACAAGAATATAATAATTTTGAACTCAAAACCAAAGCCTGTGTATTGGATGATGCATTTAAGGAGTATATTTCGCATCTGGTTGAATTCTGACAATTTCTGCAACTCCGGCTATTCAATTATAATGACACAAACTCAGTACATCAGCAGTAACTGCGTATAAATTGCTATCGTCATTTTCCGCAAGGCATGCGCAGAATATGAGATGCTTTGATTGCTTGTGGACTTCATCTGTTTCGAATGATGAAAACATAAGGGTACCTAGCTCCACTCTCATAGACGAGGTCAAGGCAGAAGCCCATATCTCATGGCATCTGTTGGAGGTCAACATCCCTAGAATGTTTGCTACCACGTCATGTGAGGGACTTCAAATAGCACCAAAATGGTGTCATTAGCGTAAACGAATGGGATTTATTCAAGCACATTTATTTTGTTAACAGTTCATATTGCCAATGATTCCGTTAAGAATGCGGTGTTCGAGACTCAAGTGGTGGTCTGCCCAATCATTTTGCTCGCGGCTGGTTTAAGAATAGGAGCTAACATGAATGGCTGTGGTTCTGTTTCTGCTTCAGTGTTAGTGCAACTGACATTTTGTTATCAGTTCGTCGGTTTATAAAGGCATCACCAAAAGGAATAGTAACCACAAAGGTATCACCAAGGGGTCATTATATAGGAGGCTTATATATCCGGTGGATCAATGCGAAAGTGATATGCTATCAAGGCATCCGAGTAAAATCTGATAATAAATATCATCCGTGTTGATGGCACAAAAGCGTTTCTGACCATATCAGTCTCTTGCTGTGGGCACCTCATTATAAATACAACCTCCATTATCTTGGTGTGTACAATAATTTGTATAACCTCGGTATTAAGCCAACCTCTATTTTCTTGGTGTGTGCGCCCATTTGCATCATTTGCATATATATATATATATATATTTTCTTTAACAAAATGATAGCTTTAAGCCGACGCAAAGTTGTGCGAAAACACAATGCAGAGCTTATTTGTAATAGAGCCATCTCGGACAATTGCAGATTCTACATTACAAGCTGGATAACCAAATCATGACGGAGAGTGGTTGGTATGAGGGACCGCGCGCATCCTGTCAAACTGGCACCACGTCTACAACTACACGTCACCAGGGATATGGGGTGTCTCACTCTAACACGTTTACTCAAGGACATTTACTTGTATTTTTGGAGTTTATAGACAATCCGCATTGATTACGAATAACACGAAAGGAAATATCTTGGAACTGAGGCCGCGACATTGTTAGCTAGACACATTCCCATGGCACGAAGTAACGTAAATACCATCACGTGGAGCGATGTTGTGAATCACCCCTGGGAACATAGTCTAGTCAGCCCAAATAGTTGTCTGCTGCTTAACATTCGCAATGACATTATATCGACAGTGGTTTCACACCTCATGTGAAATCATGAGTATTTTTAGCAGCGGCCTGAAGCCATATGGGATGATCTAGGGTAGAATGGAAAACATAAACCGGATAACATGTGTATTTATTTTTGATATTTCATTGATTTTGTCAGTTGTGGATCAATACAGATCAATACGGACCACACTGGTTATGGTGATCGGACTGCATTATAATCTGAGTACTTAATAAATATCTATTTCTCTTACGCATCAAAATAGCTCTGAACTAACTCTCGCTTTCATAAAAAAATATCTCTTCTGTTTTATTGCTGATTGGTTTTTCATTGCAGCTCAAAAATCGGTCTATGACAGTGAGCCGAACCGACAATAGATGTAAGAGCTTAAATGAGGACAGTTAGGCTTATGCCATCTGTAATTTAATGATAATCCTTGCATAATCACCCATACGCTCAACGCATGCGTATAGCGTCATAGCCTTGGTAGATGTACAGACCCGATATAGCCTATGAGCCTGTTGCTTTGGCTGCTGGGACTCGTAGGGCAAAATTATACTGTAATGAAATATAATAAAACGCGATCGGTTGGGTGGTTGAAACACCCGCTTTTATAATTCATATGGGGTTATCACGTTCAAGCAAGCGACGTGTGATGCTAGACTGTGCGTGTCAACTGGGTCGCCTCCATTCATTCTAAATGCTTAGCATAACGAGCTTTCAGACGGGTTGTAATAATGGACGGCGGCATTGCCACGACACTCTCAGACGTCATCATTTATGTCGCACTTACGACTACTCATCATGATAATATCATAACTTGTTTGTGTAGTGTGTTGTATTTCGTAATTAGCATAGCAATAAAATGCGGCATGTGCGCTATCGTTTGTTTGGATTGCTGTATCAAGATGTGCATGAATGGTCCAAACACCCGTACCTTATATTTACAAGTCAATGGAATCATTTTATTCTGACATTTAGAAATAATCCTAGCATAATCGCCCAAACGCTCAACGCGTGCGTATGGCGTCAGAGCGTATTGCAAATGTAAAATCATTTTGGTGCAATAAAGTTTTGCAGCGAAATAAATCATCTTGTAGCTCTGTTGTTCAGTAACACGACATGTATGATTTGAAAATTGACCAGATTCAGCAGATTTCAAAACACCGAGGCAGTAAAGAGTAAAAAAGCTCTTGCTATCTAAATAGTATCAGTGATAACAATTTTATTACAGCAGAAGTTCAGGAAATGAAATATTACTTGTGGCTTCACTTCACACAACAACCCACAAAGGAAGAGCTCTCATCTTGCCTCTCTGTAACAACACAGAGCGATTAAAAACGTAAATCATCCGAATGTCAACATGTATAATAATTACATCCTCGATGCTGTCTACCGGGCAATTGTACAATCTATGATATGTATCGCATTCACACAGAACAAGCTCTTGTCATTTTACTACACATATAAACCATAATCCCCATAGTTCGCATTTCTATGGAGAGCGAGCTTGAGGTAACGCTACATTCTCACGAGGTAGCTGCGGATAATTTGTGAGGCGATTATGTCAGCTCTAGATCAACATGCATAGCCTCGATGTTAACGCTTCGGTAATCTGTCACGGGAAACGGATACGAGGGGTAAACTGTATCGTTATATCCGCTCCAATTCTACTTCTGACATACATGTGTCCCTCAGAATCATCCTTACATGAAACGCCGTCCCAGTAGATACATGACACAGACTAGCATTGGCAGCCTCTTGTAGAGGAGTTTTTCTTCGCTACACGTGTTTGGCCATGAACGTTATACATTTACAATCGGATGATTGTAAATAACGCGTGGCGAGACTGAATTATTTGAGAACATCATATTGCTGTTATAGCGAGTCATTAACGCATCTTGTGTACAATGATTGCTGTGATTGAATTATAGAAAGCTAGAATGCAATAGTTGCTAATTTTGAAGGAGCTGACATCATGATGGAATTCCCCGCAAGTTTAGACTGAGCTGGACACGTAAAAACATTTCTTTTGTTTGAACTGCCGACATGTGCGTGCCTAAGACAACCCCTCATACGCGTGCACACCATGTCACAATGGCACTTCGATTTCTCAAGACTCACGTAGTACATATGTAGAGTCTATGTGCATTCATATTTGCTCCAAAAGCAGTGCATTGTCATATGATACAGTAAATTGTTCTGGTGTAGCTTTTTTAAAGTGCCTCTATTTGTTTGACTGAAGAAATGTTGATTCACAATAGCTTTGCAGTGCATCAGATTTCATAATTCTTTAACCGCTTCTTGGGTTCTTCGTTTCGCCTATGTGCCATTCGTTTGCATCTTGGGAGATATATAACTTATTTCGATTGTAAAAAAGGCTCCATAGTTTTGAATAACACAATATAATTCCAAAACGCATGTCCTCCGTTATTCACTCAACGACCAGAACGGTGACCATTCGCGCTGCACGGGTTCTACTCTCGTGCTCGTTACGTATACATTGTGTTGTCCTTAGTCATGCATGCAAGTAATTAAAATCATGACACAACCACTATGCCCCAAGAATAAATGCTAATGAGATTATTTCAATGAATATTGTTGGAACGATTATTCTAATATAGCCGCGCTGTACATTGTTTATTCGTTTGTGGAGTAACCGAGGGCTTTCATGGATTTTGTGCGACACCCTTGATATCTAAACAGTTCTAATTAATGGGGTTGATATCAGAGGTCTCATGGTTCCTACCTTACTGGCGCCACGCCATCATAGTGACTGGCAATGACTGCCTGAGAGCAGGCCCCAGTCGCGCAGTGCATTTTTAAGTTGATCATACTTACTGCGGTTGTGTGTGTCGAAGTCGAATACAATGAATGCATCAATAATGACAATATAAATGACGAATATATTGGTAGCTAAATGAACAATGTATAATATGGTTTTCGTCATAACATTTCGCTTGCACTCAATAGCAGCTTGGAGACCAACATAAACACAATGTGCAAATGGATCCATAAATGAATAACTAGCATGCGTGTTAAACTGGCAACAAATCCCAGAGTGCATTGGCTTATCCGGAGTACATGACGTCACGTCAAACCCGGTACAGCGCATCTACACATAGGCGGTCAAGCTTTTCTAAAGTACGGAACGGGTGAATCACAATGAAACTTCACCTGTTTCACTAACACTACTTATTCATTGCCATATGCCGCATAAGTAGGTGGACCAAGTAACTTTTGCGTTTCACCACCGTTATGTTTCCTACAATGGCTGATTTGACGCAGATCATCATTGATTTAAATTGCTTATGCATCGGTCGATATCAACTACTGTACAATATTACCTATTGGTTTTCTTTTTTCCTATTTTGTTTATAATAGTTTGTCCCAAGTTTGATCCTTAATATATATATTTTTTCAATTTATGATTTGCGTTTGTGCCATAGAGACTGAAGTAATATTTGAACTGCACGCGCTCCCATGGAATGAAGTAACATCAATGAAGCTCCATGGAACGTGATTCTAAAATCATGCCTAGGACCATCATCACGTCAACATAAATGGGTTGTCTGCACAAAACATTCGATATAAACACTATGATTAATGATATTGACATTGGTTTCACACATTAAAAGAAAAGGCATCAATCAATACACTTTTCAAAGGTATATGGAATGATCAAGGATGACTTCAGCAGAAGCTTCCGCTGTAAATCCATTACGCGTCATAAAATACCAGATTTCACTTAGTGCACAATACACAAGGTAGTCAGCAGGTGTGGCGCTGACCTTCAAAATTTTGTTCGCCATGTTTGCTAATGCATTCAGCAAGTGCAAGTTCAGTCAGAGAAAAGCTAAACTTACCCTCCTGGTGAAATTACCATAATGTTTGCAATGAATAACAGAACCGATAAATAGGACTCAGTGAAACAATGTCTTCACCCATTGCAAAGCCTACGTTTTGGACCCATGCATATGGCACCGCTGAGTGTAAAGCGCACCGACAGTTCAGTGCCGTACAGTGCATGTAAAACAGCAAGATTTTGAGGATTGACTGACAAAAGGATTGGTAAGCTCTGCAGTTCTCGCTGCATGATTCGGGAAGGAATACCTGATTGTTGAGCCTCGGATATAGGTTTTGTTAATTACGACGAGTCTTGAGACAATCGCGAGAAGAAAGGATTGGCGTGCATAAAGCCGCTATTCGATTCTAATTGCAGTGCCGGACAATTGTCAAGAAAATGCACAACCAAATTTATGCTGAAGGGGTCCCATACCTATGCCTTAGTGCGCGTCTTGGTCCATGTATATATTATCATTGGCATGGAAACGACGAAGTAACTCGTTGGGTCCATCAGTTTAAGATATCTCCCCTAATGGCGCTTGATGGTGTCTTTCAATGCGCCATCATCTATAACTCCAAACTATGTTTTCACTGACATTATCATTGACGACGCCATCTAACATTTGATAAGTTTGCCTAATTCAGCGCATGTGTTGTGGCACCACCAGTAGGTCTAATGCTGGTGACTCTTATACAAAAGCCTTGATTTGACAAGTTTAAACTGAAACGCTACACTATTATGCATGCCAATTATATGAATATTGAATTTCGGCATGAAATAGGTTGCACTCTCGTTTTATTTAACACCTGCGTAGATAGGCATGCCTGGGGTGTTTGTATCAGGACTGAGTCATCGCTTATTCTCTGATTAGTGCAACGGCAAAGGCACCTGATTTCTATGGACATTATGACAAGGCCTAACAAAATACTGACAGCAATTCGAGTTATCTACGAAAGTGCATCTAATGTAGATAACCTCGCATAATGGTTATATTTAATAACACGGATGTTGCTCGTCGTGTCTGAGAAGCAAAAATAAATCGAATGATTGAAATACACTGCCTAAAATATTCAACCTTAAATCATCTGTGGTTGTGTTCTCTCTCGGTTTTTTGTTATATACACAATTTGTTTGGAACAAATGAGCTACTAACATCCATGATAACAAATCTGTGATGTAAACGACCAGGAAATGAAATGACACATGTGGCCTCACTCCACATCATAAAACCCATAGGAGGCTAGCTCTTATCTTGTTGATCTTATTACAAAAAAACAGCGCGATTTATGATGTACATCATTCAAATGTCAATATGTATGATAATTGCATAAGCGTTATTGTCTACTGGGTAATTCTACAGCTGCTGGAGCCCTGGTTGCTATGATATACTTCTCATCTACACAGATCTTCAGCAGGTTATGTCATTACCGGACACAGATTCACCATGGTCCCGAAGGGGGAGTACTAGATAACGCTATATTATCGCGAGGTTTCTGCAAAATGTACATGATATAAACCATTTCCGGATGCTTGATATGATTTTTTAAAAAATCATAGTCCTTGTGAATATTCGTAGAATAGAATGAATATTGTTTAAACGATTATTCTAATATAGCCGGGCAGTACATTGTTTAATGTTTGTGGGATCGGAGGACTTTTATGTATTCTGTGTGACACCCCTGATATGAAAACAATGCTAATTAATGGGGTTGATAAGAGAGGTCTCACGGCTCCTACCTTACTGGCACCACGCCGCCATAGTGGCTGTCAATGACTGCCTAGGGCAAAGTTTACCGAGAGTTTGGTTGGTAGCCCAACGAACGATGTATTGTTTGCATTCTTAACGTGAACACTATACTCCGACACTTATGGAATCAGCGCTTTTTGAACGGTTCACTATGGCAATTTCTAGAGGCAACATGTCAAAAAGACCGGCTGCCAAGCCACACTCACGTTCTTCAGCTTGTTCCGAGCCTGTTTCCATGGCGTAGTGATATACTGCCTCGTCTTTCGACCGATAGATGGTGGGTTCGATACTTAAGGGTGATAACCTGACTGTATCCCCGTGACTCGATTGATCACGTTTAATGGCAGTCTCATCTCTGAAAGGGGATGAACCCAACCCGGTAGCTCAATAGTACCTTCGTCCCAGCGGCGTGGGTTTTGCAGCCAGGTCTGTGCAACGGGCTTATATCAAGTAGACGCTGGCACTTAACAATTTAGTCGTACATAGCCTAGTTGCTAAACACGACTATAATTCGATGCACACACTTAACAATAATAATAATACTTTATATCGTACAGCAGATGTACAGTGACACTATAATTTGCTACAACAACAAAAACACACACGAGGACTAAAAAAACCCAAATAAAACAGTTAAGATTGCATTTAACATAGCTTCAGCTTCATGTTGGGTAAGCACTGATAATGAATCCCCATCTCTAATAGAAATAAGCTCCTTTGTGGCCATGGCGAAATTCTCATGTTCAGAATTACATGGTGGTGTAATCTTATAGCTGGAGTCTTAAAATACATTCACTATGCTGTAATTAATAACAATTATTGATGTTCAGGGCATGCATTATTGTTCGAACATTATTGTTAACAATTGTTCTGCTGTGAAAACAACATCTATTAACATAGGATACTAAACATTGGGGCACTTAAGGGGAGTTGTCTGAGCATCACGATCATCCTCATCCATTACCGTGGCGATATCACCTCGTTGAAAGTGACGTTTAATCCCAATATTACCATTACCATTACCATGCTGTATGTTTCGTAATATACATGCCCCTGATGACTGTCCAGAACACTCAACTGGGTGCTATAACTTACGCCTATTTGGCTCAACACTTATCTTAAAATTTTATGCACAGACTGATTGATAACGCAACATGGTTAAGCAACGCTTGAGCAGCCATTACCTGCATAAGCGCTTAGACTAGCAGGATGACATAGGTCACGTGTACAGTAGAGCTTACTTTTTGGTCTGGGAGGGCGCTCTGTCTAACTTATTCCGTAACCATTTCAATCTAATTTAGCTACAATCGACAACATCAATGTAAATGGCTAGATTGGACCGATACAAACTAATGCACGGCTTGTCAGTCAATTGAACTCAACCACACAGCATTATAGTTTGACCTGCGTTTTCTGAGCTCGACATTTAAACACCTATGCTTACAAATAAGGTTACATTGAATTAATTGATATATATGACATCAATCATTAATATTGCATGATTCATACCGCCCTATAAACAACAGAGGCCTATCATGCGATGATCGTGAGAAACCTACGTTTTTGACGGATCATGGTACATACACCATTTTATACTGATTAGATCCGATAAAATCCGGGAAGGAAATAGTTTTCTACACAAATCATTCGCTATCATTGCAATGATGAATGATATTAACATTGGTTTCACACCTCAAAAGGTACGACATGAATCAATACCCTTTTTACCGGCGATCACATAGGTTATGAGAATGAACGAATATGGTTTCAGCTGAGGCGTCCGCTGCAACCTCTTTTGCTTGTCATATAATATCACTGCGCTTAGTACGCAATAAACACTGCAATGATCAGACGTGTTGTTCGCAATGTATTTCATGATATTATACGAATAACATAATCCACTCGCAGCGCCTCATTACACTCTCCCATTAGCAGTTTCATCACCAGAATTGTAAATTCACCTCAGGTATGTTATATGTAGCAGTTGCAATAGGAAGAATGTCTTCATCGACGTTGAATTGCATTAGGACGAAGCCAAAACTACCCTCCCGGCGGAATATTTTACCATCTTTATGATAATATTTTTTTTCTTTTGTCACAATACACAAAGAAAGTGGCAAGGAGGTATAGTTAAACTTTTCGGTAACAAAACCCCGCCAAGCATAAGGCACCACTAAGTGTCAAACGCACCGACTTGTTAGTGCTGTGGAGCTTTCTGCATGTGTTACTGCAGTCCACGTTCACGGCTTTCAACAATAGATGACCACTGACAGACCAGCTCGGCTGTTCTCGCTGAGCCTCGTGTGACGGGGTTCCCTAACTAAGACTAGAGTCTAGAGAATATTATGGAAAGAAGGATTGGCTTTTTGAAACCGTTTGCAATGTCGGACAATGGTCAATATAATATATAAATAAATCAATGCTGAAGGTCTCACGTACTGTACGTGTATTCGTGAATGTGTTCGTATGTGAGTGCCCATTCATATGTAGCCGGCCGTACAGGACCTCGAACCAGTGACTGACTGATGTGATCCATTACTCCTAGATATTTCCCATTAATGACGTCTGATGGCATGTTTCAGTGCGTCGTCACTCTATACACCTTCCCAAGTGTCCATGATTATGATGACACAACCGTGTGCTTCTCATACGAACACTTTCCCTAATGACATAACGACCTGTTTCTACCTTATACTGTATTGTGAGGCTAACGTGGCAATAAAGGTCTTAAACTGCTGTCTCGACTTTGCGTTGCATTATAAATATATGTGTATGATCTGAGCTGCCGAAAGTTACACTTGAAAAGTATCCCTAATTCAGTTCGTGCGGTGTGGTACCATCATACAATTATAACGGGTTATTACGCTACTCGAATGAGATTTGGTAGTATTGTAGCCGTGTATATTAATTGAAAAGCAGAATAATCGTTATAGTAATTTGTTGTCAGTTGCCAATTTGACCCATTGTGGATAAACGGCACGCAAAGTATATGGTGAATTGACTGTTGACGGCATATTCCACGATGCCAAATTGTAATGCCTGTCTGTTACTGTTACAGGCAGAATAATGCTATTTCTTTGTTCCACTGCTCTATAATCGCCTGCTAATACAATCCAATGAAGATTAGCCAGTTTTTGTAAAGAAAATGATACAGTTTACATAAGAATAATATTATTTGCATACCTAATTAAAATATCGGAATCCTACTTAACGAAATGGCCAAAATTGTAAAACGGAATTAAATCACGCAGAATTTATACTATAAACATATAATCGGATTCTGTTTCCTTCAAATGATCAAATTGTCGTAATTTGTTGATAAGGGTCATGGTTTGACCACGTGGTCACCGCCATGAGTTTCCATAGTGTCACTGATCGGTACAGGCGGCGTCTTCTTTTTGTACTAAACAATACAAATGGGAGGCCACATAATCTGGTTGGCCACTTACAGACAATCGACAGCTCAAACGCATTTCTGTCATAGCAATTAGTTTGCAGATTTAGGACCCAGTTTTGCCCAACTTATAATGCTTAATTTTCGATGTTGTTCAAACATTCATAAAAACATCTGGTCTATGGTGAAAAGGGGACCAACAAAATATTGCGTAAAACTGTAGTAAAATTGTTTCAAGGGATATGATACTTTGACGACAGTTTGCTAGTCACTCGGGGAATGATTTTGAATTCAACATTTGCTTTATCTAGCGCCGGGCGTTTCCGCACGGTTACAGGGGGAAGCCAAATCCATTTTCCCACTTAGAACGTACTCTTAGAAGGTAGCTTGTGTCAGTTTTCTTGATTGTCCAAAGATGTTTGGCCTTGCCTATGTATGTCAGTTAAAGAAGACAATATCACATATCAAAGGAATTACAGCGGGTACGAAGTAAGCTGATGAAACACTCGCCTGCCACAAGACAGTGAACGGCTATCACTTGATTCAGTATTTTCACTTATGCAAGTAGGCAAGGTGATGCAAACAATACAGGTTAAGTACGTCTTCTCGCGTACAATTTCTGTACCCTAAAAATGAATAATGCAATATTTACTCGTATGCAAGAGGACATAAGTCATTGAATGCACCCTGCAATTATCATCGTTTATATATTTGATGTGAATGCTTAATTAAAACCCCGTGGGTGAAGAATGGTTTGTTAAGCAAACGCCGAAACTGATTACGCATAACATTAGTGAAAACAAAGACCTGATAACCAACGATCTGTCTATGAGATTTATCGTGCGGCTTCACTCCACAACAATGTGGCGATGGACGGCGCATGTAAACTCACGTGATCTTTCCTATGGAAATAGCTCTCATTTTTACTCCTTCGGCAATTCAAGTCCTGGTGTCTGTGTTATGAATCTTATGTTATCAATACAGAGCATCAGCCGCTTATTGCCCTATAAAACACAAAATAACAATGATCCCAGAGGTCCACAGACAGCGAGATAACTATGTTCTCGCGAGTTTGCTGCAAGTCAGTTCTTTGATGTTGAGGTCGGCCCACTGAATAAATCGCCATCATTCCAGTCTGTTTGGTATGAAGTGAATACTTCTGCTCTGCGCCTCAACAACAAAAATATGTAACTACTCTTTATCAACATTCGTGCTCCCAACTTGCTGATAATACATGATACCATACTCATTACTAGCACAAGTACAGAACACCGATAAGTTTCAGAGCCTTTTATTTAGCGTTGCTTGACGGGCGATGCACGTCAACAATATATCGTACACAGCCTGTAAGCCGCAAAATATTTGCATTTTCTCAAAATGTCGACCCGTGTGTTCCCAAGACAACCCCAATACACGAACATACAATGTCACAACGCACCTAGATTTCCTAAAGACTCACAAGATACCCTGTGTTCAAAACGTTGTGCATTCGACTAAGCACATTTGTGGCAGGTTATTGTGCTCTCATACGTGTGGTAATTTATCTGCTGTGGGAGCTCATAATTTCTGCACGAACACTCATATCATGCCTTGTTTAAAAAACGTTCGGTACTAGATTTACCACATTTGTGGCGTGGTGCTGTGCGCTCATACGTGTGATAATTTAACTACTGACGTAGCCTATAACGTCTGCCTGAAAGCACCTTTTGGATCACTTTAAGACAGTTTTGTCGCATAATTAATTGCAATTGCTGTGTTTGAAGCTAATTGCCGGAACTCAGTATATCTTTGCTGTACAAAGGAACCCTTAATTGACTGTTTATATTCACCGTGTGACCCAAACAGGACAATGCCATTTCCTTGCCCATTAATTTTGAACACTTGACGTTTTATATAAGATCGTTCCTGCAGCGTGGATTGTCAGAGCCTTTGAAGAATGAGTGATATTTTGCGACTTTGGTAATATGCATGCAAGCTGCAATCCGTGGCCTGATTTCAACTTCTTTATATGTATTTGGACCCACAGACACTGCAAGCAGACATCATAAAGCATTATCAGGTGATATCATTAATGTGCATCAACAGATAATCTAAACTCAATGACCAGACTAAAATCTGTGAGATACTCCATATTCAGGTAATACAAATGTTGTTCAGACACATAACAGCTTTTAGCTTGCGTAAGCTGATCCTTAACGCTTTAATCGCTTAAATTTATCAATAATGCTTCTTTAGTTTTGACATATGTTATATTATGTAATCCACCCACTTTTTCAAATCGTACAAGCCCGTTTGAATTTTAATTGTTTGAACAACAAAAAATCTGAATTAATTCACCTAACCTGTTTCTGCACGCAGTAAATTTATATTTATTTTGAAAAGTATGGCACTTATTCGTTTCCACGAACAAAACCAATCAGACGTTGTCTTACTGTCCAAACAATAACTGGACTTGGTAGCTTTGATGGGTTACATCAACATTCCACCGGATAGCTGTACAAATTGGTTGCTTCAATATACTTAATAATAAGGCAGCTTCAATGTGGCCCATGTCGATATTCCCAGCTCTGTTGTTTAGTGAGAGTGCACCTATGTGGTAATCATTAACAAATAATCTGCTGTTACTGTGTTACTGGTCGCATTATGTAACCCAAGTTGTAGTCAGATTTATAATGGCGCTGTGATATAATTCAGAGTAATGCGTTAGAATATGTTCATGTGCCCTACTTGCAAGTAATAGTTTTGACAAAAATGAACGAGGCTCAAAGTAATTCCCTTGAAGCACAAGTCACCAATCGGCCATCACAAAAATGTAGGCATGGATGCTACGGATGAGGACTAGGTTGATCAAATAACACACGACCGTCCAGTAAACCACGGCCGTATAAATGGGGAAGCGATGTCAGAACATAGTAACCACACACAACCCGAGGATAAATGACGTCTGTTGTAAGAGTCACATTTTTCACGGTGAATCATATCCTATTCCATCCTTTCACATAGTCTACAGAAAGCAAAATGCTAGCTTAATGCAAAAAGGGAAACTGAAAGAAGTCAAACAGTTATTTGTCAATAGGTGTTTGCATGCGTCACTGTGCATTATTATATAAAGCAGTGCACTCAAAGACATCGGATTTGAAAATACATTACGAGCCTTGAGGTCACTGAATCATTACAGAACCAGTACACATTCCAATTATTGTAAATGTAGAGGATAAGGGATAATTCAAGGTAGTAATGCTTTCTAGCAATAGTGTGTGTGCCAATAGAATTACCTTGGTCCCTACCATAACTCACGATTCACTCAATATAGGGAAGATTGCACTATTAAACACCTTATTTAAACCCTTGACATATGACGTCGTTAATTTGAGGTCATCGCAACTGAGTGAATCATATCGTATATTAATGTTTCCCGCTCGAATGCAGTGTAAAGTTAGAAGGCGTGTGTGCACAACCCCTTTTCATATTGCGACCAGTCAACCTCCATTTCATTTTGAAGACCTGATTGAAACTGTCGAGGTGCGCAAGTGATAGCGCATGCATCTCCCAGTATGCCCGTGTAGGATGTGAACTGTGAGCAATTGGTGCATATTTTGTCAGCATGCATAGCTAGCATCGGTACCACTGTGTATGTCTGATTCAGCAGAATCCTCTAACATGGTCTGTTCGTTAGTTGCAAATAATCAGCCAGAACTTGTTTGGGCTTGCTACAAACGTTGACCAATAGTATTTTCCCTCAGGGGCCTTGCAGAGCTAGAAAACTTCAACCGGAAATAGACCAGGACAGAAGCCCCATCTCATGGCAGCTGTTGGAGGTCAACGTTTGCTTCCACGATATGCGAGGCTTCAATAAGCACCAGATTCAGGTGTCATTAGCGTAATCGAATGGGATTTGTTTAAACGTGTTATTTGTTAACAGTTCCTATTGCCAATAATTCTGTTAAGTATGCGAAGTTAGAGACTCAAGTGGTGGTCTGCCAAATCATTTTGCTCTCCGCCGATTTAACACGAGGAACATACAAGCGTGCCTGTGGTTCTGTTTCTGCTTCAGTATTTACTTGAATGATGCCAAGTTTCCGAAGACGAAATAGATTCATATGACGTAACAACCTAAGTTAGTGAAATGTTAATGGGTAGCAAAGGACATTCTTGCTATCAGTTTTTAGATCGTTTGGAGTATAAAGGCATCACCAAAACCATTGTCGGATCTATAGCAAGACATAATCGCACAATCATGACCAAAGGATCCTCAGTGTGATATGCACACAATGCATCCGCATTAGACCTGTTGATAAAAATCATCCGTGCTGAGAGCACCGCAGCTTTTCTGACCATATCAGTCATTCGTTGTGGGCACGACCATCTGTCTTTGTATCAACATGACCTCGTTAAATAGAGAACCTCCATTATCATGGTATGATCAACCATCTGTATTACCAGGTTATGAGGAGAACTTCCATTATCCTGGTGTGACAGTTGTCACGAATCCACGCCATGAATCTGCCCCTGCTCAGGGTTTAGCTATTATATTGGACGAAAGACATCTTTGTCTTGCGGCCAAAGGGAGTACTCAGGGTTTGTGGCAATCTGTGTCTTGTGGCCAGAGGGAGTGCTCAGCGTTTTTAGCGATACTCTGGTAATATAGGTACATAGAGTGATTCACACCACTCTGTTGTAGCCTGCACATGAATTGGCACAATCAGAGCTGTCACTGCTTTTTGTACGCAAGGTTACACCCATGATAATCATTTACAGTATATTTATCTCGGGCCATGAATCACAAGAAGCATGTAAACAACGCGTAAGGAACGTAGGAGAGGATTTTATAAGAAGGCCATGGCAGAAGACAGAGGCTCTATGCAACTGATCCAGTCTCAAAGTACTGTAGATCTGACTGGCTCAGAAGCTTTGACAAGGTCTAAGTAAGACGGTACTCGTAAAAAGGCTCAGTAATATCCGACGGGAATTAATTATTTGGCTTGGCGGTGTAGGGAGAAATGACCCGGTGATCAATTGTAAATGGACTAGTGCATTAATGAAAGTGTGCACATCAACGTACAGCTGCATTCATGAAAGGAATTAACAAAGTGGTACTTGGGATAGACCATTATGACCCTATCAACAACATAGGAGAGTAAAACATAAAAGGTAGGTACCACCGCATAGGCCGAAATCTGATGCAGCAAAAACTCAGAGCGGGTCTAATTAAGCATGATATATGAGCCTCTCATTTAGACAATGGATGGAGAGCAACTATAGACAACAGTGGGAAGCAATCACGGGTTTTGTAGACCACAAGTGTGCGGGTTACACCTGGTCAACGGTTATCAACTGATCATCGCCTCGTATATACCGCGATGACAGCAAGTGATTATGTAGCTACTGGCTAAACTGATAATTGAACAAGAGTTGTTTGGGTTTTTATTGCAGCTGAGCCCAACAAACAAAAATCGTTTTATTTTTTGGGGGCTTATATTACGGATGTGTTCGTATCAATAAGCAGTATTGCTTATTTGGACCACTTCTATTGGCTCAGAAATAGTTCATGAGAACACGCCAAGAACGCGTTCAAATCGCCTTGTATTATGCTGATGAGAAGCTTGCATGTCAAGTTGACCTAGAAACACTCTTGTGGCCTTCCTTATATGTAATACTACTGTATGCGACTCAGAATATAGAATATTAAGGGCCTAGTCCATGCGCTTATGAATTGGTTAATGATTTAGTTGTTTCTTGACATGTTCTTTGAATGCGATCTGGTAAATTAATGCACTTTTTCATCGTAGTTGCACTCTCTTATATTCCGAAAAGGAAACCTTCGAAATTTCGATGCTAGATGCAAATAAATGCTCTGTAAGTCCATACATTCCAAATTCATAGGTTGATTACATAGGTTGATTACATAGGTTGATTACATAGGTTGATAACATAGGTTGATTACATAGGTTGATGCATGAGGGGTTGACATTATTGAGTGGAGCAGCACTGTGTATGTGTGAGTGAATGCCTTTGTGAATCACCAGGCGTATGGTGGTGTAACTGCATTATAACATACGGTACTTACTGAACATCTTTATCATCAACGTATCGAAATAGCCCTGAATAAACTCCAGCGTTCATTAAAACAGCCGTTTCGTTATATTGCGGATTGGTTTTTCACAAATAACTCCGAATCGTTCTACAGCATGAAGCAGAACAGAATAATTTAGCCAGGGTTATTATAACACTGACGTCAATAGTTTCATTGGTACACAAAAAAGTAAACCATGATTACGGATCACCAGGTACTAATTATTTCGCCAAAATAAGTCACAGAGCCGTTAGTGCACGTAATTGAACGCAGTGGAGGCTACCGTTGTTGAACGTAGCTGAAGGTTGATGAACGTACCTGCATCCGTACTGAACCGTAGTCTCCGTGATGTTAACGTACTGAAGCGTAGTCAAAAGTAGTCTGACGTACCGCTTAGCGCACTGAAACGTGCTCTAGAGTACTCAAGCGTAGTCCGACGTACTAGTCCGTACATCTCTGTGGGCTAGCCACGCCCGAATTAGCGTTGTCAAGCGTAGTTTATCGTACTTCAATGTGGTTTACACGGATCACCAAGTACTAATTATTTCGCACGTAGTTGAACGCAGTGGAGGCTACCGTACTTGAACGTAGTTGAAGGTTGTTGAACGTACCTGCATCCGTACCGAACCGTAGTATCCGTGATGCTACCATACTGAAGCGTAGTCTAAAGTAGTCTGACGTACCGCATAGCGCACTGAAACGTGCTCTAGGGTACTCTAATGAGGCTACTATAGTCTACCGTTCTCAAGCGTAGTCCCACGTACCAGTCCGTACCTCTCTGTGGGCGAGTCCGCGCCCGAATTAGCGTAGTCAAGCGTAGTTTATCGTACTTCAATGTGGTTTACCCCGTACTTTAATGCACTTATCCGTACCCTTCTGTGGCTCAACACCCAAATTCATTAACGTAGTTCAACGAAGCTTAACCTAGTTTTACTTACTTAACCACGTGTGACCCACGGTTATCTACCTTACGGATTACTACGTCCACTAACGGCTATGTGACCACATCTTTAGAGGGACATTTATTCTACCATACCGAATGACATGGCACCTCCACGACGCTTAGCATTTCATTTGCGTTATACACTAAACAGCTGCTGTAGCATGTCTTACATTAATTAGAGGTAAATATAATTGTCCACTTGTCCACGACCAGCCAGCGCAGATTTTTTCTCACCGGTAATAAGTTATATATTGATATGTCGGCCACATGCAACATAACACTGATGTGTAGTTTATTTGAATGGTTGACAATGGACCAACGCGTCGCATTAGATGCGGTGATTAAAGCTAGCATATTTAGCATGCGAGGCAGGATTGGTAAATGAATTAAACATTTGATAGTACTGGTCGATTGTCTCGGTCGAGATACTACCATTCCCAACACATGGAGCCAATTCGACAGCAGCACCGATTACTGCGTCGACAATGAAAATCATAGTTCAAATGAGAACAGTTGGACTTAGGCCGCCTGAAATGTAGTAATTATCCTAGCATAATCGCGCATGAGCTCAACGCGTGTTTATGTCGTCAAAGCATGTGGTAGATGTGCAGCCCCGATATACCCAATGAGTCTGTTGATTTGGCTGCTTGGTCTCTTAGGACATAATAATACTGCTATTCAATGGAATAACAAACGATCACGTTTTATAATTCACATGAGGTTATCACGTTCCAACAAGCGCTATGTGATGCTAGAATGGCCAGATAACTGAGCCACGACGCAAAAACAGACCTAGTTGATGTGTGTTGCATTCACGTCCTCAGAATAGCAAACAATATATTCAACCCGCTCCTTTCATGTTCAACAGTCAATCGAACACAAGACGAACATACATTAGGCTTTAATACGAAATGGATTAACATCGATTAACGCTTGATGGGACAGTAAAGTGGTACGGAAAGCGAGCTTGAGGTGACGCTATATTCTCGCGAGGTTGCTGCAGACCATTTGTGAGGCGATAAGATTAGCGCTGTGACTAGATCAACACAGCCTCGTGATCCATGCTGCTATTACCGGATGCTCGATGTTTACGCTTCTGTGTTCTGCCACGGGAAACATTTACGGGCGGTAAACTGTACCAATATATGCGCTCTAGTTCTACGCCACTATAACGCGGGTCGTGTCCGGACATACACTGTATTCCCACTTGATCGTTCCTATACGAAACGCCTTCCTAACAGATACACCACACACACTAGCATCGGTAGCCTCTTCAAGAGAAGTATTTCTTCGCTGCACGCTATACATAGCCTATTTGTACGCGGATGATTGAAATGCCGACACGTTTGTGCCCAAGACAGCCCGCATATGCGAACATATCCCGTCACGAGCTCCTCGATTTCTCAGGACTCTCCTAGCAATGTAAAGTCTACGTGCATTCAACTGAGCATAATCGTGCGTCTAACACAATAAACGTTCATTCTGGGGCCAGTTACTGTGCCCTAATACGTATGGTAATTAAATTACCTCTGAAGTCTATTAGTTCTACATGAAACTACTTTTTGTGATCACTTGAATAATTGTACTACTTCAATAGCAGTGCCGGTTTTTCTGTACCTTTTTAAAATGTGACTCGTTTTGAGAATGCCGGCAACAATGGTTAGTTCACAATAGCGCTCCAGTACAAAAGATTGCATGTGTGGTCAACGTATGGCTATGCTATGGGCTTGTGTCGATTACGATTGTACAAAAAGGCGACATCGTTTTGCATAAGATATTGTAGGTGGTGGCCCTAGCTATTCGACCAGAACGGTGATCAATGGCGCTACCAGTGTGTGCATGTTCAATTTTGTCACAACCCATATGCCTTAAGAGATAAGTTCAATGAATATGGTTGGAACGATTATACTGCTAAAACCCGACAGAACTGAAATCAGTGCTAATCAAAGAGTTTAATATGACAGGTCTCACGGCTCCTACCTTACTGCCACCAATGACTGCTTGGGGCAAAGAGATCACGCCCCAGCAGCTCAGTGATGTTTCAAGTTGATCTTACTGACAGCGGTTTTGTATGTCAAAGTCGAATACGCAGAACGTCATGAATGCGTCGGTAATGACAATATTTCTGGAATGGCAGCCTAATGAACGGTGTATTATCTGCACTTATAGAGTGCACACCATACTATAATACATTGCAGCTCAGAACTTTTATGGTATAAGTAAAATTGTCTTGGATAGTTTTGTATGGCCACTATGGTGTTTGTTAGAGGTAACATGTCAAAAGAACCAGCTGCCAAGCCACAATCACGCTGCTCAAAATATTGAGTAATATGCATGATCCTGATTACGTTCCGAAATATTTAATTGGGGGCTATGTTGTATGAAACACACCTTAATGGCTGAGCACTAGCTTGATGGACGTATGTAGGGAGGACGTTCTGCATAAATCATTCTTTTAACCATTTCAACCAGATTTAGCTACTATCGACCACATAGATGTAAATCTGCAGATTGACCGGATGTATGATAATTAACAAATGTCAGTCATGTACACTAAAGCAAACAGTATTATAGTGATACTGACCTTTTTTGGTTTGAATTGATAATTCACCTTATTCTCATAGACATTATTACAAGCTCACTAATGGAATCACCTGACACTTATTGATGTATATAACGGCTACATTTGAATCGCATCATTTATACCATCCTTCAAACTACCATAACTTGTCATCCGATGCTCGTGAGCAGCTTTTGTTTAAGTACATCATGACACAGTTACCCTTTCAGTTGATAAGATTAGGGGTGACCCTCAGGAATGTTCAAAGCATTTTTTTGAAGGGAAGATACAAGAGTCCATTGAATAAACCAGATAATGTATTAGATTTGAGCAGCGAGCTAGGGCGGTTGTCCTGTAGTTAGTAATTGTACTCACCTCAATTATAATATTCCCAACAATGCCTTAATCGGAGTTGAACGACGATGGTCCATTTGTAAGCACCCGTGGATATAAGCTACTGTAAAATGTTACGCCCATCGTATTAAATCTGATTTTTATTTATATAACTTGTGCCCTCGTTTGATATTTTTACATGTATGTTTGGGATAACGCTATATGCATAGACGGTTTCGAATATCAAGTAATAATGTGTCGTTAGAAGTTGAGCAGTATTCTGAGCAGAGGCATTCCCGTTGAACACAGCAACATCAATAACGTAGCATGGAGCTTTGTCGTAAATCATGTCTAGGACCATTATCACGTCAACAACGATGCGTTTTCCACACATAACATTCCCTATTGCCTCGATGATAAATGATATTGACATTGTTTTCCTGCCTCGGAATGACATCTATCAATTCCATTTTTTTAAGCGGTCACAAATGTAATTAGAATGATAGAGGGTGACTTCAGGTTATGCATACGCTGTATTCCTTTCACTTGTCATAAGGAAGATACAGGATTCCATGGAATAAAGCAGATGATGTGGCAAGATTTGACCAGTAGCCTGTAGCACTTCGTCGTTTTGCTCACTCATTATATTTCAAACCACGCCTTTATCGGCGTGAACGACGATCGTCCATTATTCTAAATTGGCAAAATTCGGCCGTTATCTGGCACTGTTTACCGTTACAACATATTGTCCAAAATCCTCTCTTTATCAAAGCAACTTGTCCCATGTTTGACATTTACTGTGTATGTTTGCGACTATACGCGAAGAGGTTTTCGAATAACGCGAAATAAAGTGTCCTTGAACTTGGAGCAGTATTTTAACCAGAAGCGTTCACATGGTATGACGAAAAACCATCAAGTAACATGATAACATTATCACGTCAACAGAGACGGATTGTCTAAACAAAACATTGGCTATAAACACAATGATGATTAATAATGAAATTTGTTTCACACATCAAAGCATACGATATGAATCAATACCGTTCTCCCAGTGGTCCCAAAGGTTATGAGAATGATGAAATATGGTTTCAGCTGAGGCGTCCGCTGCAACCTCGTTTGCTTGTCATATGATATAACTGCATTTAGTGCACAATAAACACCACAATGATCAGACGTTGTGCTTACCGTGTATAGTTCTAGACGGTAAACGAATAACATAATCCACACGCAGCGCTTCATTTCGCTCTCAAATCAGCGGCATCATCACCAGAATTGTGACACCACTGATTGCAAAACGCATCGATATTGCAACTGTAGAACTGTCCGCACATGTTACTGCAGTCAAATAGCAAAGGCGTTCAGCATTGGATCACCGTTGATTTGCCAGTTCAGCTGTTCGTGTTTCATGAGTCAGCAAAGTCTACATTACTGTGAATTTCTCTGATTGGTGAGCCTCAGATGTTAGGAATTCTTAACTAAGACGAGTCTGGGGAATAATTCTAGATATTTCCCACTTATGGCGTTTGATGGCTTGGGTCATTGCAGCATCTTCTTATATACCTTCCGTGTCCGTGGAATGATTATTGATGACACTATTTCGTGCTTCTAGTACGAACTCTTATCCTCATGATATAACGACATGACTTGCCTTATGTTTTATAGTGAGACTATATTTGCAATAAAGTTAAAAAACGTGTCTACTTAGCGTCGCTTTATAACCATAAATGTGTACAATCAAAGCGTCCAAAAGTAACATTTGAAAAGTTCCCTTATTTGAATTCATGCGCTGTGCCACCGCCAATTTATTTTTCTATACTGGTGAATCGCTAACAATTAGCCTTGGGTTAGACAGTTCTTTACTCAAACCCTGCGCGAAGGAGATGTCGTAGTATTGTAGTTGTATATAAAATTGGAAACCGAACCGCAGTAATGTAATTATATGATAGGAGACGCTTAATATTTGTTATAGCAAAAGGCCTGTAGGTATGCAACATGTTCCACGGTGCAAAGTTTTAATGTCTGTCTGGTACTGTTACAGGCAGAATGATGCTCCTTTTTTTGTTCCAATGTTTTATGACAGCCCGCTGATAAAACCTCACGAACATCAGTATTCTGAAATGTGATAGTTTAAATATCGGAACCGTACTTAACGAAGCGGCCCAAATTATGAAACGGAATTCAACCACTTCATCAAATTTCACCAAATTGTTTCAGCTGTATATCGTCAATGTATATATATGGGTTCTGTTTCCTTCAAATGATCAAATTGTCATTATTTGTTGATAAGGGTCATGGTTTGAACACGTGTCTTTTCTATAGTGTCACTGATTGGTACAGGCGGTGCCATCCGAGCCATGTACCGTACACTGTGGATCTACTAATGTCTTCCTTCTACACTTGACAATACAAATGGGAGGCAACAAATCTTTCACGTCTGCAGTTTACATGAGCTGCGCCAAGCTGCGGTAACATAGACTGGTAGGCAATTAAGAGACCTATGACGGCTAAAATGTTATGTCAAAACGATGAATTTACAAAACAAGGAATAAATCTTTCTTGTAGGTTTAAGAACCAATTTTGCAAAACTAATAATGCTTCAGTTTCCATTCTTGAAAACATCTTGTCCATGGTTTAACAGGAGGGCACCTAAATATTGCGCGAAGGTCTATTAACATTTGTTCAATCTTGGGTGCTGCGTACTAAACAAGGCGAATTAAAGCATCATGTACCCTGCGAATCCTGAATTAAGAGAAATGACATCGATGGTGTTAATAGATGGAACCATTAGATAAAATTGCAAAAAGACAAGGTGAGTTTTATGTCATCAATCTAGCCAATCATGCATTCAGGGGAGTCATGCATTCACTCCGAGCACATTCACCAGTCACTCAAATGCAATACGAGCGATACATAAGGATTCAAGCATAACTGCCCCTCAACCTATTAGTTGGTAGTCAAGAGCTTTGTTTTTCAAATAGGCGTGGATAATGGGGCATAACGAGCCCCGTTAAAATTGCGAAGATCTCAGTTGCCAGGTGATAGACATTTACTTTTATTTAAGCTAAATCTACAAAGTGGCGCATTAATTAGTCTTAGCACTTCATATAAATATCAGGTGAATCAAACTGGAGTGGCTGCTCAGAATACAATTCTTCATGCGAAACAACGGATAGTCACGAGCCCAGTATCGAGTGTCTCTTCGGATTGAAATGAGATTGTTGCAGCAAATGTGTCGGGATGTCATGACTGCTAAGGATGATGGTAGCACAAAGTGGCACATATTGATTTATCGATGTGGAGTCCGATAGCTTTCCCTATTTAAAAAAGATAGGTAACGGCTATCATTTGATTCAGTTATTTACATATATG
>CM067347.1:63685605-63695704 GCA_034190875.2 Urechis unicinctus | reverse complement strand
ACAAGCCAAGGTTCTTGTCGTATCTGGGCTTCAAAGTCATTCACGAGCGGGTTATTGGCCTTAGCGTGGCGGCGCGACACCATGCTTATACCACCGCGTAGACCTTTCTCAATGAACAGGTGCTTGTCCTAGTCGGTGAGTAGCCCGAGTTCCACGCCTGTGCTCTTAAGCAAAGCATCCCACGACAAACCGAGGCTGGTATAGTAGTGAGCCGGATCCAAACCGTACTGCTTAAGACAGGTCTTGCGGAACACCTCAAACACATCAGCCAAGAGCAGTACATCTGTCCGCAGGTACAGGTCGTGGTAGTCACCCATGTTCCACGCTCCAGACCTTCTGTGCATGGGCATAGTCTAGCAGATATACCCTCCCCAGAGAGCTTGCTGTAGAACTCCTGGATTGGCGGCAGAGGGGAATCAAACTTATCCCAGCTGTCCATGAATTCATAGGGAAAGACTCCCTTACGCAACAGCAACCGCCACTTCATCTGGTCTGGCTCATATTCCGCCATCACAGCAAAGGCATCTGGGTTGTTAGCAGACACCAGCTTATCAAGCGAGGCCAGGAGAAACTGTGCACTGTCAATGAAGCGCAACAGTCCAAGCGACAGGAAAATATATCCATCTCCATGTTGTTTTGGGATACAATTGTTCCCCTCCACTTTGCTTATACCCTGCATCAAGAGATGTGAGTCATAGCCCCGCAGGTTATGGAACACCACAGGGATGGGTGTTGTCAGCCCAGTTTTTTCTTGCACACATGATAGTGGGTTGCAGCCTTATGTGCCCCTCTATCCTCCTGAGTCATCCGCATAGGTATAGGCTTGGTTCGGTCTTACCGTCACAACAAGCAACCACATAGCCGTAGCCGCATCCTTGGTGTTCCTGCGTTCTCTGTGTGTTGCTCTTACCAGGATTAAGCGCAGGATCCGGAGGTTTAACTGTGAGCGCCTCAAAGTCAGCATAGATGACGTAGGGTGCAGCATGCTGTTTCTGCAAGTTCTGGAAGGATAATGTTCTTCCCTTCCTCAGGCATATCCACTCGCGCAGCAGTTTGCCCTATCCTCATGCACTGAGGCTAATGCGCCAGGAGCAGACCCTCTGAGGTATATCCATGCAGACATAGCTCACAGAAGAACGTGCGCTCTTTATGTTTGGTCTGGTCATACAGCAACCGGTTCAGGTCTTTGATTTGCGTGTAATGAAACTTGCCATCCTTCTCAATCAACATGAGGTTTATACAAGTACCAGAGAGCTTACTGATGCGGTGTACAATAGTGGTCTTCCCATCCCAGCCAAAAGCGTTCAAGGCTAGGTTAGCATGCTTTTCTATCTTCCCAACATGCGACACCAGTGTAGTATATTCTACACCGGCACCCTCCAGCAGATCCAAAAGCCACTGAAAGTTGTATTTTGATGGTCGCTGTGGGTCCTTGGCAACCGGATGCAGAGCGGATACAATAGCCCATAGAATGCAGAAGTCGTCCCAGTTCTTTACATTTATGATGGCCTGCTAAGCCACCAGCGGAGCCGGAAGTCGCAGGTAGGAGCCACCCTTCAACAGTTGGTAGTTGGCAATATCAATCCACAGAGTTGTGACCGCCTCAAACTCCCAGCCAGAACCTTGGCTGGTCCACTTCTCCAACCGCTCTTGGATATTAACAGCACTCTGCTCCAACGCAACGCCCACGTCCTCTGAGGAAAGAACCACCTGCTGCTCATTACGCAACACAGGCTCAAAATACTCAGTGCGGTCATCATCGGCATGCTTGGAGAGTCTTACCTTAAGGGCAAACTGACACTTGATTCCACCTAGCTCTTCCAGCTCACCAGTCAAAACTTTATGCATCTTCCGACGCATGCCCTTTAAGAACAACATAAGGTCGGAGCTAAGGAAATGAGACTCAGGAACGTTCATCACCCATCCACGCAAATAGCCCACTTAGTCTTCATGAAGGCAAAACGCTCTGTGGGGACTGTGGACTGGGTTGCGGGGACTGGTCTGCATGGGGCAGGGACTGGTCTGCGGTGGGCAGGGACTGGTCTGCATGGGGCAGTGGTGGGGACAGGGGTGTGAGCCACTTCAGCCCTAAATCTAGCCAACATCTCCTTGTATGTACGGTCATATTCATTACGCACTTGGAGTCCTTTGAGTGCAACCTTAGAGCGTGGACAAGGAGGCTTAAAACCGTGAATTGAAACATAATTGTTTTAGGCTTCACGTGCTCGCTGATTATGAGTCATGTTTACCATACAGTTATTAGTCTTAAAGGGAATTTGTTGATACCCAAAAGACAACAACTATACAGCAAGCCGACTTTGATCTTGCTGACAGCGCCACAGGATTTCTATTTTTATTCAGTGGGGAATGCCCGGTCAGTAGCTCCGGCTTCAGTCTGTTGCGAAGCAATTTTTTACTTTTGACGAAGACGACTGTGGTTGACTTTATCAAACCCACAATCCATACACAATCCTACCTTATTATTTTTATAGCCTTCCGACAACCCGTACAACGACGAATAACGACACCATGTTTAATCTTATATCTCTGTAAGTTACAAAACTCTTGAGTACAGGGCCTGTTACATGGGTCTTTCTTTCCGAGTAATATCCACAGGCACTTATTGTCAAATACTACCATTGTTATATCTATAGATCTCTAATGTCTAAGTGGTAATACCATCTGGTGGCAACTGGGTATCAGACGGCACCACAAGCAGCTCCTCCTTTACAAAGCCATGGAGCGGTCCATCCAACAAATAGTTAAGTACAGGCTCACCAGATTTAGTGACAGAGCTTCTAATCCGGTAAACATTGAGTGACCACACAGGGTCAGTGGCCCGCCGACGCTGGTCTTGCTCTGCCTCACCATGCTGGTAGAGGTAGCGAACGCCAACATCAGAGGGAAGCTTTTGCTCTTTTCCCCCAGCGGGCGCCCTGGTACGACTGCAGAGGGCTTATGCGCAACTCGTTGTGCCTTTATAGCATATTTAGGTTTTTTTCCAGTCAAGCGGGTCACCTCATTATTTATCGCAGAGACTACAGCCTGCAGCCGACAAACCCACTCTGTCGATCGTGTTCCAGTATCCCTTAACTCTACAGCATACTGGTTACCAAAGAGTCTCTCAGCCAGTGTTTGGTTAAAGCGTTCCACTTTACCCTGGTCTCGATGGATATTCACACGGCCACGCCTGACTGATACTCCATGTTTTACTAACAGCTGATTTGCTGCTCCCATAAACTCCCGTCCGGGGTCGACCTGAAGTAGTTTAGGCAACCCCAGCGGTCCTCGCTTGTATATCCTCTCAAGCACACCTGCGACCTCTTTAGCCTCTTTTGTAGTCAATGGCTCAGCCACATTGTTGCGCGAGGCCACATCAACCACCGTTAGGGCATACTTGTAAGTCTGCCGCTTCACAACGTCATGAGGAAGAAATAAGAGATCGGCTTGGTGAACCTCATTAGGCACAGGGACATCAAACTTTGGCCTGGGAATGTGTTTTGGCACTGGCAGGTAGATTTGCCATATAGCTTGCTTTGTTAGCCACCCCCTGGCAACTTCCTCAGTAACCCTTGCTTCTGTTGCAAGCTTCTTGATAAATGTTATGCCTTTCCAGTAGCCCTTAGGACTATAGTATATCTTCTGCATGCGACGATCCATACAAAGTAAACGCCCGAGTCTCCAAAATGACCTACTTGGCAATCTGTATGCAATCAGTCCAGTCGCAGCCATTATCAGTATAATGAACGCCACCTCACGCCTTTTTTGACCATCTGAAGGCTCATAGAAGTCTGAAAGCTGCGGCTCAGAGCCCAGCGGGTCGACGGTTTTATTCGTAATCAGGGAGTACTCATTCATAGCCTCGTCCGCATCCTGAAAAGTATGCTTGGCATGTCCCTGTCGGCGCAGTTGCTCATTGATGAAGTCTAAACGCTCAGTTTGCTTCTTGGCCCATGCTGCCTGAGCAGATTGAAGCTGCTTGATTGCCATAACATGTCGTTTACATTCCGCGCCCACTTGGCTGCTTCGTAATTTAGAGAATTAAAAGTTGCTCCCAGAGAATGCAAGGTCGTTAACAAGAGCGCCTCAAACAAGCAGCGCAATTGTGGCCATTACTTCAGTATATCAACTGGTAAGATTTCTTGTTTAATTAGCATATCCTTTGTGGCCATAGCTAGTGATACATCGGCAACAGCCATAGCCAGGTCCCGAGGGGTGAAATCAAGACGTGGCACCCCACCACTCAGAGCCATCTTAGCAAGCTTAGCATAACCTATTGAAATACCGGAAACAACTGCACTGTGGTAGAATGCGTGGACGAGCATTTTTCCATCAGTAATTGTTGTTGTCATCTTATTCCATATAAAACGGATCCTTTAAATAAGCGTTCGTAGGCTTTTGTACCACAACCTGTTTAGGGTATGAGGCTACCATCTGGTGCCTGTAGCAATACAATGCTATTCCAAACACCCCAACAACCAAAGGCACAGCCCATGTTAGCCATGCCTACCTTTCTGGAGGTTTGCTGGTTGATAATGGCTCGACAGCTTCGTCTCTAGCATCTGCAAGCGCGGCCTTAACCTCTCGGAGCTCTCTCAAAAGCTTAATTTGATTTGCTTTCCGAGCTGCAGCACCCTTTCGTCCTGCCACAACCCCTTTAGCGTTTTTCGTAGTAGTCACTGACGTTATCTCCCCTTGATTTATGTTCGTTTCTTCCATGTTTACTAACTAAATTTATTTGTCCAATTCACAGCTCTTGGTAAGCATCTGTTATAGCGGAGTTAAGCACCTGTAATAGCGTAGTTAAGCACATGCTATAGCGGAGTTAAAAGCATACTAGAACAAGGAAGTGGTGTCTTCCTCTCCACCGGCCCCTATTGATTCGGTGCTTGTTTTTCCAAATTGACAGTGCTTAATTGCTTAGCGCGTGTCCTACAAACGGGTCAGTCTCGAGGTCTGTAATTAGCTTTGGCTGGTGGGATTGGTAGAAACATACAAGCAATACCTGTAGCCATGATTGACCTAGAGTGCGCGTCATGCTAGCGCCTAGCCGAGCCACGTATCTCACAAACAGCTTTATGATCTCTTTATCAGACATTGATTCAACCTGGTCAATTGTAAGGCACTCCAAACCAAGGTACTGACGGACCTGACCCCTGGCTATGACGGCAGCAAGCCTATCTCTCTTAGAAGACATATCTACACCAGGGGTGTAACTAGGTTCCGCTCCCCCAGACTTTGTCTCCACTAAGCTAGTCGTGTCCTGTTCAAGGAGTTTATCAATAATGGTATCAGTATCCATGAATATACGTATACGCCTTCGACCTTCAAAATACTGCACCGCTACCCAGATGAAGAAACCTAAATTGGTTACTGAAGCAGTGGCTGCTATCAAAGCCAATATCACTTCAATCGACGGCATATGCAGTAGGTTGATCAGTCTTAAGCAGCAGTTTTGCGTGCTTGGTCTTTGCTAGTAGTTGGCGTACTGTGGCACGTTCCTCGTTTGTTGGAATAACATCATTTTCACGTAAGGCGTCTTCAATGAGTCACAGTCTTAAGTGTGAAAGAGCACCATCCAGCGAGTCTGGTCACGTAAGTCCTTCAGCACAGAGTTGTACTTTTGGATGAGGACCTAGACACTTTGCTGCGCATGGCGGCCGCTAAAAGCCAGTTCGGATAACATGTCTTTCTTCATGGTTAGGGTCTTTGTTGCCGAACAGTCATCAATAATGTAGAGGGTAGGCTCACCCTTAAAACAATGGTAGAAAGCCCTCAAGTGGTCATGGAGCCGCTCCCCTGGATCAATGATGTAGACATCTGAATCATCCCACACCCATGACCGCAACTGATATGCCTCGTTGTAACGTATGGTAGGGCAGAGGATTACAATATGCTCGAAGGCACAGAAGAAGGGCCCTTCAAGTAGGGCGAGGATGAATGCGGTTTTCCCACATCCTGTCTGCCCACAAACAATTGCCGAACAGGGACCATCTGGAAATGTAAACTCAGGTTTTGTTTTCATCAAAACCTTGTTAGTAGACTGCGCTGATGAACCTGCCATCTTTAATGTTAAGCTGTGCATCCATTACATTATACATATAAACGTTCAATGCGCCGGCCGCCTGTGATTTTTGTGTGATCTGAATGGTAATACCCTCAGACGCATTCTCCACGGCCCTGCCGCTACCGTGCAGCTGGTCGTCATCGCTCGTCCTTAAGTCGAGCCACAGAGCATACTTACTGGTTAGGTACTCTCCTAGGGAAACGTCCGACAATGGGGTCTCGTTTGCTCGTTGCTGCAAAGGCCTTCTTCACCTCATCCCACTGCTGGTAGCCACGCATGCCCTGGGCATAGAGTTGGTTGGGGATGCCCTCAATTGTCACCTCAACTTTTGTAATCTTTGGATTGTAGAACGACTCTGTCTTCCTGGCGAATGAGGCACCCTGTGGATCTTCAAAGAGCAGTAGGATGCCCTTCATGCAGCGAGCCGGCATGTTCAGGTTGATGTTCCACAGTGTATCTCTTTTATTGTATACGAGCTTCCTGTGACGAAGCACACGGTCATACAGAATCGAGAGCCAACCTGTGTACTGGGTGCGTATCATGCGGCCAAACTTTATTTGGGTAACCATGTCATACTCCAGCAAGATGCCATCAATTTTATAGCTGGCATCGGTGTCACCCGTTGCGTGAATAACATGGTTGTAGTCGTTGCACGTGAGCTTGTATTCCAATCTGTCATTAAGCACACTCTGGTAGAATGGCATGTGGCTCTCAAGGAGTTCAAAGTCAAGCAGGACGTAGAACCTGTTACCATACACATCGGCTATGGCCAGGTCCTCTTTCTCGGTCTCATTCCTGTCTCCTGTCCCCATTCGTATCTTAGTTGTGTTTCTGTCATCTGATGTGTCAATGTCCTGGTACTGGAGGCCCTGTCTTTCCTGTGCAGTCCACCAGAAGTCGTGGTGACAGTGATACACATCACTGTCATCAATAGACATGACCTCATTGCCAGAAATCTTGATTGTCATTTTCTTAACCTCGGCATGACCTAGATTTTGCACAACGTTGCGGTTAAGATCAGCCGAAGTGAGCGTGATTGTAAAGGCCAGTCGTGCTGTCCTTGGAACAATGACGTCGTCTGCGCCTAGATTGGGAAAGCGAACCAGCAGTTGTTGGTTCTGGTCAATAGTGCCTGGATTGTTCGTAACGACTACAGACTGTCGTGTATCCAGCGGTGTGGGTTTAGTTAGCGTCCGTAAGTACTCGTCATGTTGAAAGCTTAATTACAATTATATCTTTAACACACAGACATGGAGTTTGATAACCCAGCATTTGACGACCCAGCGGAGGAGGGGGCTATGGGAGGGGAGAGTAATGAGACTAACTTTGATGATGAGGAGACTAACCTCTTTGACGATGCTTTAGATACTTCGAGTACGACTACTCCACCATGGGCTATTACTGAAATGCCTGCTGGGTTAATAGAAGATGAGGTGGGATACCCAGAAGAAACCAAAGTCTTAGTTACGAAGTGGGAGAAGGCAGTGTCTAAGCATGGGCTGCAGGCCACTCTTGAGTTTAGATAGTCTAAACAAGGTGACCTTTGGGTTAAGTGGGGCCGAGAATGGAAGCTTCCGACATGGAAGAACAATCCCAACAAATACCTCTCTCCTAGTAGTATAGAAAAGTACGTTGGACACATCTTGCTCGTGCTCTTGGAGTGAACACTGAACTATCCACAAAGGCAGCAAAAGCCCTACAAGGCGTTGACCGTGCTGCTGCTAAAGCCAGAGAAATAAGAAGCCCTGAAGCCATGACAGAGCAAGGTGTTGTGGGAGAAACAAGCTTCATAGAGGGAGTTCATAACGCCATAGAAGACCTAAGTACACAAACAGACAACGAACTACCCCTCAGACAGCTTATTGGGCTTGACAAGGCTATGCAGACCCAGATGGGTGAGCTGGTCAATAACCTAGCTAAGATAACTGAGATAGAAAGGGATATAGCCCAACGGGAAGCTAATATGGCAAGACTGGAGGAGGATGGGAGGGGTAATAGTCGAGCATGGAAATTCCAAGCAAATGAGCTTGCAGAGCTACAGGACCTGCGGCGTGTCCGTTTTGAGGCTGCTCTGTAAACCGTTAAAGTCTGCGAACCCAAATTAACCGCATCAGGGAAACGATCAACAGACTTCTTAACGATGACACAATGCTAGCTGAGCGTGTACGCACCCTGTTCGGGGAGCAGGGCATAACAATCCCCTCTTTCCTCACTGCGATTGGATTGGCAATCTCGACCATGGTAGTTGCTTTGACGGACGGAAAGAGAACTAGTGCAATCCCTGCACCGACACCAACGCCAGCTTATAAGCCCGGTGTGTAAAGGAATGGATTAAAAAAAACAGCTGAACTCCTTGGCAAACGTCCTGAAGGGCCTGGCCGGTAAGGCAGTGGCTGCCCTTCCAGGAATCATTTGCTCCATCGTATCATGGCTGCTTAAGTCAGCTGCAAAGGTGGCTGGTTGGATGGCAGAACATGTATGGGCCGCAGCTGTGGCGGTGGGGGGAGTTATTCTCCTGATACTCCGTGACTTACTACGTAGCAAACCAAGGCACAGCTAAGCCTATAGCGATTCCACCTAAAATAAGAGCGGTTTTCTGATCCTCGTGCGCCCAACGCAGACCGGTCTCGGCCACGCCGACAGGGGCCGGCCCTGCAGATGGGACTCCCATATCTGTATCTGGTGGCGGCTCAAAGCTTCCTCTATCTGGAACCACCGGAACTGAGTTGACATCAGTGTAGCTGTTCCGCAGTTGCAATAGTAATCAGATTGTTGTACCCAACAACGTTTCCAATGGCGAGGCTCATATCAGACGGAGCCATGTACAGGCCCGTTCCAAACACATAATCAACCTTTGAGGAGGCATTCTCGAGGACGTTCTGATACCGTCGGAAGGATGAAGGAATGTCCACTGGGGAGTTGATGATATCCTCAACGTTGGCCTGAAATTGTATCTGAGCATCAAAAGACGTGCCAACACCTAGTTGAAGTAGATCCGCCCTTAACCCTGGTTGCCGCCTGGCATCCTCCAGTCGCTGTTTTCGTCAACCCCAAACTCATGGCAGAGCCGGTGGTAGATTCCCTTGTCAGGTATTGTTGGTAGCCGACCATGTGGCGTCATCCGGCAGTGCTATTCTCATTTCGTCTAAAAGTCTCCGGATGGTGTAGTAGAGGTGGAACCTGTAGAGGTTACTTAGTGCTGGGGAGTCAGATCTGAGGTGGTCAAGGGCAGAAACTCCACAGCCGCTTATTGCACACAATTCAACAAAGTTTACCTGGTTCTGCCAGTATTGCATGTGGTTGGTTCTCCAGCCAACTACAAGGCTGTCGTCGCTTATGTTTGGCACCAAGTATTTATCAAACAGGGTGGAGAACTCTACACCAAACACATCTGTGATATTATCTGATTTTACCTTGATGAGGAGATGTGTAAGATCCTCGCGGGCAATATGGGGTAGGTATACCGGCCCGTTTTTGTACGTTTTATTCGTATTGAAACTAAAGGCTTGTTTATTCATAGTGCTATGTGTCAAATGTTCAAAGCGGCGACGCTGTGTCCCTGCAAAATCCTATTGACAAATGTTCAGGTGATCTATACGTAGGTCTTAGGTCAATCACGTATACTGTGGGTTGGTATAACACTGAATCATATGTGTCTATTAGAACGAGACAAACTTCTACAGGAAAAGAAGAAGGAGTGATTTTGTCCCCTGGCCTCTGGAACTTCAAACTTCTGCAGGATGAATTGACAACTCAAGGGATTACTTCGGAGAATAATGCTCATGATGGGACTATTACCATTTCAATTCCTGATGATTGGGCTTTACAATATGGCGACAGTGTGTTAAAAATGTTGAATCTTGATAAGCCAACTCTAGTTGGAGGATGGATTCCTTTAGGTCGTTACGATGCCCCCTTGCCCTTCAACTTTTGCGTCTATAACCCGCTTTATGTCCACCTCTATCAAGTCAGTACCACGCACAACATGCTTGATGGTGCGCCTACTACGCTTCTTGAAGTTGTCGTCCATGA
>CM067347.1:63618139-63679232 GCA_034190875.2 Urechis unicinctus | reverse complement strand
CACCGACGGTTTTCCCAAGCGCCTAAGGTCGAAAAAACGTGGTATCAGTCCAAATTGCAACAAAAGTTTCATGAATATTTCGAACGCTTATAAAACACTCAATACATGTCCTATAGTTATAATTGGTTTACATGTTCTCCGAGACAAACTAAGACGTATCCTTAAATATTGTGGATGTCAATGACGTCACTACCGGTCACGAAAGCCTTGCCTCAATCCTTGATATCATGCCTCGCAAGAGGTCGCGCAGAACAAAGGAATGCGCTGGGTCCGGATGGCAGCGAGAATCAGGTCAAGTCGCTGCGCCTCTCGCGCTACATCACCAAGAGGCCCAAGGGTACATGGGGGAACATTACCAACTGCATCAGGAAAATTTCATCTTGGTCAATTAAGGCCCCATTCTGAAAATCTCTCCAATTAATTAGATGCAGTTCGCCAAGTTCCCACATGTTCCCATGGGCCTCTTGTATTGGTTTTTTTTCACCAATCGTTAGGGGTCAATAATGCGCAGAACCGAGATGTTTTGTTTTGACCTTGACCTCATATTAAGGTCAAGGTCACGTTGTGAATTTTTCAATCCTTAATATCATCTTAACTTACGGTGCGATTTTTAAAAAGTTTACAGATCCTTGTAGCCTGATTTATTCGCCAACTTTCCATATCAAATATCATGACAAAATATGCATATTTCGCCCCGTAGCCCCCACTCGAAAATTTGTGGTAGTATTTTACCACATTTTTCCATCGCTTATAACTTCAACAATATTCGATGGATGCTCATAAAAATTGGGTCGAATGTTCACAGAAGCACTGGCTATCGGAAGATAAGTGTTTTTTTGGATATCGATGACGTCACTTCCGGTTACGAGCAAAACAACGTTATTTAGCTGTGCAATCCGAATTTATTGCGTCATTACTCCGTCGTTAATGGTCGTATCGTAAAAATGTTTGCACCTGAAGGTAGCCCATACACTTCCGAACTTGAAACTTATTCATCTAATTGTTTATGTCTTATAGTTTTCTCACAAACTGAGCTTAAAGTTAAAAAGTGACCCCCCAAATGCATTAACACCCCAATATGCTTAATACTACTGGGTCGATTTTGAAAATTTAAACATGAATTTGAAGGTTACTTTTCGAGTAACATTTCGTATGCGATATAACAGCAGGAATTATGCGTAGTTTTCGCACGAATCGCCGGTAAAAGTTCGGAAACAGCTAAAATTGGCAATTTTTTTTCGATCGCTTAAAAAATCGACAATATTCGTTCGAGGATCATAAAACTTGGTTCGAATGTTACCATGGAGAGCGTCAACCGAATTATAATTCTTTTAGGGAAGTCGCTGACGTCATTTCCGGTCACGAACGAGTGAAAGTTAAAATTCGACTAAAATCTGAAGTTATCGCGTCGTTTCTCTGTCGCGAATGGTCGTATTGTGAATTGGTTTGCTCGAGAAGGAAGCCCATTCAATTCTGAACATAGTGTATAATTTTCAGCTCTAAATATCCAACAGTTTTCTCACAAAGTAAGTTTGAAGTACAGTGGGTGTCAATTCTGCTGGCTCTTCACTGCAGCCGCCCTGTCGCGCAGAACAAAGGAATCCCGAGCGGCCCAGCGCGTGGCTTGAGTGAAGCTGCTCGCCTGCGGAAATCAGGTCAAATCGCAGCGCCTCCCGCGCTACATCACCAAGAGGCCCAAGGGTACATGTGGGAACTTTACCAACTGCACCAGGAAAATTTCATTTTGGTCAATTAAGGCCCCATTCTGAAAATCTCTCCAATTAATTAGATGCAGTTCGCCAAGTTCCCACATGTTCCCATGTGCCTCTTGTATATATATATATGTATATATATATATATATATATATATATATATATATATATATATATATATATATATATATATATATATATATACGATTGAGACCTTTTTGATATATTCGACACACTATTATGGCACATCTGGGTGCCAATATAGTCAAGAGCTTTTTATGTGCTTTTTTCTGCAAATTTTTATTTAAAATTTGTTGTTACCTGGTCAATTATCTCCATTCAAATTCATCCAGTGCAAAACTTAAACCCCTGCATCGCGCAAGTGATAGTTCGGGTCGTTTGAAAAATTCTATATATTTGACTGAAGACCATTTTGGTACTCTGGCATATAAAAGCTTGTTTCTCGTTATTATCTGATAGATCATAACCCCAATTTCTTATATATTTCTTAGAATTACTTCCTTCACAAATATATCCACGTGACATTCAATAGAGGGAATGAAAAATATAGCGCCCCCATCCAAATCAACTTTGCCCCGGCTAATATCCTTTGTTTGATACAGGGGGTGGGGACTAAAACTGGCCGTGGCCATTGATGTAATAAGGGATGAACAGGGTAATCTTACGGAGGTATCGTTGAGGGCCCTGTCCAAAATGGTCGCATTCGCATATATATATATATATATATATATATATATATATATATATATATATATATATATATATATATATATATATATATGTATACATATATATATATATATATATATATATATGTGTGTGTGTGTGTGTGTGTGTGTGTGTGTGTGTGTGTGTGTGTGTGTGTGTATAACAACACATTCGGTGTTTGGTTATATATATACTCACATATAAATACACACAAACACGGGTTGGTTCCCGATGCCAAGCTTCCAAGTCGCTATTGTATGCAACTATAGTTATGCAAAGATCGCGGCTCCTCTACTTTTTGATTGCACGGACGTCCGGTGCGAATACTAACCAACCTTTCTAGCCGCTTGTATCAGTAAAAACTTCGCCGACTGCAGCGCCACTCATTTTCCGATTGACCGAATGAAAAACGAATGTGTTTATTGTTATCCGTTTACGTTTAGTTACTGTTGTTCATTTTTGTTATGGGTTTTGTTCAGCAAAAACGGAAAAGACGGTTTATACACAGACCGTTAAGGCACCCTATGCGCCTCACACGTTTACGATAGATATCAGCGAGGGGTGCTGGTAATGCGCACTATTTGGGATAGATGTCACAAGATGCTGCCGCTTAGATGTATTAACATGACCCCTTAGCAGATATTTTGACGTGACCCCTTAGCCAAGTCAATGCAATGCGAAGCGAAGATTACCTCTGGTCGATTGCGTAAGGTTTGGTAATGCAAAGCGGGGAGAAGGGATGATCCCCTCTGGTCGATTACTTCAGATTTGGCCTACTTAGACATGCGCTGCAGTTAGCCTGCTGCAAAGCTGATGCAGTTCTAACTAAATGTCCTTGTTACTGTGAATGCCGTTACAATCATTATCACAAGTTCTAACTGCAGTAGTTATGGAGGATATAGTTAGAGAAAAATGGGTAAAAATTCAATGAAAAATCGATCCCATAAGCTTCCAACACTGCGCATGAGCGTCAAACTGAATCGGTAGTTGTGTCCCAACAAAGATCAATCATTCCCCGAAATTTCATGTTGATATGTCCCACCGTTCCGGAGGAAAGCCCGAAAAACCTAGGGCTGGAGAAACAAAATAAATAAATAAAAAAAATTGTAAAAAAATAATAAACAATTCTCACAAAAAAAACAGTACGTCTTTCAACTAACGTTGATCAATTACGTAAGGTTTTGGCATGTTTTGACATGACCCCTTAGCCAAGTCAATGCAAAGCAAGGCAAGGATTAATGCCTCTGGTCGATTACGTAAGGTTTGGCCTACTTAGACAGAGGCTGCAGAAAGCCTGCTCGCTAAGCTGCTGCAGTAGAAAACATTCAAACAAATCGTCTGGTTTTTTTAACTGTTAATGCGAAAAATACTGTTACAATCATTATCACGAGGCTAAGTTCTAACTACTGACAGCAACTCGTAGCAAAAAATCGCAATGGGTACTCTAAAATGTCATTATAAAAAGTACAAAAGGTGCAGAGAAATATATTTTTCGCCTATTCCATGCTACTATAACGCTATAGCAGTATGTCTTAAAACTATCGTTGGAAGACATAAGAAAGCCTTCTTGAAATTTTATTGATGAGTTCCATTAAGTGGAACCATATTGCGGGTATTCGAGTTAGTCAGGGGTGTCAGCAGGTCCTGTAAAGCGTGACCTATAATCGGCACCATATTCGACTGTCTCGTATTGTCGCTAATAGTTGTAGCAATACCACCGGCCACTCGTTTTCTTTTGACCAAACGACAAAAAAACGTCTTTGTTTGGTGTTGTCTGTTTATCGTTGTAGCATATGAAAAACAGTTTACGGTTTAGCTGATGTTGATCGTTTTCGGTTTTTAGTTTTGGTTAACAAAAAACGAAAAGAAGGTATATACACGGACCCTTAACACCAACCTCACGTTATGTAAACAAGGCGCAATCACAGACCCGATTGCTCTCTTTATATCAATGTATTTGCGATGTGACATTTTAGCTGTGTCAGCAAATTTAAACATTTCTTCATGACCAGACATGCAATGCATAACCTCTATATCCCTCAGGTTTTCCATAAATATTTTAGACAGTATATGTGTGTGGGTGTTGCATCTCAGCCAAACCCACTTCGATGGTTTTGGTTAATTGAGTGATATATTTTGCTTGCGTGTTCTTAGGATGATAGCTCATTCTACTGACGTCACTTTATGTTTGAGGGATGGGTTAGGTAGCCGCCACAAATTACTGTCCCTTTTTCCGCCGATAAAATGTAAATGATGATGACTATGACAGTTTACAAGATAATGATTTGTGCGCACGATTTCTGCTTTGAATATTATTGGTTGACCAAAAACTGTCCACATCTGATCGCTATGATTTTCCTCCCCGATAGTGAATCTACTACAACATCGTAAAACGCACCCGCTAATACAGTCATCCATCAGAGAATAGACATTGGGTATATCAGAATGTACCTTACGTATAGTAATCAAATCTTCGCTCTGATTGGGTTAATGTCCCTTTTTAAACTTGCCCGTCACTTACTAAAGACTTATTCACCAATGCTAAATTTATATGATTTAGCATCTTTAGACACTCGGAAAAGTGTCAAGCAAGTCTCTTCTTTACTGATAAGTTTTACCGACTCGGGGTACGTTCAATACTTTGATGGTAGCTCCGATTCTATCCGTGGACTAATTGCTTTAGCACAGACAGATGATCCATTGTTGGTAATCTAACGCAACATTTTGGTATTCAATGTGCGATCAAAGTGTTCTTATATACTTATTCACGTCTGAAACTTGCGATTGACAAATTATGTGCCTTTGTACGTCTGCAAGCTTGTCGTTGTTGGCCTTGTTTCAGTATCATGTCAACTGCTGCCACAAGGCTAACACCCGTCCTAGTCGTTAAGAGAACTTACTACCTATGTACATTTGCTAAACATATAGATGCTAATCAAGAGAAAGGTGTGAACCCGGTTGTGCTTGACCAAGCGTGACACATCATACAGATCAGCCTGCCATTGATGCTCTATACTGCCTTCCGCCACAAATCTAGGAAACGTACAGGCTTATGCAATGTTTATGCATCTTGATGCAATAACCATGACACTACTTTCATCTTGGCTCACCCACTAGTTTTCCCATCTCGTCCATGACTTAGCTATTTTTCTCTGGCCAACAAACTTCCAAACTTCCAAGACGAGTTTTTTGTTATGGTCAATCAGTCGCTACAACTAATCTTCCCCACATCGGATCCATGACCATCGATCTGCATGGCCCAACAAATCTTGTGGCAAGTTGGTGTCACGCAAGGTCCAACCAAATTCTTGTGAAATTTTTACGACCCTGATTCAATTCTCGACGCATCTGGTCATCCAAATTGAACACGGTCGAAGTCGTGGGAGTTTGGTCATATGGTGAAACACTCAATATACGAGGATCCACAAGTACCATTTTCTTGGCCGATTCCTCCTACCAAAGTTCCTAATAGTGGACTGATAATAGGTGCCACTAACGTGGGTAAGAATTCATCTTTTTGTAACACACCTTACTCTGTGGTAATGACTGTTTTTCGAGCAGAGAGGGAACGTACCCTTTTAAGACATTATAGCGTATTCACAAAGAGCGTTGACCAGATCTTTGTCTCCCGATTTCAATAAGGCTCTGTCAATGGCTAGTTTTGCTTCGGCCAATACTGCCAATGACAAGTATGACTCAATTTGTCAATTTTAATATATAGATATATATTTCAATAGAAGATTAATAGGCTGTTGTAAGCGTTGCACATAGGTACAAAGGCGCAAATGTTATGGTGTATCTCGTTACAGATCCACCAATGAATAATCATGTGGTTCACATGTAGCATCCCCAAAAGCCTCTTAAACATACTTGAAACGATCCGGGTACATTTGTTTAGCCAAGTTGGTGATTTGCGTTCCATCTCGAGAATTTTTAAATATCAGGAGGTACTGGGCGTTAAAACTGGTTATCATATAGATTCTGCACCAGATGATTCGTATGTTGCGATAGTGACTGCCATTCGTAAAAAAAATTGGTAATGCGTTGGTCCGTTTCATTAATCAAATCATCGATAATAAAGAGAGTGGGGCTATAAAACGATAAACCCTCAATAAATTCGACTAAGTGAGAACTGAATATAAACGATTTTCCATTAATCATTACACGAAACAATGCGTTTCATGGTGGGATCCATATGTACGTGTACAGCTTTGATGAATTGACTGACGAAATATGTCTTTCCACAACCAGTCGGACCAGCCACAACACATGTAAAGGGGTGTTTGAATCTTTGGTCCATTCTGTGCTGCTGCCACAATATCGCGTGTATAGAAATCTGATTAAAACCAGCAACAAAAGAATATATATATAGCTATTTATTTGAATAATGCATTTAATTTGCCTGCCAATGGTACCCGATTCGTGGTAGGGAGTTGCATGTGGGTGTTCACCGGTTGTTTTGCTCGATGATCCAGCAAGATGTTTGTTTTCCATGATATTGTTCGTTTTCTTGAATTTCTAAACACATGCACTTTTTCGTGTGTTGTTGAAATAAGAAACCCTTCTGGTATATTGCATGCTGTGTAGGTTTGGCCCAGTCCCATTAAACTTCAAACAAGTGTTGTTATGTTTTAATGAGTCTTGTTCAAAGTCATTTTCTCTCAAACACTAGTTGCAATGGAGTCACATCTGGATTATTATCCATCACCTTAAACACCATTTCTCTCCATGGGCCGGCATCCTTTTCGGCATTATTGTTTGTTCCTTAAGGATTTTTCTCCAACCCTCTAACCATTTGCAGCACCACCTTGTCCTCGCAATACCTCCAACTGACTGGTGTGAATTAAAACTGTCATTAAAGCTACTCGAAAGCTTAAGGGGCCCCATCAGTCACGTGACGTACCCCAACTTACGTATGTAAAAGATGACAATAATGGTTGTCAGCCATTGTTTATTGCATTTGTTGTATTAGTCTATTACACAACGTTCAAGCTCTTCTTTAACGCTACCTAACCAATAACGTCTAAAATCCATACACGACCATTTATGCATTTCCAACAAACATGATCAGGATTCTATCACAACCAACTTAATCTCCAATATCTATGTCACCATTGTATCGCCCACACGTGGCATTACCAGTGGAATATATGACTTCACTTGTTCTTTGGAGCTCATCATCAAACACACGTCATGTTTTAATTGATTGAGATGATATGCTTGACAACCGAGACACAGTTCCCTCAGCAAGTACTTTAGCAGATCCAGTAGTGCTTCCGTTTATCATTTTCAATAGTTATTCTATCATGATCTGGTATCGTATATGCTCCGCATACCGACGTTCAATTCCGTCCAAGTTTCCATCTCCCAAGCATACTCATCCTTCGGCAGCGTCATCGAATCCTACTGTTAAATGAGTGGTCTACACCATAATTCACACCTACTATGACATTCCCATTACTCGCCATAAGCAATTCCACTTCATACAATATTCCAGTTACACTTGACTAGTTGTTACCACAATCAAATGACGTTTTCAAATATCATCGAACCTCCTTAAGCTGTCCTGAATAATCCCCTCATACTTTGAACACATTACCAAGGTAAATTGTGAGAATTATCAGATGTAGAGAAGTCCATAATGTCAGTCATTGTGCCATGCACATTTATTTACTCCTCATCTGTAATGCCTCACAGACCAAGGGCAACATATTGCAGGAATCTAAGGGGTTTCGCCTCCTCAAATTAAGCGGGTTTCCCCATCCGATCTTAAGTAGGTATCGTATTTACAGACCGATACTACACAGGCCAGAGAAGTAGTATAGATGTTAGCGGTACTGGCACACCTGTCTCATATGATTATGGCACACCTATCTCATATGGTGCAACCCAGAAAACACACATATACAGGGTGACTCACATGAGACAGCGAACCGCTCGCACCCCCCCCCCCCCCACCATATGCTACCATATGAGCCCAGCCCTTCCAGCCCCTATGGTATAGGCCCACACCAGTAGTTAGTCACCGTCGCTGTAAGTTCCATTTTTCACGCGGTTGAGGTCCTGTATAAACTGGGCAACCTTAGCGTCGTTCTTCTCGATAAAGTCGGGATCAGGACGAGCGGTTATCAATCTCATCGTAAAGAGCTTCCAACAGTAGAAAGCCCCCGTCGGCCTCTCTGTGGTCCCACTCGGTCTTCCCAACCAAGGACCGTGATGCTCCTGTTCCAAGCCCAGGCAACTATTAAATCTCCCGTTCGCACTATAGTCGCCGTCTTCAAGCCCCTCCACCCCCCCGCCCACCCCCAAGCCACCGTCTCCTTATACTTCTTCTGATCCTTGTGATACACCTGGTTATACGTCTCAGCTCTCCCCAGGTCCTCAAAGGAGCACAACCTGAAAACGCAGTCGACATACACCCCGATGGTCGCCACCGGACTGTGGTGCAACCCCAACAGAACCTGAGGCTTATACATATTCGGAATCACCCTCCCAGGACTCTGAGTGTAGGGGCACTTTATCTCGAACAGTACAACCTCCTCAGGATTCCCCAGACAGACAGCATCCACTCCAGCCTGCCGGATTGGGAGCACACAAAAGCCATCCGGAGAGTAGGCTGTCGCGCCGCCATCAATATAGATATTATTTCCGTAGACCTTGGTGTCGTACACCTTCTCCAATACCACAATTGCAACCTCCTCAAAAGTCGTAACCCAGAGGCAGGGTGCGCTAAAGCGAACACCCCCGTTGCTAGTTTTTTCTGTCAGCTTCTTGCTATAGCTGCTGAAGTAGTTTTGCCCTATGATAGAGGAGTAGTCACTTCCTCCAACGCAGCCCTTCCTCGTGGTCTCCCACTGGTCCGTATTTTGTTTGACTCTAGTATGATCGTTGCAGAAAGATTTTATCGCCGCCTCCATTATATCTAGCAACCCCCACTCTTCAAATGGACTGTCAGGGTCATACCTTTGCAGGTCTAGGGGGCGATTCTGCCGCTTTCAAACATTTTGCTTTAATGTCATTTTTCATTTGACTATATTTCATGATCTCGACCAAAACGAGCTTAAACTCATCATCTGAGATATACCCATCTTCAAGCGCCGCCGATACAATGTCAGCAATGGTATTCAATTTGCTCTGAGCGAGAATGCGGATCTTGTCATGCTTTTTTAACTTAATGGTCAGCCGCCTACTGATGAATTTTCCAGCAATTACAAGTAGCCCACAAGCGGCTCCAGTAGCACCCAACACTGTGGCAATAGGAATGGCAACTATTGTAGACATTACACCTGCACCACTTGCGCCAAGACACATACCCACAGCAGTTTACTGCACACCTATATTTTTTGTACATATTTTGCACCATATTTTTCAATTTCTTTCTCAAGGTATTGCTTCTTAAGACTGATCTCATTCAGCCGATAGGAGTGCCCCAGATCACATGGAGGAGGCTCCGGATTTAACGGTGCAGTCGTTGGTTGTTGTTTCATACTGTCTTTGTATACATAAGTCTATATATCAAGTTCAATTAGGAATGAAGCTACAGACCAAGTCGCCCCTCTGTTTTGTGCGGTTGTATAAAAGTTAATAACGTTGCCTTCTTCCAGCTGTAAAGGCGGTTCTAAATATACTACAACAGCCCGTTGGTCAGCAGGATTATTTATTCCTACCGCTTGATTCGTTCCATTAATAACAGGAACAACTGTTATAGCAGCAGTATCAGCACCAACACCAGAAGACAACCCCATACGAATGATCTTACCACCACATGTCATGGTATATCCACAGCTTGAGTCTTGTGAGTCTCGACCCCTAGCCCCATGGCCAAACGACCACTCATATCCTCTGCGAAGGGGGCCACTTGCTTCTGCCCAAATAGTAATGAGATGTTTCGTTTGGGAGCTTATGTGTTCTCTCAGGTCCCTGCGATGCTGTGTATGTCTGTCATCAACATACTTTCTATTAGCAGCATCCGTTGGCGATATTGGGTCTCCCAACTGAACAATTTTATTATCTCCCATTTCAAGGTCTCCAGTCATAGTACCGCCACTTTTATCCATTTTTTGTGAGTCGCCAATAGATACTTAGGTCTTTGTAGCATATTCCGAGAGGTCGGCGCCCTGAACAGTGTCTGTCGGTTTTTGCCTAGGTCCATAAATACTCGTTTTTATTGACATCTTGTAAATTCAAGAACAACGCTAACAGGTAAGTCGTGGTTATCCAATAGCCTTCCTTTATTATCGCGTAACTGAACCTTTAACTCATGCACTGTTCTACTAGTGACACGCTTACATACAGGATTAGTGATGTTCGTGGTTATAATATCACCGAAAGAGCCACCCTCTAAGCCAACAACTTCAAGAAGCGTAGTGGGTGCACCATCTAGCATGTTGTGTGTGGTGCTGACTTGATCGAGGTGAATATATAATGTGCAGAACATGCTAAAGTTGATGGTCCGGTAGGCGGTGTAAGTACCTGAAGGTATCCACCCGAGGCCGTCATCAAGACCCAACATTTTTAACACTCCGTCTGATATATTCACAGCCCCATTGTCTGGAACTGTTAGGGTAATAAACCCATTTGCAGCATAAACTTCCAAACCGATACCTAATGGTGTAATCTGCTCCTGAAGAAGGCTGAAACTCCAGAGGCCCGGTTTTAATGAGGCAATTTTTCCTCTCTCTTCTGAAGTCCTTGACCGCCATTGAATGGTCTCATCCAGCTGTACTCAGGTATTGCTTGTATGTTTCTACCAATCCCACCAGAACACCAGCCAAGGCTAATTACAGACCTCAAGACGGATCCGTTTGTTGGACACGCGCTAAGCACTGCCACTTGTGAGCTATATCCTCGCTATGGTATGTTTTTAGCTCCCTTAACTGCGGCTTTAACAACAGTTAAGCACTGTCAATTTGGAAAAACAAGCACCGAATCAACAGGAGCCGGTGGAGAGGAAGACACCACTTTGGCGCTATAGTATGTGTTTAACTCTGATATAGCATGTGCTTAACTCCGCTATAGCATGTGCTTAACTCCTCTATAACAGGTGCTTACTAAGAGCTGTCAATTGGACAAATAAATTTAGTAAGTAAACATGGAAGAAACGAACACGAATCAAGGGGAGACAACACCGGTGGAGATAACGTCAGTGACAAAAAACGCTAAAAGGGTTGCGGCAGGACGAAAGGGTGATGCAGCTCGAAAAGCCAATCAAAATAAGCTTCTGAGAGAGCTCCGAGAGGCTAAGGCAGCGCTTACAGATGGTAGAGATGAAGCTGTCGAGCCAATATCAACGAGCAAACCTATGGAAAGGTGGACGTGGTCAACATGGGCTGTGCCTTTGGTTGTCGGCGGTGTTGGCGTGTTGGCATTGTATTGCTACAGGCACCAGATGGTAGCCTCACACCCTAAACAGGTTGTGGTACAAAAGCCTCCAGACGCTCATTTAAAGGATCCGTTTTATATGGAATAAGATGACAACACCAATTACTGATGGAAAAATGCTCGTCAACGCTGTGTACCACGGTGTAGTTGTTTCCGGTATTTCAATAGGCTATGCCAAGCTTGCTAAGATGGCTCTGGGCGGTGGGGTGCCACGTCTTGATTTCACCCCACGGAACCTGGCTATGGCTGTTGCCGATGTATCACTAGCTATGGCCACAAAGGATATGCTAATTAAACAAGGAATCTTACCAGTTGAAGTAATGGCCACACTCGCGCTACTTGTTGGGGGAGCTCTTGTTAACGCCCTTGCATTCTCTGGGAGCAATTTTTTATTCTCTAAATTACGAGGCAGCCAAGTGGACACGGAACGTAAACGCCATGATATGGCAATCGAGCAGCTTCAATCTGCTCAGGCAGCATGGGCCAAGAAGAGAACTGAGCGCTTAGACTTCATCAATGAGCAACTGCGCCGCCAGGGCCACGCCGAGCATACTTTTAAGGATGCAGACGAGGCTATGCGTGAGTACGCCCTAATTACAATAAAACCGTCGACTCGCTGGGCTCTGAGCCTCAGCTTTCAGACTTCTACGAGCCCTCAGATGAACAGAGGGGGCGTGAGGTGGCGTTCATTATACTGGGTATGGCTGCCAGTTGCCAGGGGGTGGCTAACAAAGCAAGCTATATGGCAAATCTACCTTCCAGTGCCAAAACACATTCCCAGGCCAAAGTTTGATGTCCCTGTCCCTAATGAGGTTCACCAAGCCGATCTCTTATTTCTTCCTCATGACGTTGTGAAGCGCCGGACTTACAAGTATGCCCTAACATTGGTTGATGTGGCCTCGCGCTACAAAGCGGCTGAGCCATTGACTACAAAAGAGGCTAAGGAGGTCGCAGGTGCACTTGAGAGGATATACAAACGAGGACCGCTGCATTGGCCTAAACTACTTCAGGTGGACCCCGGACGGGAGTTTATGGGTGCAGCGAATCAGCTGTTAGTAAAACATGGAGTATCAGTCAGGCGTGGCCGTGTGAATATCCATCGAGACCAGGGTATAGTGGAACGCTTTAAACCGAACCCTTGCTGAACGACTCTTTGGTCACCAGTATGCCGTAGAGTTAAGGGATACTGGAAAACGATCGACTGAGTGGGTTTCTCGACTGCAGGCTGTAGTCTCTGCGATAAATAATGAGGTGACCCGCTTGACTGGAAAAAAACCTAAAGATGCTATAAAGGCAAAACGAGTTGCACAAAAGCCCTCTGCAGTCGTACCAGGGCGCCCTCTGGGGGTCAAAGAGCAAAAGCTTCCCTCTGATGTTGGCGTTCGCTACCTCTACCAGCCTGGTGAGGCAGAGCAAGACCACCGGCGGCGGGCCACTGACCCTGTGTGGTCGCTCTTTGTTTACCGGATTGGAAGCTCTGTCACTAAATCTGCTGAGCCTGTACTATACTATTTGCTGGATGGACCTCTCCGTGGCTTTGTAAAGGAGGAGTTGCTTGTGGTGCCGTCCGATACCCAGTTGCCGCCAGACGGTATTACCAATTAGACTAATAGATATCTATATATATAACAATGGTAGTATTTGACAATAAGTGCCCATGGATATTGCTCGGAAAGAAAGTCCCCTGTAATAGGCCCTGTACGCAAGAGCAAGAGTTTTGTAATTTACACAGATATAAGATAAAACATGGTGTCATTAATCGTCTTTGTACGGGTTGTCAGAAGGCTATAAAAAATAATAAGGTAGGATTGTGCATGGATTGTGGGTTCGATAAAGTCAACCACAGTCGTCTTCGTCTTGCCCAAAAAATTGTTTCACAACGGCCTATAGCTGGTGACACTGACTCGCCAGTCGGCACCACTGTATAAAAATAGAAATCTTGTGGCGCTGTCAACAACACGGTTTGGCGGCTAGGCCTATGTGCGACGAAGCTTGGCACCTTGTCAGAGACGTGTGTTTATTGCATAGGTCAAAGTCCGCTTGCTGTATTGTTGTTGCCTTTTGTGTATCAACGAATTCCCTTTTAGACTAATGGAACTGTATAGTAAACATGACTCATAATCAGCGGGCACGTGAAGCCCAAAACGATTATGTTTCAATTCATGGTTTTAAGCCTCCTTATCCACACTCTAAGGTTGCACACAAAGCACTCCAAGTGCGTAATGAATATGACCGTACATACAAGGAGATTTTGGCTAGATTAAAGGCTGGGGTGGCACGCACCCCTGTCCCCACTGCTGCCCCACGCAGACCAGTCCCTGCCCCACACAGACCTATCCCTGCCCCACGCATCCCTGCAACCCAGTCCCCAGTCCCCACAGCGCGTCTTGCCTTCAAGAAGACTAAGTGGGCTGTTAAAAACTATTTGCGTGGATGGGTGATGAACGTTCCTGAGTCTCACCCCCTTAGCTCTGACCTTATGATGTTCTTTAAGGGCATGCGTCGGAAGATGCATAAAGTTTTGACAGGTGAGCTGGAAGAACTAGGTGGAATCAAGTGTCAGTTTGCCCTTAAGGTAAGACTCTCCAAGCACGCCGATGATGACAGCACTGAGTATTTTGAGCCTGTATTGCGTAATAAGCAGCAGGTGGTTCTCTCCCTTGAAGATATTAACGATGAGCTGGACCAGTGCAATGCTAATATCCAAGAGCGGTTGGATAAGTGGACCAACCAAGGTTCTGGCTGGGAGTTTCAGGCGGTCACAACTCTGTGGATTGATATTGCCAACTACCAGCCATTGAAAGGTGGCTCCTACCTGAAACTGCCGAGAAAGCTGGCGGTAAAGAAGGCAATTAGAAACGTAAAAAACACAAACGACCCACGTTCTATATTCCATTGAAGCGGCTCTGCACCCGGTTGCCAAGAACCCGCAGCGACCATCGAAATATAACATTAAGCCGCTCTTAAGACTCTTAGAAGGAAAAGGCGTGGACTATCCAACACCTATCTCGCAGATTGAGAAGATAGAAAAACATGCTAAAGTAGGCGGCTTGAATGTCTTTGGCTGGGATGGAAAGGCCACCATCGTTCACCGTATCAGCAGACAGCCTGGTCCATGTATAAACTCATGCTGATTGAGGAGGACGGTAGGTTTCATTACACGCAGATCGAAGACCTGAACCGCCTGCTGTATGACCAGAGTAAGTACGAGCACCGCAAGTTCTTCTGCGAGCGATGCTTGCATGGATACACCACTGAGAAACTGCATGGGTATCGGGCAGACTGCTGTGCGAGTTGACTTGCCTGAGGAAGGGAAGAACATATTATCCTTCCAGAACTGGCAGAAACAGCTTGCTGTCCCCTATCTTATCTATGCCGACTTTGAGGCGCTCACAGTGAAGCTTCCGGGACCTGCGCCTAATCCTGGTAAGAGCAACACGCAGAGAACACAGGAGCATGAGCCATGTGGTTATGGCTATGTGGTTGTCCGATGTGATGGGCAGACAGAACCCCCTGTGGTTTATAGAGGCAGCGATGCTGTGGAGAAGTTCTTACAGGCTCTGCAGCAGGAGGAGCAAAAGATCAAAGCAGTTCTGTCCAAGCCTGTCCCTATGCGGATGACTCGGGAGGATAGAAGGGCACATAAGGCTGCAACTCACTGTCATGTGTGCAAGAAAAAACTGGGCTGTGACTCTGTTCGCGATCACTGCCATATAACAGGCTTGTACAGAGGGCCAGCCCATAACGTGTGTAACCTGAAACTCCGGCTGAGTCCCAAGACAACACCCATCCCTGTGGTGTTCCATAACCTGCGGGGCTACGACTCCCATCTCTTGATGCAGGGTATAAGCAAAGTGGAGGGCAATATCAACTGCATCCCAAATAACATGGAGAAGTATATCTCCCTGTCGGTCGGACAGTTGCGCTTCATTGACAGTGCACAGTTCCTCCTGGCCTCGCTCGACAAGCTTGTGTCTGCTAACAACCCAGAAGCCTTTGCTGTGACGGCGGAATACGAGCCAGATGAAACAAAGCGGCGCTTGCTGCTGCGTAAGGGAGTGTATCCCTACGAGTTCATGGATGGCTGGGATAAGTTTGATGCTCCACTGCCGCCGATCCATGATTTCTACAGCAAGCTCTCTGAACAGGGTATATCTGCTGCAGACTATGAACACGCCCATAAAGTCTGGAACGCGTTCGGTTGTAGAAACATGGGGGACTACCATGACCTTTACTTACGCACGGATGTACCGCTCCTGGCCGATGTGTTTGAAACATTCCGCAAAACCTGTCTTAAGCAATACGGGTTGGATCCGGCCCACTACTATACCAGCCCCGGTTTGTCATGGGATGCGCTTCTTAAGAGCACAGGGGTGGAACTCGAGCTTCTCACCGATTATGACAAGCACCTGTTTATTGAGAAGGGGCTGCGCGGTGGGATAAGCATGGTATCACATCGCCACGCTAAAGCGAACAACCCATACGTGGAGGGCTTTGAGCAGGATAAGCCAGCGAGCTATATCCAGTACCTCGATGCCAACAACCTGTATGGGTGGGCGATGAGCCAAGCCCTACCTACTTTGGGTATTGAGTGGGTGGAACGGCCTGAGAACCTAGAGATCCAGGACCATCCGGATGATGCTGAAACGGGGTATATACTTGAGGTTGACTTGGAGTATCCTACTGCGCTTCATGACGAACACAACGATTACCCCCTAGCGCCTGAGCGGCATCTTGTGCAAAATGAGTGGTTGTCAGACTACCAGAAAGATCTCCTAGGTGCATTGGGGAGCACCTGAAATGGAGTTGAAAAGCTGGTGCCCAACCTGCGGAACAAGGAGAAGTATGTGGTACACTACAGGAACCTCAAGCTATATCTGTCTTTGGGGTTGAGACTCACCAAGATTCATCGTGCGCTTGTCTTTGATCAGAGTCCATGGATGGAGCCTTACATAAGGATGAATACAGATCTGCGCAAGGCCGCCAACAGCGACTTTGAGAAGGATCTCTATAAACTTATGAATAACTCCGTCTTTGGTAAAACGATGGAGAATCTCCGGAGGCGAGTCGACGTTAAGATTGTGCGCTCATCGGAAAAAGAAAAAATACGTAGGCTTGTGGCCAGCCCCGCCTATGCTCGACAAAAAGTGTTTGACGATGATCTAGCTGCCCTGCATATGCACAAGACTCGCTTAGTGCTGAACCGCCCGGTCTACGTTGGCATGTGCATTCTGGACCTCTCCAAGCACTTGATGTATGACTTTTACTACAATACCATGAAGGCTAGATATGACAGTAATATTAACCTGCTTTACACAGACACAGACTCGCTGCTGCTTGAGATCCGTACCACTGACGTCTATGCTGATATGAGGGAGGATGGGCATCTTTTTGACACTAGTAACTTTGACCCTTATCATGCCCTACACAGTGACAAAAACGAAAAGGTTCTGGGTAAGATGAAGGATGAGTGCGCTGGCGTGCCCATCAAGGAGTACGTCGGTTTGCGCCCTAAGATGTACTCTATCCTGATGTCTGATGAGGGCGAGATAAAAAGAGCTAAGGGTGTGAAGAAGGTGGTGGTGAAGAAGCATATACGACACGCTCAGTACGTGGAGTCACTGTTCGACCAGAAGCAGTTTCGCCACGGAATGAACATGCTCAGGAGTGACTGCCATAAAATATATGGGCTCCACGTTAACAAGGTGTCTCTCTCCCCCTTTGACTCAAAGCGGTGGATAGCTCCAGGTGGTGTAGACACTCTGGCCTATGGGCACGCGTCGATATGTTGAACATATGAGGGCTGAGGTATAGAATGAGCACCGATGAACATATTGGGGTGGCCGAGCTGCAAGCAGATGTGGAACATATATGGGAGGAGAAGGTGGACCTTTAGATTGAGGTGAGGGATTTGGAATCAAAGTATGAGGACCTTTTGGAGCGCGTGAGTCGTTTAGAAGAGCTTATTCCTCAGGGTCCTGGTGTAGAGGAGAAGGTGAGGGAATTGGAATCGAAGTATGAGGACCTTTTGGAGCGCGTGAGTCGTTTAGAAGAGCTTATTCCTCAGGGTCCTGTTGTAGATGGTTGACAATGCTGTCGCCCTCTTTTGTGGAACAATACCATAGAGGCTGGAAGGGCTGGGCTCATATGGTACCATATGGTGGGGGGAGGTGCGAGCGGTTCGCTGGCTCATGTGAGTCACCCTGTATATGTGTGTTTTCTGGGTTGCACCCATATGAGATAGGTGTGCCATAATCATATGAGATAGGTGTGCCAGTACCGCTAACATCTATACTACTAGAGAGCCTTATTATCTATTAAAGGGAAAGGGCAACCTTACCCTCCCCCCCGCGCCTTAGTAGGCACAGTCAATGGACTCGCCCAGGGATTCAGGGCAGGGATGCTTTGATGTAAAGTATTAGAAGAGTAATGTAGAACTTTGAGCACCCCTTCTTCATGCGTATATGTATTCGCCTTGAGGCAGGCAGCCTCCGGGCCACTCTCCATGGCAGACATGTTTGACACTAGGCTAACATCACCTAGCCTGCGCAGAAGCCGATGCGCAAGGAGATCGCCTCCGGGCCAGAGAAACCTATGTAAAGAGGGACGCAGGATCCAAACTTGTCAGATAAACGGGAAGGTGACCTGCCTTACTTAGTCTCCTCTCTGCCTCCGAGAGAGCGCTCCAACGGTGCTTCAAGCCTCCTTCATGGAAGTGAAGACCAATTGACCGCCGATTCCACCACCCGTAAGTCTCCTTCACGGGAGTGAATACCTAGTGGCCCCGTCAGCAGTAAGTCTCCTTCACGGGACACCACCACCCAAAATCGGCCGTCGATATCACCACCACCACCGAATACAGGTAGTTTCGTACACAGGTTGTTTCGTATACACTACTTGCGGTTTTTTCGTACACGCGAGATTGGTTGTTTCGTACACGCAATATCAAAAGCAGTTGTTCGTATGTTTTGCATAGTCAAGTAACTATGTAATATATCTAAATATAAATTATCTGGTATCGTGCTGCATTGTTTATTTTCACAAAGGTTTATTATGTTTTGGTTTGTGTAGACTAGAGCATCTATTCATCTAATGGGTACCCGCAACAGAGAGTGTTGTGTACATAAATGTAAATATTGATTATTAAAGAAATTGAAAGCGTAGAATTTTTTTTTGTTGAGTTGTCAATATGTTCATAATTAATGTGGACGAAATTGCCAGTCGACAATTAAAAGTGTATGTAGCATGTTTGTTCGTCAAGGAATGTGGAACCGCTGTTAGACAATGCATTTCGACGTTATGGCGACATAAAACAAAAATTACCTGTAAATTCACTGTTTGTGTCAGTAATTATGTGGATTTAGCATAAATAAATGTCATTCCATGTTGCTGTATACCGATGTGGTTCTGTCCTTTTTCTAATAGGAATTCTCAAATGGTAAACCGACAGATTGAAATTTAATGAATATTGCAATGGACGTAATATCCAGTTTTAATTGACCATCGATAGATGTTGAAATGAGATAGTACACAAAATGTTGATCTGATTATTTATTGAACTAGAAAACATGTAGAAAACATTGTCTAAAAATTTCACCCAGAATACTGTAAACAGATCGACCTGTTGTTCACCAAAGAGATGCATGAGAAAGCAATAAAACTATATAAACTATACAACACAACTAAAGTCACATATACAAACTTAATAACACAAAGAAAGTCGCACATACAAAGTATACATGTATCCATGCACTGTACTGCACTGAGAGACAACGAAACACTTAACTACTGGTGCAGAGTTATGGCTAGTGCAGGCACAACACACTGGCAAGCTTTCAAGAACGAGGATGTTGAATGTTTCTTTGCCTCGTACTCTTCCCATAGCTAAAACAGACGGGTCTGCTGGTCATGACTAGCTTTTCTCTTGCACGAAGTCAGTTTGTGTTCACTCACAAGTTGGTAATGAAGACTGACGGTTAGAGAGGAATGAGCAGATACAGCACGATGTTGTCCTTCATATTTTCACAAAGGTTTATTAAGAGTTGGCTTGAAAAAATGTTTTGGTTTGTGTAGACTAGAGCATCTATTCATCTAATGGGTACCCGCAACAGTGAGTGTTGTGTTCATAAATGTAAATATTGATTATTAAAGAAATTGAAAGCGTAGAATTTTTTTTTGTTGAGTTGTCAATATGTTCATAATTAATGTGGACGAAATTGCCAGTCGACAATTAAAAGTGTATGTAGCATGTTTGTTCGTCAAGGAATGTGGAACCGCTGTTAGACAATGCACTTCGAAGTTATGGCGACATAAAACAAAAATTACTTGTAAATTCACTGTTTGTGTCAGTAATTATGTGGATTTAGCATATATAAATGTCATTCCATGTTGCTGTATACCTATGTGGTTCTGTCCTGTTCCTAATAGGAATTCTCAAATGGAAAACCGACAGATTGCTATTTAATGAATATTGCAATGGACGTAATATCCAGTTCTAATTGACCATCGATAGATGTTGAAATGAGATAGTATACAAAATGTTGATCTGATTATTTATTGAACTAGAAAACATGTAGAAAACACTGTCTAATTTCACCCGGAATACAGTAAACAGATCGACTTGTTGTTCACCAAAGAGATGCATGAGAAAGCAATAAAACTATATAAACCTATACAACACAACTAAAGTCACATATACAAACTTAATAACACAAAGAAAGTCGCACATACAAAGTATACATGTATCCATGCACTGTACTGTACTGAGAGACAACGAAACACTAAACTACTGGTGCACAGGTATGGCTGGTGCAGGCACAACACACTGGCAAGCTTTCAAGAACGAGGATGTTGAATGTTTCTTTGCCTCGTACTCTTCCCATAGCTGAAACAGACGGGTCTGCTGGTCATGACTAGCTTTTCTCTTGCACGAAGTCAGTTTGTGTTCACTCACAAGTTGGTAATGAAGACTGACGTTACTGCTTCTATGTGGAGGAGAGAAATGAGCAGATACAGCACAATGTTGTCCTTCATTGCTCGGAGATTGAGGCGAGTATGCCAGCCTTCAAGGTCATTATTTGTCCTAACAGCTCTTCTAAAACTGCACCAGTTGCTGACTGGCCATGCTCTTGCTTTGGTCCAAGTGTCTTCAAAATATTGGAAAAGCGCTGAAAGCTGTATTTTATTAGTCATTCATTTAATTTAATTTTAGTCTTCGCATTAATTGCATGGACGAATTGACTTGTGGCCGACTTAACTCCCGGCCGAGTTGACCTTCCTCGCCAGGTAAGACGTCACTCTCCATGGCAGACATGTTTGACGCTATGCTAACATAACATAATCCTAGCCTGCGCAGAAGCCGATGCGCAAGACGTAACATCTGGATAACTCATGATAAATGCATAAAATGACCTACGACACTGATATTACACAACACGACGTCATAATTCGAAAAAGATAACAATAACAAGCACATGAGCAGACACCTCGTATTCAGAAACGACTCCCATCTGTGTACGAAACAACCTGTGTACGAAACGCCTCCCAGTCCTGAGTACGAAACGACCATCGGTGTACGAAAAGTGCCAGCTACCGAGTAGGCCTGCTACCCGCCAATCTCCAATAGTCAGTTCCACGAAGGGGTGCTCCTATATAGTCTCGAACCGTAATATACCAACTCTGCATCACCGTCAAATATATGGTCAAATAAATATCGCTTGTTTTACCAACCGGGTGTCTTCTTTGGGGGGAAGCCCTCGAGTCGTTTACAATATCATCACCCAACATTTTCTTCACATTCCGTTTCTACGATAAGCAAACCAGCAGGTATTCGATCCTCCCCTAAAAAATGTTGAATACCAATCATATACTACCTCTATACACTTAAACGCCCTTCCCCCCGCCACCCCCTTCTCGAGCGCGCCAGTTGCGAAAACCGGTCTTTTTGCCGCCAGGTGGCGTATTGGTTCGGCACGGTTAGCTGGTCTGCTTTCAACATCGGCGAGGGTTTTTGGACCACCGACTTATTATTTACCTAATTAAAAGGTGTGGAACTCGCCTAAAGGGCTACCCTAAATATCCATGTAGTATAAGCGTGTGATAGCATTTTTGAAAGTGACCCCTTCTCGAGAGATCTACCTGTTATCGCGCAGTAATTCTCAATGAGGCAAGCCATTGTGGAGAGGCGGAAGTTGACAAGAATATTACATTGGTGCGCGTTACGCTTGGATCATATTGATTTAGTTACTCCTGGATTATGGATAAACTTATTTATTGGACATTACCGTATGTGATGTTGGCGCAATTTTCGGGTAAGAGGGACAGTCGAACGATGTTGGGAGTGATTTATATCCTTGTTTCGTTCAGGTTTCTAAGCAACTTGACGAAATTGCTGCGAAAATGCCTCGCGCTTGTGCCACAAATGCACAATGCATCCTTCCGACCACCACCACAGGGTAGCCCAAAAGACCAACGTCAGGTTCTATTTATCACCTTGTCGGTCCAACAGATAGAGCTAAATTTTTTGGTCGATGCATTCGATCAACCCAGAACTCGCCACTTTTTTCACGAAATATGCATGTTCTGACGAGTTTCGGGCGATCAGTGTCGAAAGTTATTATCTATTTCGGTTCGAGATAATGTTTCATATTCCTATCGTCTGCGGAAAACTATATTTTCGATAACTTTCCAAGTTTACCGGTGATATTTTCTTCCGAAATACAAGCGCGGAGGACGATATCCCAGACAGCCCCAGAAACTTCCGATGTAAATAAGGCGGTGAGAACATAGGCAAAAACTATTGCTGATAATTCCTGTCGCCTTTTCCCCAGGTTTTCGTTGCTTTCTTCGTGATTCGGTGTGATATTTTGTGCGACAGTGAATGTTAATGGCCTTTTCTACATGTTAGACAAGGTCATTTTAGCTTTTAGCTTCGTGCCACAAATGGTCCCTGTGAACCCGCGTCTTGTGAGCTGTATCGCCTATGTTCCAATTGGTGTATCCTCCCGCTGGTTAGTTTCCGCCGCCATGTTGCCAAGTCGGGCTCAGATATTACCGTTTGGTGTGTTTTAGGCCAAAATACTAATTCACAGGATACTGTTGTTGCTGAAATTCAGCTTCTGTTCCTATAAATGTTTGGTGAGTTGATTTTATTAGCTAAAACTAGGTAAAGCAGCGGAACTCTTGATAATTCCGTTGACTTATGTCGGGAATTATCGTTGGACGCCAGAACTAAGAGGGAGTGCATACTCCCGTACTTAGTTCGAAAGAGCTACCACAGGGATTCGTATCAGAAGGTAGGTTGAAGATAAAAATATAATCGATCTCATGACCCCGCTACTTCTAAAAAACACAAGGGAAACTACGACCGGGCGCATCCCCGGTGGAAAACTTCCGATAATTACTCCCAAACCCATGTCATCTCACCCCAAACAGCTCGATTCGGTGGGAAAACGTCCATATTTATTCTCAACACACTCACTCGCCGTGAGCAGACCCTCTCAACGCATATTTGACCACTTTTTCGCAACTTCAGCCAGAACTACAGAGCTCAGTTTACGGAAGTCGCCATTTGCCCCGTGGCAAATTTGGTCCCGTGCTCCCTATTGGCTGGCGTATGTGTGGTAATTCTACAAAAATAAAAGATAGAGGCAAATGGCAACTTCCGTAAACTGAGCTCTGTAGAATCGAGCTGTTTGGAGTGAGATGACATGGGTTTGAGATTAATTATTGGAAGTTTTCCAGCGTTTAGTGGTAGCTGGGTCATGAGGTCAATTATATTTCTATCTTCAACCTACCTTCTGATACGAAACCCTGTGCTTCCGACCTTCGCTCTGTTAGTCTATTTTTCTCGTTTAAACTCGTTTAAAACAATACTGTACAAGATAACTCGTACCCGGACCAACTCGTCCCCAAGATTTAAGATTAATACCGGATTTGCGTGTAATTCTAGCAATGCCAGAAGGCCGCAACCGCAAGGGTGAAAATTGGTCACATGCAGAAGTAAAATTTTCAAGCGAGTGTGTGTGTTTGATGAAATTTAGAATCTACATGAAATTTTAAATTATAATATAATTAATATTCAAAGAATGTAAAGGAGCTTTCCTTTCTTTGATACTCGCACAGTCTTCGAGATATTACTGATCAAAGTTGATCAACGGGACGATAATTTTGCCTCTACAGTAACAGCCGTGGCACGGAAATTACCTTTCCCTGAGATTCAGCAAGGGTTACTGTTTTCACCGCGGCATGAAATTTGGCAGACAATTAGAGGACGTGTTACAGAACACGATGGTGCAAGCAGCATTCCTGCATGTTAAGGGGTATTCCAGTTACAAATGGATGAATTTTGTCCCAATCCTAGCGCAAATGCCAGAAGTCAACCTCTCAGGCCTAAAATATACAATCTTTTCTTTCTAATAATGGTGATGACATAAAACAGAACCGTGGGATTGACGGTGAAAGTTGGTAATATTCAGTCATTTGGTATATGTTTGGCAATTCCCAGCGATAAGCGAGAAGAGTCCTTGTATGTCTTATTAGACATATACAATCACATATGGAGCAGTGGAGAATATCCGGACTCATGGAGAGAGGCTACCATCATCCCTCTCCCAAAGTCCGGAAAAGACCCAACCAACCCGTCGAGCTACAGGCCCATCGCTCTCACGAGCTGTCTCTGTAAAACCATGGAGCGAATCGTTAACAAGCGTCTTATGTGGTACTTGGAAATTAATAATATAATAAATGAACATCAATCTGGCTTTAGAAAAGGCCGATGTACCACAGACAACCTTGTTAAGTTAGAGTCTTATATTAGGGATGCATTTTTAAAGGGGGACCATGTCGTGTCTGTGTTTTTCGATCTTGAGAAAGCATATGACACGACATGGAAATATGGGATTTTAAAAGATCTACAAGAAGCTGGTCTTCGAGGTAATATGCCCCTATTTATACAAAAATTTTTAAATGATAGATTTTTTAAGGTAAGAATTGGGACATCACTTTCGGACCAACATGGTCAGGAAATGGGGGTCCCACAGGGCAGCATTCTTTCTGTCACACTTTTCAATTTAAAGATCAATAGCATCACAAAAGTTCTTAAACCTGAAATAGAAAAATCACTTTATGTAGATGATTTCCTTATATCTTACCGATCCAGCAGTATGACCACCATAGAACGCCAGCTACAAATCAACCTTAACAAAATTCAGAAATGGGCAGATGAAAATGGTTTCAAATTTTCCACTACAAAAACAGTTTGTGTACATTTTTGTCAAAGAAGGGGCCTTCACCCTGACCCAGAATTAACCATCAATGAAAATCCCGTCCCTGTTGTGGAAGAAACCAAATTCTTAGGTATCATATTTGATTCAAAACTTAATTTTAAATCCCATATTAATTACATCAGGAATAAATGTCTCAAGGCAATGAATCTTCTTAAAGTAGTGTCCAAGCTGGACTGGGGAGCTGACAGGCAGGTCCTGCTCAGGCTCTACCGGTCCTTGATAAGATCAAAGCTTGACTATGGCTGCATCGTTTACGGTGCAGCTCGAAAATCTTATCTAAAACGACTGGACATAGTCCAGAATCAGGCTCTGAGGATTTGCCTTGGGGCATTTCGAACATCACCCATTGAAAGCCTCCACACTGAAGCCAATGAAATGCCTATCCATCTAAGAAGTAAAAAAATGGCCCTTCAATATGCAATTAAAATAAAAAGCAATCCAGATCACCCTGCCTATGACATTATCTTCCATCCCAAATACCAAGTAATAAATGAAAATAAACCTAATGCCATACCACCTCTTGGCATCCGTATTCAAGAATCGCTAAACAACATATCCAATAGTTTAGACATTATTGCTCCAAACAAAATTCCCGAAACACCACCCTGGCAATTGAACACACCAACAATAGACACATCCAATGCGCCGATTGAACTATAAACCCAAGAAACACATGAGATAAGAAAGCTTCATGGCTGTTTACTATCATGTCTTCGGTAATTTATTGACCCATAGCAGGGCATGAAACTTAGAAAATTTGCCACCGGCCAACCTGGCTGGTAGTTCCAAAAATCCACCGGCCCAGAAAAAATTCCACCAGCCAACAAAATTCAACACAAGTTTATGTATATTTATGAATACTTTTTTTTACCCATAACCCACATAATATAACTCACAATATACACGAAAAAAAATTAAATAAAATTGCACCACATTCAATCACTTGATAAACACAGCATGAAAAACATGACACTCGGGTAAGAACATATAATACACACAACAATAACACCCTACTTAACAACAGTCTTTCTGGTATGTGGCCTCGAGCGCCCTGGACAAACCAATGTAAACAAAGTCCTCTTCTGGTCCATCCTCCTCCTCACTTTCACATCAAATGTTTTCCTTGTAACTGGAGCGTCGATACCAGGTCCCAGTAATCTATAACAGTTCTATAGCATGCTAAGGGTTGCAGTCAGCGGTAGGGGGTGACACAAGAAGCATAGTCATCAGGTTGTTGAGGGAGTCTGCGCCAAGACTGGACGTCCAGTCATTTTTTATGTTGAATCCTCTTTCACACAGCTGTAGAGGCAGGAAGGGTCAGAATGAGGTCCATGAGGGCTAATACATCACAACTGTCTGTCCTATGTGCCCTGTTGATGCTTGCCCAGGACATCTCTGCTGTTGTCTGTGAGAATCAGCAAAAGACATATGAGCACACTATAGGCAATGATTATTTACATAACACAAATGATAAATAGGTTTATTCAGCATCAGCTCACCGGTGCTTTAAGCATTGCCTACTGGTCTGGGATATATGCAGTGTCAACACCTGCACCAGAGAGTACAACTCTGAAATGTTCAACGAGTTTGGCTGCTGCCTGATCACCAAAATCTGAAAGCATATTCGGACAGCTGCATATCTTTGGTTGCATATGTTCTGCAGCAATCGCAAAACATTACATCTTGCTTTTCATTGTGTCGCAGCCAACCTCTTTCTTCTCTGCAGTCTGTTTTCAGCCAGCTAGAATTCCATTTCCTGCCTCTTTTTTTCTCATAATCTTTACTTTGAAGCCTTAGGTCTTCTGGTAGCTTGCGCTTACTCGACTGGGGAGGCTTGGCCCCTTCAACGAAATGCCACATAGTGTAGAAAAATTGGTGATTTGGACGCTGACGATTTGACTTGGTCGACTCGTAGAACAGAGCTTGATGATTAATCATGATTAAACGAAGCCTTATTCAAACGAAGCCTTATTTACCACATAAGTTCGCCGAGACCCAAACGCAACACGCTACGCAGCGACCGACGTTTCGCCCGTGTCATGACGTGACACGTTGACAGCACGCGACGCATCGTAACGCGCTGATCAGTTGAAAGCGCGAGCTCCTGTCACAGCTTCTCAAAAGCCGAGCCTAACCTTGGAGTCATACCTCCGTGCACCTACTTACATTATTACCTGAAACAACAACAATAAATTGGCACATCCCGGCCAACAGCGACACATTCAAAGATGAACAAGCACTCGAATACAATTCTAGCACAACAAATTCACGGTTGCTCGTGAGGGGTGTTTTTACGATTTCGGACATGGTAATGGAAGAATGATATTGTTTGAATAAAACAAACACAGTTATATATAAAAGACCAGAAATCATATGAATGAGGATGCGTCATGTAAGTATTACCGTCACATTGCTGCGTAAGTTATTATGTGAACAAGTGGTCAGCTAAGTGGTATATTAGCGCCCAATTAACAATACCAACGGGACATCCGATAAAGTCGTATAAGGTGTCCAAATCTGTATATTTAATACTACAATGAAGTCCAGAGACCCTCTAAATAAATACTCGCTGCGTTTGGAGTAAACAATCACTGGTGATCTCAGTCGGGGTTCGGGGCTTAAGTGCGTGTTAAATTAAAGGTCGGGCGCTTCAGAACGTGCTGCGAGCGGGCGCATCATAAAAACTTAATACAGGCAATTTGTTGACTCGCCACCCGGGCGACCAGTTTCGTAATTTCTACCCGCCCGAGCCGATTTTGACTCGCCATTGGCGGGCGGGCGGGCGTTAGTTTCGAGCCCTGCATAGTATATAAGCTGAAAGTAAACTGTTGAATAAACCGATGGCATAGATAGGCTCACAGAAAAAGTTATACAACTAACGTGCCTTGATTGTCAGTGTATAATTTTGACCCATCACAGTATCTGGTGTGAAGACAAGAACATAGACAACAGCCCAACCCACTCCCTCCCAAGCAATCTAATGGCAGCCTATCTTATTTAAGGGCATGAAACTAAGAAAATTTGCCATCGGCCATCCGGGCTGGTAGTTCCCAAAATCCACCGGCCCAGAAAGAATTCAACCAGCCAAAAGAAATTTACAACAACTTGTGTTGACAAATACTTCATTGTTTTACCCATGACCCGCAGAATATAATTCCAACAAACATGTGCCAAAATCAATCACTTGACAAACACAGCATGAAAAACATATTGACACTTGGGGAGGAAAATATTATACACAACACAAACACCATACTCAACAACATTCAAACTTAGCGAAGTCCTACTCTCATCCATCCTCCTCCTCACTTTCACATTAAATGCTGCATTGTTAAACCGGATCTTCATCAAACTCTTACAACATTGGACCTGCCCTAAATGAAACAAATGATCCAATTCATATATATATATATATATATATATATATATATATATATGTACATGTACATATTTGTACATATATATATGTATATATATATATATTTATATATATACATATATATACATGTATATGTATATATATATATATATATATATATATATATATATGTATATATTTGAATACAACATGAATACCTAATGAACTGAATAAGTCGGACGGTTACTTGGCAACAACGAATCAACGATACTCCCCATTTCCTGTCTGTTGACAAATTTTATGTAACCGCTTTTCCATCACATTAAGGCATTTTTATTTTAATTCTTTAATTTATTTACCATGTATCATCTAATTATATATTCTTGATAGTTTTTTTAACAAACTGATTCCAAAACCGACCCCAGAAATGCATTAACACTCTGATACTGGGTCGATGTATTTGTAGGTAACTCTTCCAGCAACATTTCTTTTGCCGCATTTCTGCATGAGTTCTGATTTAGTTTTCTCACGAATCATAGGTAAAAGTAAGGAAAACAGCTAAAATTGGCAAGATATTTTCGATTGTTTATAAAATCGACACTGCGTTAGATGGGCATGAAATTAGAGTCAAATGTTATCATAGTTCATAAATAAGCCACTAAAACCACTATTTAGCATTAGATAAGCCTCACAGGGGACCTTAGACATTTTTGATTGCCGTACCTTTAATGATTTGTTATAGCTCTGTTTGGGATGTAAGACCACTAAGATATATGATACAGATTACTGGCTATACAGATCACATCAGCACGTACCTCTCCTGTATTCTATATGCTCCAAATGTGATATAGCCAGAAAGCAAAATACAAAAGGTGAATTTATCACACCGTGATTTGCATGGTCTTTTGTGATCGTCAATGCACCATGTATATTGTGGTTACTGCCAAGCCTCACATTTTGTAAAAGCCACTGAGCCATCACTCTCTAGCACTAAATACATCATGTGATGCTCACATCTTCAGATCTCATCCCTGTTGTGATGCATAAATGTGATTATTTTAATTATTTTTATCAACATTCATGAGGTTGACATATGAAGGTATCAGTTAGTTGAAAATGTGAAGTTGTAATGAATGCAGGTTCCCAATGTGCCAGGTTTAGAAGGGGCAGGCAGCTGGGTTCTAAGTCTCATACTGTCATACTGAGTGTTACTGTGGGTTTCTGTCCAAACTAATACCAATTGAGTTAGCATAGAATTATTCTTAATCCTGCCAAATAGATTGTGTAAATTTTTCCTTCCGTCAGTTCAATTATTATCTCAATCGTAAGTGAGACATTGGCATTTGTAGCTGACTGATACATTTTTTCAAGCATGTCAGTGACAATAAAACCTAGATCTTTGCAATGAGAACTCAAACAGTTTTACTGATTATTGCTACCATTAATTTCTATCTTTGTTGATTATTCTTGGGAAGAATTATTTTCTGTGAACAACTGTTGCACATTAGTGATTATGGTCTGAATGGATGGCTACACTATGAAACAGTTCTTGGGCAAATTGTAGCAAGTTTATATTGGCTCATACTGCTTTCTGAAGCTTGGTTATCTTTTGTGTATTGATATGACAAATACAAGTCCTTTTATGACTTTACCTTCACAGTACTTCTCACTCATAATATGAAATAATACTTTTATGGATTAACTAAATTGTCTATGAACATACCACTTTCAGGTGCTTCAGGCCAGCAGCTGAGGATGACACCAGAGAATACAGCAGGTGTTGTTGGTTCATCTGTAGTACTTCAGTGCCAAGGATCTGTTGATGATCTTAAACCAGGAATTATTTGGAATGAATACATATCAACTGCAGGTTCTACATCTATTGCATTTAACGAAGATGTGTATCCCAACGCACCCAACTCCCAGCTCTACAACATCACGGGCGACTCGACTGTGGCTCAATATCACCTTAATATTGAACTCGCGTTTTTGAGCGGCGGTAGATATGAATGCAATCAGCCAGATCAAAGTTTATTTGGTCGTTCTCACATCACGGTGCTGCGTAAGTTAAATTTACCCATAATACTTATATAATACATGTCCCTCATATTTTTTTCTGGAAGTTTGAGCTTGAAGTCAACTTCATTTACAGAAACCGCTCCAGACTGCAGTGACACGATCAAGGCAGATGGCGTTGTAGAGGAAGGTGAGACGATTACCTACACGTGTGAGGTCGCCTACAACAGCACCTCCATCGACTGGCCGCCTGTGATGATGAACTGGACGAGCTCTAATGCTGCGAACACTGACGTGAACAAGCTGTCCACTTCCGGAGAAACGGTGACTGGATCTGTAGACGTGACAGGAACACCTGGTCTGAACGGGGCGGTGTATTCCGTCCGGACCCATTTTGAACCTTATGGAGGATCACTACCTCCTTTCCATGCTACTCGTCCACCGACATACAGCCATTTACACAGATTTAACGCACTTCAAGTGCACTGTAAGTATAGCACTCCTACCGAATAGTAATCTTGGAAGGTCTGCACTTCTTATGCCAACTACAACTTTGAAATATATATAAATGTCTTAGCAATGTGAAAAAAGACAGTACACTCTTATTGCTATATTCTGAAGCCCAATGTATGTCTTCAACCTTCAATGTGTTCGGCGAAAACCACAATTGCACAAATATTTCATTTATGAGTATAACATTGTTAGTCTGTTGGAAGCATGAAAGGATGTGCTAATTTGACCGCCAACAGATGTAATTATGTTTACTAATGCTGTCTTTATATTTTCATGTACAGATTCCCCCAGGGACATCACAATTCAACCTGATGGAAGCACTTTCAATCCTGGGGAGCAATTGACCTGTCGCGCTGACGGCAACCCGGCAGTGAGTTATAAATGGTACAACAGCACTGACAACAGTACACTGGCTGATGGTGCTGAGCTGACTATAAGCGAGGAGATGGATCGACTCACGTGTGTCTGTGAGGCTTATAACACCATCCGGGGAACAAAGCACTCTGTCAACATGGAAATCACACTGACTGTTACCAAGGGTGAGTTGTGAATTGATACGACAAATACTAGTCCTTTTATGATTTTACATTCACAGTACTTCTCACTCATATAATCATTTTAACACAGCTTCAAACATTAGGACCCCAATGCTTTGTTGTATATGACACTTCAACTCTATTGAATTGTAAAATTGTCATATTTATAGATCGACATCCAATGTAACTGAATAACTATATTTGACATTGAGGGTTACCCCAAGCACAGCTGAGATGTATAGCATTTAATAGTTGAGTGTAGCTCTGTCTTCAGTGTGCATGTAAACAGAGTTAAGGAGAACACTTATTGTTCCAAGCTTGGCATTTTGTGTTTCTCAACTTAGCAGCATGCTATGTTTTACTTGTTACGTATGTGTTTGGTTATAATCTATTTCCCCGAATCAATTCATCTATCAATAATCATATTTCCTGTCACTCTGTGATACCTTTCGGAGAATATGGCCCTTAACCCCCTCTGACTTAACATTGCTCGTTGTGGGACTGCGATTGTTTTCTGTACCAAGTTGATCAGTCAGCAATTTGTGTACAGTAAGGTTGTCTCTAGTATTCGGGCAACTACCTCCCAGTGTTAGTAGTGTTAGTATCCGTGGGTGTTAACACATCTTTTTTTGCTGAAATATCTCCTCACAATCCTCATAACAAACATCAGCCTTCTAATTCTACCTTGCCATGTCACAACCAATCACAGCTAACTATATTGATCTAGCAACCTTTATTGATATCGATCTCGTTTTGTTTCACTCAAACCATTTCAACATATTCTCAGGCTGCACACAGCATTGGGGCGGTATACTGCCCATCCATCCTTCTCTTCATTCTCACTTTCCCTCATCTCGTGTTCTGTAATCATTCACAGACATTCCAATTGGAGTAGTAGATGTGTGTGTTCACATACATGGATCCAATGGAAAGATTGATCCGTTATATGTTGAAGCTGGGCGGTGATAGTGTTTAATCTGTTACAGCCCCAACCACCACTATTACCACCACTAGCTCCACCCCAGCTACCTCCTCTCAAGGCCCTACAGCAGACGAACGTAAGCCCGTCTTAATCATGTATCAACACAGCCTTAATCCTATGTCATCTACGTCCCAGCTCTGTTTCTCTCTGCCACACGCCCTCTCCACCTCAAGCGATGGTTCACTTATTCACTAATGTCACGTGCATGGATTCATCCACAGTCTGCATGCATCGTGTTGATTCGACTTCGCTTTGAGGTGGATAGGATTATGTGGTAGAGGGGGTCGTGTTTCATGGTGCACCCCCCCCCTCCCCCACCCTCCCATGTGGGCACCACTCGTCCTATCTTTCCAGGCCCCGCATACCGTAGCAGACGTGTGTCAACTCATGTACAGTAGGGCAGGAATATCAATGAACCAGGTTTTTTTTCTTCAAAATATGAGTAGTAATGAAAGGGGTGCCTTGGTGCATGTAGTACGACGTATGTTTATAACGAAGTTCTATTTGTGAAGACTCTAACACAGTGTTGTCATAAGCTGGAGACATGACTAGGCAATCAATCATTGCTTCCAGGTAGAATGTGCGCAGTATTTCATGTCACGAAAGTAGGATGATGAACCAGGAAGTGATGACGATGTTATTGAGTGTAATATACAGCGGCCATACTGATATGTCGACACGGCCTCGTCTGTGGCACGTTTAGTAATCAGCATGATATGGCATGCTGGTCAGAATTAAAATCCCTGGTCGCCTCATATAATACACCATTCCTTGATTGGCCATATCCAATTACTTACGCTAATTAGCTATGTTTACTGTCTAGTGACTCGCATGATGATATCCGAGTGAAGTATATCCCCTATGTATATGTTACGGCGCTTTAATGACTATATTTCGTGTGTGCTGGTCTCAGACTGCCACCATGGGGCATGTTGTAACTGTCCTGGTGACCCAGTGTATAGAGAAGGGCATATTGTACACTATTCTATGACCCCCTGCTTCTCGGCCATATTGTATGGGGTGGCATTAGTGTTACTGAATAGAAGCGGTAGTGTTCGACTGATCGCTGTGCATGAACGGAACTCCCGCCTTAATGAGATCAAGTTCGGTATTGTTGATATAGTATGGCTTCAGTGTACTAAACAAACGACACATGGTCATACTCGCCATGTAAGCGCCCTTCCCCAGTCTGTGTTGCTTGTTGGAGGCTGCCTCACGTGACCTGTATTAACAGCGAACCTCTCTGCTAACAGCTTGGCCTAGCTTATCACACCCTCATCCACCGCTCACCTTACCTATAACAACACCTGCGCCGGTGTGATCTCCTGGATTCACAGGTAGAAGGAGAGGCCACTTGTCTCACCTGTACAGGTAGTGAGCACTACTTCGCGAAGGGGTCGCCCGGTGATCCATTGTATATTGAGAGGGAGTGTTGGGGTTGCCTTGCTCGTGTGTTTGCGGTAGGGATATCCGGTTATAGTGACCACAATGTCTGGTGACTCACCTGGTGTATCCTGGCCAAAGTGCACTCATCCATGCACACACACACACACACACACACACACACACACACACACACACACACACACACACACACACACACACACACACACACTCAACATCGGGTCTATTGACACCTTGGCCGCTCTGTCCATGTATATTACAGTATTAAGAGGGGGGTGTACTATATGAATGTGCTAGACACGCCTTGTCTGACACATCCTTTCTAATAAATATGATAACATCACTTGAACATCACCTCCGTTGTAATCGCCGTGGCAGGCTGTAGATTTGACATATACTGATATCACTGTAGCGCGTGCTGTATGGTCTTGTCGATGTCAGCTGTGTATAAAGCTTTGTATATCACCATGCCATCTAGCTGTGCTGGGGAAACCCTCATCTGACCCTACTGGTATAGAGCAGGCTTCTTCCTTCCCTCGCTACAACCAGGAAGTCCATGTATGTGTGATCTGTGAGGCTCGGGTCCATATCCCATATCACCCCCCCCCCCCCCCCCCCCACCACCACCACCACCGCCCCCACCCCTCCCCCAACATGGCACCATGAAACATACCCCAACAGGCTGGTATCGAGATGTCACATGATTCAAGCTGTTCTATCAATGATATGGGGATTCAGTTATATCAGGCTCCTGTCTTTATCATCCATTCAGTTAATGTCTCACGATGTCTGTTCAACATATGATGCCGTTCTCAGGGTCATCATTTCAACATTTGAAGTTACATTATATTCATTTCATCATTTACAGATAATGACAATGCTGCGCTAACTGAGGCTTGCATTTAAATTATCTATCCTGATATAAACAGGGATATTTAATGCTCTGCATGTTAAATTGTATCATGCTCAGATGTCTGATTGGTTTTTTTACTTAAGTTGAAGCAAGAATCTTCCATAATGATAATCTGTTGGATGTGAATGCTCTCTGGAGTGGTGTCATGTCTGCTGAATATGTTTCTCTTTCTTGCTTTCAGCTAAACCTAGTACAGATGGTAGGTTATCCATATATTTATATATACGTATCATACTATCTTTAGTCTATTGTCTGTATGGCTGTAATAAGTGTTGAAGTATTCTTTCCACTTTGGATTGTTAGTTGTAAGATGAGCTTGCTTTAAGTGGCTAAAACTCTACTCCTTTACCAAGCCATCACCAGTTATCATCGAGTGTCAATTTGTCCAGGATCTTTGTGATTCAAGATGGTTACAACCACTTAGAACATACTGATATAGGGGATCAATTACATAGTTGTAGCTCTGCCAGCATGGTGTCTTTCTGGAAAAAAAACCTTTCTAAAAATAACCTATAAGTTGCATGTAGAATCTTTGTTAGAATGTCAACTGCTGCCTGTTATTGATGGAGTTTGTGGGTGCAGGATTGTCTAGTGGGGCCGTGATTGGCATCGCTGTGGGAGCCAGTTTGGCGGCACTCATCATCATAGCTGCTGTGATATACTGTTGCTGCTGTCATGACAGGAAAGAAACTCCCCCCACCACACGTGAGTAATCCCATCTGCAACTGAACGCTTCCAATCGATGTCACCTCAACTTAGATGTGTTCCAACTGAAGTTGCGCATATATATGTATTCCAATGATCAACAGGTTATTTTCTGTTTGCTTTCAGCTAAAAACGTCCCCCCTGTGTGAGTTGCTTTCTGGCCTTTTGAGGTTCTGTTATCTGAAACAATGATTACTGCATTTCATAATCAGCACCTCTTCTTTATCACTATACATTTGGTTTTGTCAATAGCAACTTTTGAGTTACTTTTCTTTGTTCCATTATATATGTGGAGCTGAATTAATGTGCTACACCCTTCACCCGTCTCATTGACTGTTTAATGATGTACACAGCACGATGAGTAAGATTCACGGCGATCAGGTTCGAATGCAAGCAGACAACGGACAGGCACTCGGCCCTGAGGCGGCCTACCCCCAGGACCCCCCACCTGGCTACCAGACATGGGACAAATCCAACCCCCGAGGATCCTACGACCAGAACCTCCCTCCACCAGATGTACAACATCCTTTCCCAAACTTCACATATTACCCATTATCTAATTCTCCCATGGTCTATTTATATAGAGAGTATTATTTAAAGCACTAGTAGCTTAATTTGACGTGTCGTGCAGCATGTTAATATATGAGGCAACTGTATATGTTGACAGTCACTGAGGTTGTGCTACAGAGTAGAACTGTTCCTGCATTACAATTAGGATTGTATCACATGAATTTCTGTTTCACTCATTTGTTGATGTTTGTATGTGGACTATGATGCATTTATCTTGCTTGTATGTGTATGTAGCGGCAGAATCCGAGCGCTGAGGGGGTGGTCTATGCAGACCTGGCATTAGACGATACACCCAGAAGTCGCAAACCTATTCAAGTTTTTGAAAACACAGATTATGCAGAAATTCAGCGCGTATAATCTATAATCCGTTGAACATTGAGAGCATTCATCTGAACTCCTGGATGAATGCTGAGTGTGATCGAACTCATGGCTACTCATGTTGGGCACTCGCTAGTGGTTGCTGGAAGATGTCCGTGCCCAACTGCTCTGATACGTCACGTAGCCATCTGATGTTACAGCAGCAATGCTTATTGAGTTTTATTTCCCTCTGTACCATGTAGAATCCAGTCACAAATTACCATCTTTTTAATTCACCAATCTCTTTGCTGCATGAATACTGGTTATAAATGTGGGTGAATAGATTGGGAACATGTTCTACCATAAGCTTTGGGATAGAATCAAAAGTGTTCAATTGATTGAATGAAGCCCTTTGTTAATTATTCTTTTATGTCCAATTATTAAAGTATTGTAAAGGGATCACTGCCTAGTGTGAAATCATCATTTAGTCTCATGGTGTAAATACCTCATCCACCAATCAAGTCATTGTACATATGTACATTCTGTCTTGTCATTTGTATGCCTAATTATGTAATGCCTTGTTCAATTTGATTGAAATGGCTTAGTGTGGCAGGAAGGTTGGTTATTTGTGCATTTCTTCCATACTACTAGCGATAAAAAAACACTTTTTTACAGAGATATTTTAGAAGTTTTTGTGCCGCATCCCAAAGTGGTCACCCCTTGATGGCATTAGTGTTAATGTTAACATAGGTATGTCACTAATGTTGTTGGTCGATGCACTAATGTTTACCTCTATGTGAAAGTGACCTGGCTTAATGTGGCTGATGCAGGGTGTGTTTTGTGATGACTATCTTATCTAAGTGCCTTTAGCTTGCTCCCTTTTTTGAGAGACATTGTTTGTGCGCTGCGTTTGGTATGCTATGACCGTTCCTTGGACATATCCCTTTTCGATTCCATTTGTAGAAATTGATTTATTTTTGTGTGGAACCAAAATATGTCATGGCAAATATGTTTCGCTTCTATCAAGTTGATGTGATGTGATGATTTGCAATGGTTTGGTGGATGGGCGTGCTGGTAAATGTCGGGCTCTCCCATTCACTGAAATGAGATATCGGTAAACTTTTTAGTAATGTATGCCCAATTCAACTATGACGATTGTCATTTTTTGCAGGGTTTTCTGTTGCACCAAATATTCAAATGCAGAATATATTCTTCTTGACAATTTCCTGAGGCAACAGGTGTCTGTTGGTCATACACTCCGATGATAATGAGACAAATATATATTTCTTTAAGCATTTTTTTTATCAGTGTTGAGTTATACATGTCCTATATGTGTTGGGTGTCTTGACTCTTTAATGCAATATTTGTATAAAAGCTTATCATAATTTTAAAATAAAGTGAAATATTTTCATGTTTTGTTCATATTCAATGTCTTGGTATATTCTGTAAAACCTCTAACAAGAATATTTGTTAGCCACTATATTAAAATTAGAAAGATCAATTTTTCCGTTTGCCATTTTATGTTAGTTAAACGTTGGTGAAAGTTTCACGTTGCGATTTTCTCATAGTATTGGATTGACCACAAAATCTTAATAGCTATGTTTATGATAAAACGATTTTCAGCTGTGGTTGCACTGGTTGCAATTAATATCTTAATCGAATGGCAATGATGCGGACTAGCTCTTTAGATCCAAGTTTAGGAGCTTGTGTCGCAACAAGGTAATCGATCCCAATGTTGGGCTAATGCGGGTTACAGCTACCCCTGTCGAACCAAGTACGAGAGCTGCTGTTGCGCTCCCAACAAGGAAATAAAAACTGACGTTGGGCTAACTGCAGCTAGCGGGGTGTGAAGGAGGGGCATTCTCTATTACGAGTCTTCCATCCTCTATCTACACTTCATGTATTCTCGGGCATCACACATATTGACTTATTGTGGATTTCTAAGGCGTGCTTTTTGTCTTTAGTTTTTTTCAAATACATCCCCCAGGCTGAAATATCTTCCGTGTTCGTCATAAAAGGCGATAAGATCATCCGGGAAGTTGTCGTTACGAGGTCATAGGTCAAACAAGTATCATTAGCAAGTAGGCCAGTTGGGACCCGCTATTCAAATGAGAACATGCATCACAAAAAGTAGATCCGGCATATCTTTCCCAAATCATTCGATGTTCACAATTAAATGATGAAAAAAAAATTCAACAATGCAGATAATGATTTCAGTATATAATGGGCTGATATAACTTCGATATAGGATTTGTTATCACGCACTTTTTACGCATCCGCGACAGACAGTGAAACGTAATGACCTGATTTAAGTGATGACTGTTTGCAGCACTGTGACGCCACTAAACAATCGCAATACCGTCTTATCTTTTCATCAGAATCAGATTAAATGTTTGCGAACCTGTCAACTACCGAATATTTCAACTGCTATGCTAAAGCTGTACAACTGTCCGAGACGAAATACCTTTGCAAGATCATGCATGGAGTTTTCTCTTCAATATTTACCTGGGGAATCACGGTGGGGGCACTCGTAGGTGGAGAGCAGAAAGGGCCAATTTGCAGTGAAGCTAACTGCATGACTAATCTCACTCATTGAGTGTTTCCGTCAGTGTCGTTCTGGGTAACAGATTCGTTTTGGATTGTGTAAGAAAATAGCCTGTGAAATTGTCGAGTAAGATGTCATTTGCAGTGAAGCCACTGCTCAGCAATTCCGTGTTTTTAAGAGTTTAAGACATTATCCTAAAAGAGCAAGACTTGTCAGACCAGTTCCAGTAGTGTAGAGATTAGCGGTTCTGGCCCATCCCTTTTAAGACACTAGACAATAAATTAAGGCTAACACAGGGTTTTTCGATTTTTGCTCGCTGTAACTTGACCCCCAACAGGACTAGGCGTAAAATTATGACTTATACAGGATTTTGAATTAGGTTCTGGCCCCTTACTACTTATCCATACTACACGTTAAATGATGGCTTGTAGAGGCCATAGGCCAAGATGTGTACGCCGTTCGCGGCTATGCTCCGCTTTGAGTCAAACGGGGAAAAGGACACCTTGTTTACTTGTAGGCCATACATCTTGTGACTTTCACTGCGCAGCATGTTTATTTCGTTGCAGAACTCCTTTTTTGTGTGAATAGGGCCTCTATATTCTGTGCGTGGTGTAGGTGCTTCTTATCTACAATATTTTTAACCCCTTTTGCCCATTTAATCTCACAAGCATCAGACATCAGTATAGCGAACATTTTAGGCCGTGGGCAAACGTGCTCCTTTATAGACACACCTGCGCACTCATCCTTCATTTTTCCCAAGACCTTCTTATTATCGGCGCTGTGTAGAGCCCTATCAGGTGAGTAGTTGCCTGTATCTAAAATGCTAGGGTAGCCTTCATATCTTCGTACACGTCAGCTGTGTGGATCTCCATCTTCTCAACCTCCTGGAGCTCCCTAATGCCCCTAGGAGATTAATCTGGTAGTCCGACAACTATTCATTTTGCACAGTCATTTTCTTCAGAGCTAATGGATAATCATTGTGATCATTATGTATCTCAGTAGGGTATTCAAGGTCAACTTCTGGTATATATTCTGTTTTAGCTTTATCTGGATGGTCCGGTATTTTTAAAGCAGCGAGCTGCTCCTGGCTATCTGTTATATTACTATTCTGGCTCATACGTTTTTAAAAAGCCTCCCCTAATTATCAGCACGAGGGCGGGGAGGGGTGTAACCCTGATAGTAGCAATCCTTATAGCCTTGGCTCGCAAGCGGGTCCACCCTCCAAGTGGACCCATCATGTCACGCGGGGATTGTTTTAGCCTGGCCTAGCGTGTGGACTGGTCAAGGGTCGTGGGAAAGCAAGCCAGCTGACCAGTGACCCTTTATAAGGAGCACACATGGGTCAGACGGGGAGATCATCTAGTGAGGGACAAGATTAAGACCAAGATTCCAGGGAGCTTCATCGTTGAAACCAAATAAACCCAGTAAGCATCTCTACTCCAGGACTCCTCTGGCTAGTCCCCACTCCAGCAACTACAGGCAGCAACGCTTTCCAACGAATGAAGGAGTGCGCGTAAGCGAAGAATTAAAGTATAAGATATCCACCCACTCTATTGACCCAATTGGGTGTGGTTGACTCATAGCCCACCCATGCAGGTTATTATCGTCAAGGTACTGAATACAGCTCGTTGGTTTATCCTTCTCGAAGCCCTCAATATAAAGATTATGAGCTTAAGCGTGTCTATGCAACACTTTGCTAATTCCGCCTCCTAGGCCATTCTCAATTCATGTCTTCACATTCTCAGATGAAAACTTTCCTCAAAGATAGGGGAATCCCTTGCTGAGTTACAAGAAAACTGAGCTCGTACAATTAGTAAGAAATGCCTGCAGCACCGTAAACTTTCAGAACCTTGCGCATTTGTCAATGCACTCCTTTTAAGAATATAAGAGCGTCACCACCTGGTGGATAATCCTCAGGAACCATCCATGAAGATCATTTTTTAACAACGCCTACACCAGAGGGAAGCTTTTGCTGCGAGCCCTGCCAAGCGCCCCGGGACCATGGAAGAGGTCTTTTGTGTAACTTTTTTTACCTTTATAGCGTCTCTATCTTTTTTCCAGCACAAGTCTCCAACTTGCCGCACGTTAATATTCAACGGATTCCAACCGCTTACCTGCCCTGGGCATGCCGAGTTTCTATGCGCCAATACGATTGGCCTACTTAGGAAGCCTGTAGGCAACCAGTCAAGTCGGAGCCATACCCAGGAAAACGAACGTCACCTCACGTCTAATTTGGCACGTAGAAGTCTGAAAGCTGGGGCTCAGAGGACAGGCTAAAGGCGCTGTGTGCTTTTGAATAAAACCTGTTCCGCCATGCTAGTCCAAACAACCCGACGACACTGACAACCTAGGGCGCCAATGTAACGTCGGGATGAGGCGAGGAAGGTCTTTTTAGCACTCTAGAAGGATGAGACAGAGAAGACCTTTCCTCATCTCCAAGCGTGGCCTTAGTCTCACGGCGCTCACTCAGAATCTTATTCTGTCGATTCGTTGTCTCTACTATCAGTGGTGTGTTTATTGCCTCCAATGACATGTATGCTTACAAAACTTATTCGTCCAAATTAGTGGAGCTGAGTACATGCCATAGCGCTGATATAGCTCGCAAGTAGCAGTGCTTAGCATGCTCAACAAACAGCTTTGCATGCATGGTCTCAGCAAGGAGCTGGCGTACTGCGACACGCTCCTCCCTTGTCAGGATCACATCATTCTCACGCAGGGCGTATTCAAACTAGCTGCGGTCCTTGGTTTGAAGGAGCACGACCCAGCGGGTCTGCGCACGTAGGTCCTTCAGCACAGAGTTGTACTTTTGAGTGAGGACCCAGACTTTGCCTTGTTGCGCACGCCTGCCTCTAAAGGCTAGTTTAGATAGCATGTCTTTCTTCTTAGTCAGTGCTTTTGTGGCCAAGCATTTGTCAATAATGTAATGAAACTCGCCCTGAAACCTCTGGTAGAAAGCTCTCAAGCAGTCATGGAGCCGCTCACCGGGACCAACCATGTACACCTCTGAATCAGACCAAGCCCATGTGGTAGGGCAGAGGATCACAATATGCTCAAAAGTGCTGAAGAAAGACCCGCTGGGCCCCTCAAGTAGGTCTAGCATGAAGACGAGTTTTCCACACCCGGTCTGACCACAAACAATAGCCAAGCCGGGACCATCTGGCAAAGTAAATAAGTCGGAACGACTAGTAGACTGCAATGACAAACCTGCCATCCTTAATGTTAAGCTGTGCATCCATAACAACATACATATACTCATTCAATGCACCTGCCGCCTCTGCTTTTGTGTGATATGGATGGTGCCACTCTTAGACGCATTTTCCACGCACCTGCCTCTACCCTAGAGTTGGTCGTCGTCACTCGTCCTCAAGTCGAGCCACAGGGCATACTTGCTTATTTGGTACTTTCCTAGGGACACGTCCGTCAATGCCAGGTCTTGTACTGCTACTGCCACACTGGGATCTCGTTTACTTCGCCTTCTTCGCCTCATCCCACTGCTACTAGCCACGCATGCCCTGGGTATAGAGTTGGTTGGGGATGCCCTCAATGATCACCTCGCCATGCATAATCTTCTGGTTGTAGAATGACTCTTGTCTCCCTGGTAAATGGGGTGGGGTCTTCAAAGGGCAGTAGGATGTTCTTCATGTTCCGAGTCGGTACGTTCAGGTTGATGTTCCACAGTATGTCACTCTTATTGTATGGCAGCTTCCTGTCACAGAGCACTCGCTCAGAGAGAATCGCAAGCTGACCAGTGTACCTGTTGCGGATCATGCTGGCCAGCTCTGGTTGGATAACCATGTCATACTCCAAGGAGATGCTATGGATTGTGTAACTGGCGTTGGTTTCACCCTTCGCGTGAATCACACGGCTGTGGTCGTTGAATGTGAGCTCATATACCAGTCTGTCACCTAGTGCACTGTCATCGAAGGACATGACCTTGTTGCCAGAAATATTTATTGTCGTTTTCATAATCACCGCGTGATCCTTGTTTTGTACAACCCTGTGGTTAAGAACCCACCATATGACAATGTCATCGCGGAGGAGGGGAAATATGGGAGGGGAGAGGGATTAACGATGAGGAGACTAGTGGCGTTTCCGTGTTGAGGCTGCCTCTGTAAACTGTGAATGGCTGCACTGACCATCAAGGTAAAAAAAAACATGATCAGATCTGCGTTCTGGCGCACAGCAAATTTAAACCAGTGTGGAAATTGTATCGACAGCACTTGAAGATGGTAATATCTCAGATTATGAGTTTAAATTCGTCTTAGCTAAGATCACAAAATATACCCAAATGAAGGGGGGAATTAAATCTAGATCTGTAAAAGCATGCCAGATTGTGTTAATCGATGAACAAAGTGCACTGATCCACCGTGGGAAAGACGAAACATTAGCTCCTGCTTCCACACCAGTGATAATTTGTATGATACCGACCCACCTTAATACACAGTATTTTCATAGTCGGACTTTCACGTGCTGTATATACCTGTCTATTTAATAACAAGGGTTGTTATGTATAGAAATGAACAACGAGTGAATTGGTGAGCTTGAAGGTGTTGTAAAAGAGTTGAAGTTAGATATAGATTATCTGAGAGAAGAGAAAATAGATCGAGCTGAGAGATGTTGTCAGTGATTTTGAGACTAAGAGTGGAACACCTAGCGGAGTTTGTCAGCGGGTGTGAGATGCAGGTCATGAGCTTGTTCTTGTCAAGTTCTTATCCCAAGATGTATTGCCTACACGTCAACAAGGTGTCACTCTCCCCGTTTTACTCAAAGCGGTGGATAGCCACGAACGGCGTCGACACCTTAACCTATGGTCACATTAAATTACCGGCAAACTAACGTGGAGGAGTCGGGTGCAGCTTGCTTTGTTCGGGGCTTGGCCCGACCCCACATTCTCTCGAGTGAAGCTCACCCTAAACAAACAACAAAAGTGACACGGAGCAAAACTCGGAAAAACCCTGCATAAGCCTTAATTTATTGTGTATTGCCTTAAAAGGGGATGGACCAGAACCGCCAGTCTCTTTATTACTGTTTTGACTTTACAATTAACTGTTTCCATCATTCCAACAAAAAGCCTACTTTTCAGATGGGTGAAAATGACTTTAGCTGTGGCAGGCGTAAATGAATCTGGTGAAGTCACACAGCAAACGGGTTGTATTAATTAATATGCGCTAGCCATTGCTACGACAGTTGGCACCATCGTCGAAAAATGGGAATGGCTGACTCGGGGCATTTATGCAAAGTTTTATCATCAGGATATATATACAATCGGATGCAACTGAGTTTGCATCCAATTTTTTCACTATGTAGACTTTTTCTTTAGTTAAAGCTGTATTTTTTTCAGTGCCAGATTCAATTTAAATTTGTTGCCGTTTTTGTCTAGGTGCTAAAATATTTTCGAAGTATAGGGAACTCCAAATTATCATCGATAAATTATCGATATATCCGAATATTATTTTCTAAAATGTGCAGGCGTTCCAGGGGTCCGGCACGAAGCATTAGAAAGTTTATCCTTTTGTTGAAAGGAACAAGAATGGTTGGCCTCCTTGCATTGCTGAGAGAAGACTATCGTCTCTGGCTGACTGCCTCTACTCCCACGAGCAGAGAGGACTATCGTCTCTGGCTGACTGCCTCTACTCCCACGAGCAGAGAGGACTATCGTCTCTGGCTGACTGCCTCTACTCCCACGAGCAGAGAGGACTATCGTCTCTGGCTGACTGCCTCTACTCCCACGAGCAGAGAGGACTATCGTCTCTGGCTGACTGCCTCTACTCCCACGAGCAGAGAGGACTATCGTCTCTGGCTGACTGTCTCTACTCCCACGAGCAGAGAGGACTATCGTCTCTGGCTGACTGCCTCTACTCCCACGAGCAGAGAGGACTATCGTCTCTGGCTGACTGCCTCTACTCGCACGAGGAAAGAGGACTATCGTCTCTGGCTGACTGCCTCTATTCCCACGAGCAGAGAGGACTATCGTCTCTGGCTGACTGCCTCTATTCCCACGAGCAGAGAGGACTATTGTCTATGGCTGACTGCCTCTACTCCCACGAGCAGAGAGGACTATCGTCTCTGGCTGACTGCCTCTACTCGCACGAGGAAAGAGGGCTATCGTCTCTGGCTCACTGCCTCTACTCCCACGAGCAGAGAGGACTATCGTCTCTGGCTCACTTCCTCTACTCCCACGAGCTGAGAGGACTATCGTCTCTGGCTGACTGCCTCTATTCCCACGAGCAGAGAGGACTATTGTCTATGGCTGACTGCCTCTACTCCCACGAGCAGAGAGGACTATCGTCTCTGGCTGACTGCCTCTACTCCCTTGAGCAGAGAGGACTATCGTCTCTGGCTCACTGCCTCTACTCCCACGAGCAGAGAGGACTATCGTCTCTGGCTCACTGCCTCTACTCCCACGAGCAGAGAGGACTATCGTCTCTGGCTCACTGCCTCTACTCCCACGAGCAGAGAGGACTATCGTCTCTGGCTGACTGCCTCTACTCCCACGAGCAGAGAGGACTATCGTCTCTGGCTGACTGCCTCTACTCGCACGAGGAAAGAGGACTATCGTCTCTGGCTGACTGCCTCTATTCCCACGAGCAGAGAGGACTATCGTCTCTGGCTGACTGCCTCTACTCCCTTGAGCAGAGAGGACTATCGTCTCTGGCTGACTGCCTCTACTCCCACGAGCAGAGAGGGCTATCGTCTCTGGCTCACTGCCTCTACTCCCACGAGCAGAGAGGACTATCGTCTCTGGCTGACTGCCTCTACTCCCACGAGCAGAGAGGACTATCGTCTCTGGCTGACTGCCTCTACTCCCACGAGCAGAGAGGACTATCGTCTCTGGCTGACTGCCTCTACTCGCACGAGGAAAGAGGGCTATCGTCTCTGGCTCACTGCCTCTACTCCCACGAGCAGAGAGGACTATCGTTTCCGGCTGACTGCCTCTACTCCCTCGAGCAGAGAGGACTATCGTTTCCGGCTGACTGCCTCTACTCCCACGAGGAGAGAGGACTCTCGTCTCTGGCTAAAAAAGTCCATCTGCGTCGCCTGCAGTACCGCATTAAGCATTTTTCTTCAGAAGCAAGGTTTTTACGATGCTAGAACCCAGTGCTGTGAACGCTGAACCAAGCATTCTGATCGTGTGAGCGAAGCTAACTACTGCCTCCCCCTGTAGCTCTACCGCCAACTGCGCTGTTCTCTCGCCCGAGAGAGGAAAACGGCCTGTCTGGCAGTTCAGCCGTCACCTTGTTCATCAGACCTGTGGAAACCGCAAACGCCAACATCCCGGAATGACTTTGCAGGTTTAAAAAGGAAATCATCGTTAGACAATGCCGATTCCGCTGCCAAACGTGCAGGGACAAAGTAGCCATCTTAAATCTTGTACAGCCTCTCTGTCTGGTTCACGGCTACTCTAGAAACCCGTCACAGCTTTCTACGAGGCTACTTGCTTGTCATGCGGCACCATCTCTCTTCTTGGACGGTTAGGATGATTTGGTGGCCCGGCAAGGCAAACCCCTTACAGTTCCTTACAGTGTACGAACGGATCATAGTCTCTGGGGTCCTTTCCCTGTCCCACGGACTGGAATGGGTCTCCGGCGACAGGATATCCGAGAGGTCACTTGGGTATGGGGGCTTAGGGACTACCCCTTCAAGCTGCAATGGCTCTCCCCGGCCCACTTGTAAGGATGACTATGTTTATTGTTTTATTGGTGTGTGTACTAATGTAAAGCTGCCACCATTGATTGGGCTTCTGCCTTGAAGATTGAGCAGTTGTTGGATATGCTGAAGGCTATGTTGATTTTTAGTTGTAGAATAGTACATACACTCCCTGATAGTTCGCTGCGTTTTGGTCCGTCTGAAAAATGAATATAATGTTAGGTGGTAGATTGTCTACGAGCTGTTGTGCTTCAGATTTGTTGAGTACGGGGTTGTCTTTGTTTGTTTTGTTTCCTAGTGTGTTGTCTGTTGTGGCCTGTGGTAGGTGCCATGGTGGACCCTGGTTGATTGGAGTGTCTGTGGGTGGTGTTGGGTGTTTGGTGTTAAAATCTTGTGCCATAGTTCTGTGAAAGTTGGTTTGTAATAGAATGGAGTGTGCTCGTTATTTTGTCTGGTATTTTAGTGTGGTTTCTAGTTATTGTAGGTGTACTGGAGGGTTGCTGAGATTTACTTGCATGGCTGCTGTTGATGTGTGTTTCATTGATTTGTTAATGATTCTGTGCGCTGTGTTTTGTATTATGTCTAGTTTGCGGATTTGTTTTTTTGTTGGCTGTTATAAGTGCTGGTGCTGCGTGATTGATAAGTTGTTTGATGCTTGCATGGTATATGAGTGATTGTGAGTGTTTGTTAGCTTTCCATGTTTTCCCGATTATGCGTTTCATAACACTAATGTATTGGTGTGATTTTCTGGTGATACATTCTATGTGGTAATTTCCAGTGTTGTGTTTGTTAAATCAAATCCCCAGAAATGTGTGTATGTGTTTTATTTAATGTGTACTGCAGTTGTTCTGATTTGGTGGAATATCCGAATTGAATGGGCCTGTCTGCCAAAGTGCGACGTCGTCTGCGACAAGTGATGAGTCTTGGGGTAGGGCTATGTCGTTGGTGTATATGCTAAATAGTGTGTTCTGGGGCTGTCTAATTGTTTCGTGCATTGTTGAGTTCTTGTATAGAGGTGTATGGTCATTTAGTGGGTGTAGATGATGCTAGGGTGGGTCTTTTTGTATGTGTTTGTGCGTTTGTTCAAAATGTTATTTGTGATTGTTCAATATATTGCTGTTGTTGTTACTGCTTGCTTGCTGTAGGTGCGATGCTTTAAGTTTAGCTTCTTCTTTGTTCTCTGTTATGAGCCGGCTGTGTGTGTTGATAAGTGGATGTATTGTGCGTTGGATATTGTTTCCTTTTAATGCAAATATTTTTTAATCAGGTGTGTTTATTTTGTTGCATGTATTTTTCCAAAATTGTTTTTAGTTTTTATCATGTTTTTGGTTATTCCTTGTTGTTTTCTCAATGCAATAAAATTTTGTAGAAGTTTGATGAGCTGAGATTTATTTCTGAATTTGTTTCTATGTTTAATGGCTTACTTAATTCTTTGTTGTTTTGGGTTTGGAGTGAAGGTTGTTTCCTTAAACATGTGTTTTATTGTTGTTTCTGGTTTGTTGTATGATGTATTTTGGTCTGTATTGATGAGTGATGGTGTGATGTGTTGTTGTGATAGTTCTTTGTCTTTGTGCCAGATTGTGTTATTGGCAGATACCTGAGCTTGTATTGGCTTTGGTCAAGAAGTGAGATGTGATCAGAGTACAATGTCGTGTTCAAACATTCCATAAGCTATTGCGATTCTAGGTTTCTGATTGGTTCAGAACGGTCACACAATAATATAGCGTGGTATTTTGTTTGGACAAAAGCGCCGACGTGGCCCTCTTGGTCACGTGACTAGCTGTGAAAAGCGCTGACTTGGTGCTCTAGATCACGTGAAATTTGCTGTTGTTCTTACGAGAAACCTATGGCAGCCAATATAATATCGTTTTAACATACTGAAAAGCTCCTATTTGATATTCTGTATGTCAGAAATCAATCAGGTCGAGCGATCTCTACAGTGAATACAAAATGTGTCACCAGCAATAGCATATTTTATACCTGACTATAATTATTATACTGCAGTGTCCTACCTACCATTTCAATCACCGTAGTTGGGGAAAGCAAAGCAATATCGTTTGCGGCTGGCGCTCTTATACCTTTATCCATCTTGGTGTGCATCGCTTTTCTTGTCCCCGATCAAACCCACACAACAAGTTCGTTTGACATTTATCTTGATAAACACAAATGCGCAGTGTAACATTGTCAAATTTTGAAAGTAAGTATCGCAGTACACTGTTGTGTGGCGCCACGGTCTGCCATTTCAAACAAGAGGCACATGGGAACATGTGGGAACTTGGCGAACTGCATCTAATTAATTGGAGAGATTTTCAGAATGGGGCCTTAATTGACCAAAATGAAATTTTCCTGATGCAGTTGGTAAAGTGCCCCCATGTACCCTTGGGTCTCTAGGTGATGTAGCGCGGGAGGCGCTGCGATTTGACCTGATTCCCGCAGCCAGCCGCTTCTCTCAAGCCGCGCGCTGGACCGCTCGGGATTCCTTTGTTCTGCGCGACAGGGCGGCTGCAGTGAAGAGCCAGCAGAATTGACACCCACTGTACTTCAAACTTACTTTGTGAGAAAACTGTTGGATATTTAGAGCTGAAAATTATACACATTGTTCAGAATTGAATGGGCTTCCTTCTCGAGCAAACCAATTCACGATACGACCATTCACGACAGAGAAACGACGCGATAACTTCAGATTTCAGTCGAATTATAACTTTGATTCGTTCGTGACCGGAAATGACGTCAGCGACTTCCCTAAAAGAATTATAATTCGGTTGACGCTCTCCATGGTAACATTCGAACCAAGTTTTATGATCCTCGAACGAATATTGTCGATTTTATAAGTGATCGAAAAAAAATTGCCAATTTTAGCTGTTTTCCGAACTTTTACCGGCGATTCGTGAGAAAACTACGCATAATTCGTGCTGTTACAATGCGTACGAAATGTTACTCGAAAAGTAACCTTCAAATTCATGTTTAAATTTTCAAAATCGACCCAGTAGTATTAAACATATTGGGGTGTTAATGCATTTGGGGGTCACTTTTTAACTTTAAGCTCAGTTTGTGAGAAAACTATATGACATAAACAATTAGATGAATAAGTTTCAAGATCGGAAGTGTATGGGCTACCTTCAGGTGCAAACATTTTAACGATACGACCATTAACGACGGAGTAATGACGCAATAACTTTCGATTGCCCAGCTAAATAACGTTGTTTTGCTCGTAACCGGAAGTGACGTCATCGACATAAAAAAAACACTTATCTTCCGATAGCCAGTGATTCTGTGAACATTCGACCCAATTTTCATGACCATCCATCGAATATTGTTGAAGTTATAAGCGATTGAAAAATGTGGCAAAGCACTACCACAAATTTTCGAGTGGGGGCTACGGGGCGAAATATGCATATTTTTTCATGATATTTGATATGGAAAGTTGGCTAATAAATCAGGCTACAAGGAACTGTAAACTTTTTAAAAATCGCACCGTAGGTTAAGATGATATGAAGGATTGAAAAATTCACAACGTGACCTTGACCTTAATATGAGGCCAAGGTCAAAACAAAACATCTCGGTTCTGCGCATCATTAACGCCTAACGATTGGTGAAGAAAAAATTGGAAAATTTTAAAAATTGCGACCTGTATCGCGAAACAAAAAAAGTGTTACTTACATCCAAACTAGACTTCAATCTGCAAGGAGTCATAAATCTGAACTGAGATCAAATGAATCTAATGAACAGACACAAACCAGACTTGCATCTGTGAGAAAAAACATGGGTGAACTAAGGTCAAATGAATCTGCTGAAAAAAGACAAACAAGAATTTCATCTATAAGAACATGTGTGGCCACACTGAGATCAAGTGAAACTCCAGATAAAAAACTCAAACGATTAAAAACAGAGAGAGAAGCAATGCAAGTAAGGAGATGTGGTAAGAAACAGGTCATACCAACATGTCAAGCTGTTGTTGAGCAATATCATAGGACTGTAAAAGATGGATGTGACTATGTGTGCTGCTGTTGTCATAGACTGATGTACAGAGTAACAGTTGTGGAACTGAAGGAAAAAAACTATCAGAAAATCCCTGAAGCTGTGTTGACAAGCATATTGAATCATCGAATTGTATCAGCTAGAAATAAAGAGTGGATTTGTAGAACATGCCACTTGACAATAAAGAGTGGAAAGATGCCAGCACAATCAAAAGCTAACAATCTGGAGTTGTGTACACCCCCAAATGAGCTGAATGATCTCAATACATTGGAACTAAGATTGATCTCAAAGAGAATTCCATTCATGAAAATGGTTGGTTTGCCTCGAGGTAGACAACATGCGATTCATGGACCAGCAGTTAATGTTCCATCAAAAGTAAATGATGTTTGTGAACAATTTCCTCGATTGCCTTCTGAAATGCAAATGATTCCATTGAAACTAAAACGCAGACTGAAGTACAAGTCCCACTACATGTATGAGTATGTAAGACCCACTAAAGTCCTGGAAGCTCTGAGATGGCTGAAAGCAAACAATTCCTTGTATAGTGATGTTCACGTCAATGATACCTGGTCAGAAGATTCTGTCAAGGAAAACCCGGAATTATGGGAAGCAATGACTGAATCGCATTCAGATGTCAATGATGGCCAAGAGACAAAGCCTGCAACACAAAACTCTGAGAAAATGGAATGTAATGAGATGGAATCAAACCCAGCAGAGTTTACTGATGTGACACAGGACATTGAAAAAATGGAAAGTGATGAGATGGAACCAGAATTGGCTATTTTAAATTTTGTGATACAAAACTCAAACAGAGAAGTGAATGATGAGATAGAATCAGAGTTAGCTGAGTTTGATGTTGAAGTACGAGATAGGGAGAGATTAGACAAGGCTGAAACTGATTTGCGTATGAAAGAAACTGATGTAATACATGTGTCCAATGAAGCAGACAAAAACAAAAAATCTTCACAAAGCTGTCAATGGGAAGGAAGGCATGATGTCAACACAACTTCTAAGCAAACTGGTTTTGCCCTTCATGATGTACCAAAAGATGGCAATTGCTTGTTCGCATCGGTCTGTTATCATTTAGATAGAAAGAGAATTTTCACAACAACACCAGCATTACTGAGACAACATCTAGCCAAGTATATGTCCCATCATTCAGAGAAATACAAAGAATTTGTATGTGCAAGAATTGAAACTGATAATCTCATGAATGCAGACACAGAACAACCAAGAGAATTAGATAATGCCATTGCCAATGTGGCTGATCAAAGAGACAGACAAGAAATACAATGGGTGACATATCTCGATGATCTAGAAAGTGGAAATCAATGGGGAGAACATATAGCATTACAAGCTATGGCAGATATGTTTTCGCTTCATGTTGAAATACATAGATCAGAGCCAGACGAAATCATGAATGTATGTTCGAGACACAAATGTGAGCACATATTCCATCTAGCACTGCAGGGACAGTATCACTATGATGCACTCGAGCCAGTCACTGTACAAAACATCACCTTGAACACAGGTTCTACAATTCAAAGCACAGATATGCAGTGTGATGAGTCAGAGAAAGAAATCGCAGAGACTGTTGAAGATGATAATGCATTTGAAGATACAGTTGCTGTCTGTGGACTACCTTATGAGACCAGTATGATCAATACAAACCCTGACATGGCATGCAAAGTAATTACTGTTGCTCCAGCAGAGTCTGGGAAACCAATGCCTCTACTTACTGATCCTAATTTCGAAGAGCTAGCTAATCCTGACAAATATCCCGATGGTTCAAATGCTCTGTCTACAGATCGGCCAGTCAAGTTGTATCCTCGCAAGTACTTTAACCAAAGACTTTTGGACTGTGATGGAAGGTTTGCTAAATCAATTGAATATCTACTCAGTGCTCAATACGCAGTGGAAAATGCACACGTTCACGGCAACATTAACCACATAGTGTTCCGTAGAGCACAAGGCACTATGCATGAAGGAAAACCACTGACAGTTGGTGATGTGAAAAAAATTGATACTATTGGAAATTTTATCAAAGTTGACCATGCTTATCAAATTTTGAAGAATGTGAGAGGTTCACCTGCTTACTTTCAATCTCTTTACTATGACGTTCTGGCAATGGTAAGACAACTTGGAATCCCAACCTGGTTTTTCACTGTTTCTGCAGCAGATATGCAATGGCCTGACTTGCTACAGAGCATAGCTCGTCAATATGGAAAAATATTGAGTGATGATGATGTGAAAAACCTATCTTTTGAAGAAAGAAGCATGTGGCTGCGAACAAACCCTGTCACAGCTGCACGCCATTTTCAGTATAGACTGGAGGTATTATTCAGAGATGTTCTCAGATCAAAAGCACACCCAATTGGAGAAATTGTTGAGTATGCTATCAGAATAGAGTTTCAAGCACGTGGCTCACCTCATGCACACACCTTATTGTGGGTCAAAAATGCTCCCAAACTCGATGAAAACTCTGATGAAGAAATCTGTGAGTTTGTTGACAAACATATCTCAGTGTCAAAGGCCCAAATAGAAAACACAGATTATGTATCAAAGCTACAAAGTCACAAGCACTCAGCTTCATGTCGTAGAAAGGGGAAATGCAGATTTGATTACCCGAAACCTCCTAGCCCACAAACACTCATTGCAAGAGAACCACATGATCTAGAGAAATTCAAAGAAGCAGGAACAGTGCTTGAAAAGGTCTCTAAAGTGATGAGTGATAAAGAAACACAAGCAGACATTTCTCTGGATGAATTGCTAGAGAAAGCAAATGTCAACACTGATGACTACGTCAAAGCATTGAAAGTGTCAGAAAAAGGAACGAACATGGTATTACAACGTCAACCATGCGACACCAACACCTCTCCTTTTAATACAACTGTCCTGCAAGCATTTCTGGCCAATATAGATTTGCAATTTATTGTGGATGCATATGCATGTATCATGTACATTTGTTCTTATGTGACAAAGAGTGAAAATGGCATGGGTCAGTTGTTAAAACAAGCAGCAAATGAGTACAAAGACAGAGAAGTAAGAGAAATGTTGAGATACGTTGCATCCACATTTCTAAACCACAGAGAATTGAGTGCCCAAGAAGCGGCATATAGAATCCTGTCAATGCCCATGAGACGACTGAGCCGAAAGGTTATTTTTGTAGATACTAATCCTCAGTCAGAGCGTAATGCAGTTTTGAAACCAAAACATCAAATGGAAAACAAAGAGGATTGTGATGAAGATGTCTTTCTAAAGAATATTGTGATCAGATATGCTGCTAGACCATCAGAACTTGAACGCATGTGTCTCGCAGAATTTGCTAGCACCTACACTGTTTCACTTGTTGAAAGAGAATCTGATCAGGATGATTCTGTACCAGTTGTACTGGATGAAATTGATGAGTCAATACCACAAGAAAGACCTGAACTGCCAAAACGCATTGTGCTTGCAAATGGAATGGGTAAAATGTACAAACGTAGATGTCAGGCTGTTATACGATTCAAAAAGTATCGTTCAGCAGATGATGCAAGCAATTTCTACAGAAGCAAGTTGATGCTATTTGTACCATGGCGAAACGAAGATCGTGACTTGCTTGGCACTTATGGCGACTTCCGCGCACACTATATTGCTAGGAAAGATGAATGCATGGCAATAGAAAGGCAGTTCACCCAAAACATGGAATTGATTGATGAAGCTATTCATGAACATGCAGTCAATGGTCCACCAGTTCACATGTGGTCAAACATAGCTCCCCAAACAGAACAACAAGATTCTGATGATCGTGCTGAAGGCTTTGAAATAGAAAGAGACATAGAGCAGGAAGATCTTGATGCTAATGCTCAGCTTATTGAGAACCCAAGTGGCAAACCATCCTCAGACATTGTGGCTCGATATGAATCAGTTGTTGATAAAGAAAGAATTTCTCCTCCAGAATATAGAGAAATGGTGCGAAAGCTGAATACTAAGCAGAGACAGATTGTATTCTATCACAGGCAATGGTGTAAGAGAGCAGTCATATCAATGAAACAGGGCAAACGTGTTGAACCATACAGAGTATTTTTAAGTGGTCCTGGTGGAGTTGGTAAAAGTCATGTCATAAAACTGATTTGTTCTGACACCAAGAGAATTCTACCATTGTGCAATCAGATGAAACCAACTGATTTGATGACTCTTGTAACAGCACCCACAGGCGTAGCTGCATTCAATGTAGGAGGTTTGACTATTCACTCTGCATTACTGCTGACAGTTGCAAGATTTGGTGGTAATGAGTCACTCACATGTGAAAAACTGAATTCTCTCCGTATGAAAATGGAAAATTTGCACTTGATGGTCATTGATGAAGTTTCCATGGTTGGATCAGACATGCTATTAAGCATACACAAGAGACTAAATGAAATCAAAGGAGTGAAGGATGAAACTACATTGTTTGGTAATGTGTGTATTCTAGCAGCTGGTGACCTATACCAACTTGCTCCAGTGAAACAAAGTCACATTTTTGACCCTGTACGAGACCCAGTTGCCAGATTATATGGTTCACTGTGGAAGGAAGACTTTCAATTACATGAACTTGATGAAATTATGCGACAGAAAGATGACTCATTCTTTGCAGATTTGCTCTGTAGATTACGAACAGGGGAGTGTACTGAAAGTGACTTGAAAGTTCTTCAGTCCAAAGAGATCAGACATGGTGATGCAAATTACCCCAAAGACATTCTACATGTATTTGCCTTGAATCGTGATGTTGATAATTGGAATGCTGAGAGATTGAACGCTCTTGCTCCTAGACAAGAGGATCGTGTCATTATCAAAGCAGTTGATGATAAAGGAGACAGCACAGGACTCATTGATTTGCAAAACATTGGTGGATCCAAATCCCGTACAGAAACTGGAGGACTACACACAATATTAGTGCTATGTATTGGTGCTAAAGTAATGGTTGTATACAATGTGGATACATCAGATGGTTTGGTCAATGGTGTCATTGGAACAGTCACTGCAGTAATCATGGATAACTCACATAAAGTATTAGTCGTATTGGTTAGATTTGACAATGATAATGTTGGCAAAAAAGCAATTGCTACTAGCAAATGGAAACGACAATATCCAGATTCAGTCCCCATTGTTCGACTTGAAAGTCAGTACGAAAAAAACAAACGAAAAGGTGCAAAAGTTGCTCGACGTCAGTTTCCACTCACTCTGGCATGGGCTGTTACCATTCACAAATGTCAAGGTATGACTGTTGAACAAATTGTTGTCAGCATGAAGGAAGCAGCCAAATTTGGTAAAGGACAAGCTTATGTTGCATTCAGTCGAGTAAAGAAACTGTCAGGTCTTTTCATCACTGATTTCAATGCAAAAGCTATCAAGACAAATCCGAAAATTGACGATGAAATGAAGGATATGCAAACAAAGTGCATACCACAATTTGATTCACCAAGTCTGATTGCACTGAGTTACCCAGAATGGTTGACAATCGGCCATCTTAACATAAGACATTTCTTTGACAAACTAGTTGACCTCAAATGCCTGGAAGAAAAGAAAATTCTGTCCCAAACTGATGTAATGTGTTTCACAGAAACATACCTCACTCCTCAGCATGACATAGACGATTTCCTGCTAGAGCATGATTACGTTTCTTTCCAAGAAAACATTCCATCCCAGACTGATCATAATGGCCAGCATGGCATCATGATATGCGCTTCAAAAAGACTCCAACCAATTGCACTAGATCAGATCAAAGTTACAGGATTAGAGTCATCTGTTGTTGCCTTACATACTTTCAAAACCCGTATAGTTGTGGCTGCGGTGTATAGAAAACCTTCGCAATCTATGACCTGTTTCATACAACAGATGGAAAAACTATTACTCCTTATGCCTTTGCAAGTGCCAACATTTGTGCTTGGAGATTTCAATGACGACCTTCTGCATGGTAACACTTCAATGTTAATTACTCTGATGGATGGATATGGTTTCCAGCAATATGTCAAAGTACCTACAACTGACAATGGAACATTGCTGGATCATATTTATTTCAACCGAGAAGCAGAAAGCCACATTGATGTCCACGATGTGTATTATTCTGACCATGACTCAGTGTTTATCACCTCTAACGTGATGTCATATTAGAACAAATGTTTTCAATGTAATTAATAAGATTGAAATGAGATACAATTGCTAAAATTTAATGTTGTACAAATTATGATTGATTGATTAGTTAGTTATCTAAGTGATAATTGCATCTACAACAAAGATGAAGATCTATGATGTTTTATTGAATGACGTTTTACTCAATATAGATCAACTTGAATTTATAACAACAATTGCTTGAATCTAATATATAGGATAGTGAATGACTAATTTATGCATTAACTTCATAACTATTTATGTTATATATGCTATAGCTATGAAAGTTTCATATTAGCCTGGTAACCAGACATAAGCTGATAAGTATCATTCCGATTGTAGGTCTAGTAAGACTATGAAGCTATTATATGATTGTGAATCGTTCACTATTCAATACATTACACTTTCATGCGAGTAATGGCTTTCATTTTATATAAATGATCGCTCTGACGTTTGCAACCCCAAAACGGAACCTGATACAGGCCATGGTTGAGGAATACCACCCACTACCACCAACCCGCGATAACAATGCCATTGGGCGATAATAAACGATGACAAAAAACATCTTCAAAGAATACTCGGTGCCGTCAGTTTACATAATTTTGACCAACAACCCATCATAAACAGCACAACCTAATATACCTGATGTGGCCTCATTAAGAATCAGTGAAGTGACATGTTGGTAACGAAATCGGAACTTAATCTTTGTTTATCGATTTTACCAGTGACTGGCTGGGATTCACGGGATCGGGTCAACTCGTTCCCAGACCAAGTCGTACCCAAACCAACTCGTATCCTCTGCATCAGCACATTTTTCAACTCCTTCTTCTTGCGCAAATACATCTTGGTTGGTGTGAAAATGAATAATGTGATATCACAATGCATTATGCGATATTATTAAGTAGAAGATACCAACGAATGGATGGTGTCACGACCCAACTTGAAATCCGGTCAATTTTAAAATTGTCCTAAGTCCTGCCCCTTTACCCACAAGGGGAGGAAAGGGTTGGAGTGGAGTCATGCGGAAGCTGTATCAGGGAGTTAGGTAAGTTAATCAACGACTTTGTAGTAGTTAGGATTTTCTTTAGTATTATAATTTCACATTGATGGATAAAAAGTGACATTCTGTTTTTGCTGCAGAAAAAAAAAATCAGCACAGGAAAAGAACTGCCGTGGACTGGGCCTGTTGAATAACAGGTTGTCCCATATAAGTTGCCACCTACGACAAGCCAGAACCCTTTATCTAGAACCTCAGCGGGAGATAAAGGGTAGGGTGGTGGTGCACAGAAGCTGAGTCTGTGAGTAAGGTAAGTAGATCAATGACTGTGTAGTAGGATGGCTTTTCTTTAATGTTATAATTTAACATTGATGAATAAAAAGTGGCATTCTGTTTTAGCTGTAGAAAATAAGATCAGCATAGGAAAAGAGAAAATTACTTCATCAAGTGTTCCCTCATCCCTGAATACATCAGCTGCAAAGATATACTTCATGGTGTGAGGTGATCAATTGAGTAAACTAAATACATAGGAAGTACGACATGCCGCCTCTGTTGCAATCAACCACTGAACCAAAGAATAGCAGGAATATCCCAGAAAAGCAATACTAATGTTGCGCATTATTTGAGGTATGATAGTAAGGACATAAACACTATGTAAATGGCAAATGTATACCAATATAGTGATAAGTAGCAATATACGTACAATATATGCAAGTAGTTTTTTCAATGCTGATTTTTTCAACGCATGCTTAACTTGTGATTTCAAAGCAATTGTGATGTGAAGTTTGTAGCAATCATTATCTATAATAGCCTATGATAGTACATAGTATTTGATGTGAATTAAGCTGTATATTTGTAGCAGTCTAATTAGTCGAACATAGACAACTGACTGACGAATGTCATGGAATTATTATCACCATGATTATAGCCTTGATTGCATGTATATTAATGCAATGTAGTGTATTATGATCGTTAAGACTATATACCCAGAGAATAATTGAGACATAGGACTAAGCAATGCATTACAATCCTTGCGCTGCTTAGAAATGTTACGTCATAAAGAATAATGGAATCTAAGCGCAACGTTGTAATATAATCGTATGACTGCACTGAGACTTGATATCCGGAGGGAAATTGGGATCTAAGTGCAGACAACACTACATTATATTTATAGCCCTGCGCCTAGAGACTCCATATCCGGAGGGAAATTGAGATCTGGGACAAGGCAACATAGCAATATCATCATAGAAATTGCAAATCGGAACTACCCCAAAAAATCAATTATGTGTACCTGGTCAATTAAAATAACAACCACAGCTGTTGTAAATGTAAATGTTATTGTGAACCTACCAATCAACCCCTTAGATTATATAGTTAGTATTCATCAGAAGGTTATGACCATAGCATTACGCCTATATATTTGTTAATATGTTGATCTTTATGTGATATATCAATGCAAATTGATAGCTTATAAACAGTTTCTTGAACCATATGTATTTCTTGTATCACCTATCTTAGTATATATCTGAAATTATTGAAATAAATTTAGCTAATCAATAATTTGATTATTGTTTTTCTATAAATATATCATGGCCAATATATTTATGCTGCGCAATTTTATAAGCAATCAAACATTTGATGAAAATTTACTAAGTGAAAATTGTAATTTTAACTCAATGCGCTTTGAAAACGGCAATTAATAGCGCGGACGCTGTCAGAGGCGAAGTTTCTTTGCCTAGTCAGTTACCCGTCAAAGGGTTGGAATCGCCCAATTCAAGGGGTTTGGGTTGTTTTCTAACGATGCATACAAGTAGACTATTGTATCCACGCACGTAAAATAACATCAATTTGGCTGAAACTATACATATGGTTGTTAGTGTAAGCAATAGCATCAGTGATGTTCATAGAATTCACAATAAAGCAGAGAGTAATTCAGAGGCTGACACAAGGAAAAGCATATTCTATTTAATAGTACCGCGGCCTGCCGTACTTACCGCGCCACGCGCCCGCGCCCCCGAGCCGAGAGCAGATTCCTTTGTTCAGCGCGAGAGGCAAGCTGTTGTAAACAAGCCAGCGCCGAGCCATCAGAAATGACACCCATTGTACTTCAAACTTACTTTATGAGAAAACTGTCGGGTATTTTGAGCAGAAAATTATACAGCTATGTTCAGAATTGAATGGGCTTTCTTCGAAAGCAAACAAATTCACAATACGACCATTTACGACGGAGAAACGACGCGATAACTTCAGATTTCAGTCGAATTTTAACTTTCATTCGTTCGCGACCGGAAGTGACGTCAGCGACTTCCATAAAAGAATTATAATTCGGTTGACGCTCTCCGTTGTAACATTCGACCCACGTTTTATGACCCTTGACCGAATATTATCGATTTTATAAGCGATCGAAAAAAAATTGCCAATTTTAGATGTTTTTCGAGCTTTTACCTGCGATTCGTGAGAAGACTACGCCTAATTCCTGCTGTTATACTGCGTACGAAATGTTACTCGAAAAGTAACCTTGAAATTCATGTTTAAATTTCCAAAATCAATCCAGTAGTATTAAACATATTGGGGTATTAATGCATTTTGGGGGGCGCTTTTTAAATTTAAGCTCAGTTTGTGAGAAAACTATATGACATATACAATTAGATGAATAAGTTTCAAGTTCGGAAGTGTATGGGCTACCTTCAGGTGCAAACATTTTTATGATACGACCATTAACGACGGAGTAATGACGTGATAACTTACGATTGCCCAGCTAAATAACGTTGTTTTGCTCGTAACCGGAAATGACGTCATCGACATCCATTAAACAGATATCCTGTGATAGCCACTGCCACTAACAACATTCGACCCAATTTTTATGACCATCCATCGAATATTGTCGAAGTTATAAGCGATTGAACAATGTGGTAAGACACTACCACAAATTTTCGAGCGGGGGCTACGGGGCGATTTATGCATATTTATTCAAGACATTTGATATAGAAAGGTCGCCAATAAAACAGGCTTCAAAGAACAATTAACTTTTTTTAAATCGCCCCGTAGGTTAAGATGATATCAAGGATAGAAAAATTCACAACGTGACCTTGACCTTGATATGAGGTCAAGGTCGAAACAAAACCTCTCGGTTCAACGCATTATAGACCCCTAACGATTGGTGAAGAAAAAATTGGAAAATTTCAAAAATTGCGACCTGTATCGCGGATCAAAAAAAAATGTTAACAAACATCCAAACTTACAAACGCGACTGACCAACATAACTTGGCGAGCCAAGTTAACAAACATACGAGATGCCCATGAGGACATGGGTGAACTTGGCTAACAGTGTCGGAAACTTTTTAAAATTTCAATATTGACCCAAAATTGACCAAGTTATCAAGATTTATTGATA